>CM053571.1:74448279-74492434 GCA_028646485.1 Cryptoprocta ferox
TCTCTCTCTCTCTCTCTCTCTCTCTCTCTCTCTCTCTCAAAAATAAATAAACATTAAAAAATGTTTTTAAAGAATATTGTCTATAAACAAAGATGTACAGATGGTGTTATATTAAGTTAATATAACATAAGTAATTAAAATGATGAACAATCAAAACAATGTCCATTCCTTATTTTTTGGAGGGCTGATACCTGTCAGGTTTAAAAAACAGCATTTAGGTACAAACTGGTCCATAAGCTCACCTGCACTAGGTGTACAGCAATCTGGAAAGTACTCTGGCTGACCTGTCACTGTGCTTCAGTGTGAGCCATGGTGCAGACCTCCTTCAGTGCCCTCCCCTGGTCCTTGCAGCTGATGGCAGAAGCATTCCAATTCTACACAACTGTCTTTTTGGGGTTGTCATGGGGAAAGGAGGAAAAGATAAAGAGAGTCCATTGACAATTCTTAAATCAGACAATAAGTGATAATGTGATCAAATTACAGTAAAAACATTTTAGGCAGGAAGATACAAAAATGCAGCACCCCTACAAACACAGCGCAATGCTGCTCATTCAGACAGCAACACATTTCTGTGTACTCCATTAACACCCACTCTGCAGGATGGTAAAGAAAATTTAAGACACTAAAGCCTCTGGTTTGTGTAGGTCTTTGAATACTGTGCCCTTCACTGCCTCCTTTCCTTTCTGCTGTTTCATTAAGTTTATGTCAAATAAAGCGTCCCCAAAATCATGATCTTGGGAAGCACTTGCCCTGCTCTTGTTCCTCTGCTCCTCTGTAAGTCTCACTACCTATGGCTTCACCATCATCTTAAACCAAAGACCCAAAATCAATACCTTTAGGTCAAACCTTCCTCTACACCTACTAAATTTTTTGTTTGGATAATTTACCTCAAACTCAACACATCTAAACCCAGGTTTAACATTTTACCTAAAAGATCCTCTCATCTCTTCATCTCCATCACTAGTTCTACCATTCTCCCAGTCAACCAGGCTAAACTTATGGCTTCTTAAACAATGTACTGTCCAAACACTTCCAGCCTTTTGGCTAAGATCAAGTGCAACAATGTCCTCTCCACAATCATTATTCTTGATTTTTAAAAATGCTTTTCTCCTATGCGCTTATTTTGATCAACTGTGACTCTAACACCAGAAGAAGGCCTGAGCTGATTCCTAGTTAATAAAGTGACCACCCAGTGCTTCTGGCTCCACCCCCTTAGCTCCTCTTGCCTGTGATGTTCATTTTTGGTAACACTCAAGTGTATGAGGTGACTGACCTTAAGGAAAAACATTCACCAGCTCTCTTGGATATGAAATAAGATCATCTTAGCCCAGAATTTAAGCCTCCTGCAGTCTGTCCCCAGCTTACTTTTTGATCTTATTCTTTTAAAGAAACCTACTCTTGGCTGACTACCTAAGAAGCACCTGGGGCATATTTTTTAAATACACACTTCCAGGCCTCACCCAAGACCTAAAAGCTTCTTAGGTGATATCAACATTTGGAATCCATCACCGAATCCACCACCATACAACACACACTCCTTAATCTCATATCCATATTTAGGCTTGTGTTTTCCCCATGTTCTGGAGTAGCCTCTCTTTTGCTCTCTCCCTTTAATGGGTGTCTGTCCTTCAAAGACCAGACTAAGCCTGGCTTGTTCCATCTTCCCCCATCATCCAAGCCGTAAAAAAATCTCTCTTAGCTTTTGACTCCTGTAGTACATATTCTATCACACCTTTAGCATTACACTACACCAAGTTTTCTTTTCCTGTTTTAGAGCTCTTCTTCATCTTCTCTCTCCTCCTCCCCCTCTTCTTCTTTTTTCCCCTCCTCCTTTCATAAACAAAACATATTTTACAATGAGGTTTCCTGTGTAACCACTTGGTTTATGTTTTACATGTATCTTTTCTTGGATCTTCAACTACTGCTTTAGAGTAGGGATTATGTTCATTCTTTTATATCCCCCATGATATATTGCACAAAGTAGGCACCCAATAAATATTTGTTGAAAATATTTCATAATGAGATAGTTTTGTGAGATACAATGGAGACAGTAGAAAGGAAAGTCTATAACATAAAAGACACAGACCAAAACAAACAAAGAGATATCATGAAGGAAACAGACAGCTCTGGGAGAAAAATTAGCTTTAAAACATTGTTCACATCCTCAGAGAGACAGGAATAGATACTGAAACCATAAAACAAGAGGAGACAATATAAAGGGATTATCAAAGAAATGAGAAAACTTTTGATATTAAATCCACACTGGCAAAAATAAAAAACTTTGTATAATAACTGGAAGATAAATTTGAGACAAATCTCCCAGAAGTGACCACAACATGAAAATAAAGACACGGTATATACATATGAAAGTATAAAATGTACTGGTAAAGGTAAGTATATATAGTAATATACCTCCATACTTTAATATGGTATATTAATTAATTATTTAACTCTACTATATAAGTTAAGACAAAAGACAGAAGTATTGAAAATAACTATAGCTACCACATTTAATGAACACAAAAGAGAAAAATATGTAAATTGAGCAACGAGGGAAGAAAAAGAAATGGCATTCAAATTGTAAAAGAAGTAAAGCTGTCTCTGTTTGCAGACATGATGTTATGTATAGAAAACCACAAAGACTCCAACCAAAAATTGTTAGAACTAATAAATGAATTCAATAAAGTTGCAGGATACAAAGTCAACAGAGAAAAATCAGTTGCATTTATACACTAACAATGAACTATCTGAAAAAGAAATAGAGAAAACAATCCCACGAACAATAGCATCAAAAACAATAAAAAACTTAGAGATAATTTGAATGATGGAGATGAAATATCTATATGCTGAAAACTATAAGACATTAATGAATGAAATCAAAGAAAACACAAATAAAAAGAAAATCTATCTCATGTTCATGGCTCAGAAGAGTTAGTATTGTTAAAATGTCCATGTTACCCAAAGCAATTTATAAATTCAATGTAATCCCTATCAAAATTCCAAAGGCATTTTTCACAGAAATAGAATAAACTATCCCAAAATTCATTTGGAACCACAAATGACCCTGAGGGTAAAGCAATCTTGAGAAACAAAAACAAAGCTGGAGGCATCACACTTCCTGACTCCAAATTATACCACAAAGCTGTAGTAATCAAAACAGCACAGTACTAGCATAAAAGCAAACACATAGACCGATTAGAATCAGAAACCCAGAAATAAACCCATACACATACAGTCAACCTAATACTTGACAAGGGAGCCAAAAATACTCAAAGGAGAAATGATAATCTCTTTGATAAATGGTCTTGGGAAAACTGAATATCTACATGCAAAAGAATGACTAGACCTCTATCTTCTACCACTCATGGAAACTAACTCAAATGTAAAATTCCTAGAAGCAAACATAGGGAAAAAACTCCATATATAATATCCAGGAATATTCACTTTAAACATTTTTTTAATGTTTGTTTATTTTTGAGAGAGAGAGAGAACGGGGAAGGGGCAGAGAGAGAGGGAGACATAGAATCTGAAGCCGGCTCCATGCTCCGAGCTGTCAGCACAGAGACCGATGAGGGGCTTAAACTCATGAACCATGAGAACGTGACCTGAGCCAAAGTCGGATGATTAACCAATTGAGCCACCCAGGTGCCCCCTGGAATGTTCACTTTATATGCTCTCAGAAAACCACATAGACAACTTCATGTCATGACCTTCTCAGGATATCATGTCTGAGGATAGGCACATGATGACTGGTGATGTAATTTGATCATCAGTCAAAGTTTTGCTGGATGTCTCTAGTATATAATCACTTTTTCTCTCTGTAGCTAATGTGAAGTCTGTGGAGAGACATTTTAAGACAATGGAAATATTGTACTCATTATAAAAAATTTCCCCTAGGTTTAAAATCCACTGATGCATAGACCAATGGAATAGAATAGAGAACCCAGAATTGGACCCACAAATGTATGACCAATTAATCTTTGAAAAAGAAAGAAAGAGTATTCAATGGAAAAAAGCCTCTTTAACAGATGGTGCTGGGAGAACTGGACAGCAACATGCAGAAGAATGAATCTAGACCACTTTCTTACACCATACACAAAAATAAACTCAGAATGGATAAAGGACCTGAATGTGAGACAGGAAACCATCAAAATGCTGGAGGAGAAAGCAGGCACCAACCTCCTCGACCTTAGCTGAGGCAATTTCTTATGCAACACATCTCCAAAGGCAAGGGAGTCAAGAGCAAAAATGAACTATTGGGACCTCATCAAGATAAAAAGCTTCTGCATGGCAAAGGAAACAATCAATAAAACTAACAGGCAACCGACAGAATGGGAAAAGATAGCTGCAGATGACATATTGGATAAAGGGCTAGTATCCAAAATCTATAAGGAACTCACAAAACTCCACACCTGAAAAACAAACAATCCAGTGAAGAAATGGGCAGAAGACATGAATAGACACTTCTCCAAAGAGGACACCCAGATGGCCAACAGACACACGAAATGATGCTCAACATCACAAATCAAAACCACACTGACATACCACCTCATGCCGGTCAGAGTGGCTAAAATGAACAAATCAGGAGACTATAGATGCTGGCGAGGACGTGGAGAAACGGACACCCTCCTACACTGTTGGTGGGAATGTAAACTGGTGCAGCTGCTCTGGAAAATAGTGTGGAGGTTCCTCAAAAAATTAACAGTAGAACTCCCCTATGACCCAGCAATAGCACTGCTAGGGATTTACCCAAGGGATACAGGAGTGCTGATGCATAGGGGCACATGTACCCCAATGTTCATAGCAGCACTTTCAACAATAGCCAAATCATGGAAAGAGCCCAAATGTCCAACAACTGACGAATGGATCAAGAAGATGTGGTTTATATATACGATGGATGGCAATGAGAAAGAATGAAATATGGCCATTTATAGCAACATGGATGGAACTCGAGGGTGTTATGCTAAGTGAAATAAGTCAGGCAGAGAAGGACAGATACCATATGTTTTTACTAGGTGGAAAGGAGAAACTTAACAGAGGACCATGAGGGTGGGGAAGGGGAAAAAACAGTTAAGGAGAGGGAGGGAGGCAAACCATAAGAGATTCTTAAATACTGAGAATAAACTGAGGGTTGATGGGAGGTAGGGGAGAGAGGAAAATGGGTGTTGGGTATGGAGGAGGGCACTTGTTGGAATGAGCACTGGGTGTTATATGGAAAACAACTTGACAGTAAACTATAAAACAAACTTAAAAATAAAATAAATAAAATAAAATCCACTATGATCCTTGTTTTACTGTGATGGCTGAAAAATAATGATCTTTGAAGTCTAGCACCCTCTGCACACTTACCACTGACACATGGCATTCTACTGTGAGCAACAGTCCCTTTTCCTTCCCCTCCTCTTCTTTCTCACTCTCTCCCTCTTTTTCTTTTTTTCCTTTCTTTCATCATTCATGAATTCTTATTTTTAAAAGAGTTTGTAATTCATTTCTGTACCTAAATATTTTGGCATTTAAATTGTTCCAAAATTAGCCATTGAGAACCCCTTCAAGCTGAACCCTCTAAATTTATTACATTCCCCATCAATTTTTTGAGTATTTCTTTATTTTCTAATATAACAAAATGTTCCAGGCCTATCTTATACCAACTATTCCCCAGTCTGGAATCAGCCACTTTTACAAGGAGACCTAGAGGGAATGATGTTGAAAATTAAGATCTGGGAAAAACACTGTTGAGTATGATGATTATGAAAACTTCCAGGATAATAGTTCCAATAGATTGAGTGTCAAATTTCACAAAAGCCAATAATAAGCAGGTGACTTTTCCCAAGGAACTAGTAGAGGCAATAAGAGTTATCAGTTCTAAAGAGAAAAATTCACTGGGAAGGGGTTCTCCAAGAAGGATTATGGAGAAGAAATTTAAACTAAGCATACAGAATCAGAAGGACTTAGATCAGTGCCTCTTAAGGCAGTGTAAACAGACTGCTCTTGGGTGTCACTGTGGCCAGCTTCACAGGGTTCATTCCAATATTCCCCACTGTCATATTTGTAACTCCCTTCCCCAACAATGACAGGTATATTCTCCATTGTCAAGGTGTAGTGTTGGACATAAATCCAAAAATGTCTGTCCCCTTAATTAAGTTGTTAAGATCTTTTATAGCTATACTTATATCCTGACAAACAAGGTTTTCAAGTCTATTATTAGTGCATGTATTCTGCATCTTTTCTTTCATCTCCCACCAGTGTCTGCAATAGTTACTGCAGTCAGCCCACTAGTAAGTGGTATTCCATATAGCATAACCATCTTTATTTAAAGCATTTGTCTCCCATAATTTTAGTTAAAGAAATCATAGCTTCACTTGCTTTGCAAGATTACCTTGCCAGACCTAGGAGGAAGGTCAAAATAAACAGGGGCCCATTACCTTCTCTGGCTACTCTAACCCCAAATAAATGAATGATAATTCACTTCTCTGTGAAATGATAATTCACTTCTAATGAAATAGATTGTATCAACTAATTCCTCAAATAACTAACATTTCCTCTTGAAGGTAAAAATTCTCAACATATTTTTGAAAACTGTTAATTGAAAGTTAATAAGAAAAGGGATAAAATCAAATTAACCTTCCATCCAAACAATAAGACAATCACTCAATTTTTTTATTCTTTTAACTCAGTGTCCATAGGTACATCTTTTCTTGCCATGAAGGCAAACACAATTGAATATTCTCTACTTTTCAATTAAAAACATTTCCCCACTTTGCCACATAGGCTTTATAATCATTTTTAAATCATATAATATTGTAATAGGTGAATGCCAATATTCTAGACAATTTCCTTATTCTTAAGTCTTTTCACCGCTACAAGCAGCTTGCAATTGATATTTTCATGTATAAAATTTTTAAAAAATCACCTCATACCAAAGTTCCTAGAATAGAGACTAATAGAGTAGAGCTTGATTTTATTAGAAATTAAGAAAGGCTACAAAGTTAATGAGCTAAAAGTCCAACTCAGGAAGATAGAAGAACCATAGAATTCACTCAAAGCAATGTGAAATGAAGATGAGAAGAGAAATTAATAAAATACCATAAATTATATCAAACCAAAAGCTAGTTAGTTTTAATCAAGATGTATTATGCCAAAATAATTTTTAAAATGCAAAGAAAACTCTAAGAAACAATATCAGGAATGAAATCAGAAACAAAGCTATGGCTATAGTTTATAGTATAATATTTTTGTTGTAGAATTAAACTATTTTACATTCAGAATTAAGCTTTCTTATATATGAGGTTAGGTCTCATGTACCATTTCAGAAGGAGTTAGTCTCAGTATATGGGGACTTAAATAATGAATTTGGAATGATCTTCCCTCTAGGCATGCTGGTTTTACCTGTGCTCTGTTTTCTTTATTCCATAATTTCTTATGCATCAGGCACCCGTGGGTTCTCAATAAATGCTGATTGAATGAATATAAGATGTTAAAGGCAGTAAGTAAAGGAATCAGATGAGATACGATATTGTCTCCCTATCTTCTTTGTGAATAGGTGCAGTTTGAATAGGTGCCCATTTGACAATAAAATAAAATCAGGAGACTTCACACCAGGTCAATTTGGTTTGGTTCATTCCGACATACGAATGTTTCCAGTGATTCATCTGAACAATGCTCCTCCTTTTTCATAGCTCTGATGAATGACAGTTTCTACTTATAAATATTTTTGATCCCCCTTGTTTAAGCAATGATGTATTCTCAGAATGTTATCAAAGGTGTACAATTTCAAGGCATAGTACATTTATCCATCCATTACCTTTACTACAACTTTTCTTACTCTTGTTACAAATTCTAAAATTCTAAAGTGGAAAATGTCTAATTTAGAATCAGAACCCCATAGAGGTCTAAAGAAAGAGTCCTAAATTGTTGCCAATTTTAAAGAGAAAGAGTTACTCAAAGCAGGAAGGATCCATTCATTCAACATCACCTCACAAAGGTTAGGTGGACCCTAGAAAGCATGATTCATTATTGTAATTTAATGGTCCTTAATACAATAGTATAAAGTAACAAATATGTACCAGGGATTTTGAGATTGTACTAGGCCCTGAGGCTACAGCAAGAAACAGAATAGACAAAAAAAAAATCTGCTCTTTTTATTTTATTTTTTATTTTTTTTAACATTTATTTATTTTTGAGAGACAGAGAGTGAGCAGAGGAGGGCAGAGAGAGAGGGAGACACAGAATCCAAAGCAGGCTCGAAAGCAGGCTCCAAGCTGTCAGCCCAGAGCCCAACGCAGGCCTTGAACTCACAAACCGTGAAATCATGACTTGAGCCAAAGTTGGCCACTTAACCGACTGAGCCACCCAGGCGTCCCAATCTGCTCTTTTTTAAGCTTACCTTCTCATACAGAGGGAGACTAAATACCATAATTAATTTATATTAAGATACACATCTTTGCACATTTTTGCACCTCAGAGACTTGTTTGTGTCTTTTAGTTGCTGTTGGTCCAGTGTCCATAGAGCTGTAACTGTTATTGCCGGTTCATAATTCTTTAAAACTTGTAGAGTGAAGTCAGCAATTTGGGACAAAATCCTGGCGACACTGGCAGAGCACTCGGGAAATGCTGCAACTCCGAAGCTGCTCATAGCACAGAATAGTGGTTGGTGGAGAAGTACTGTCGATGAATCTGGGTGGCATGGTCCAGAGCAGTTGAACTCTGAGTATGATGCGGTTTTAGAAATACCTCAGTTTATGTTGCTGGTATTTTCTCTTGGGTTTGCACAATAGTGATATATAATAACAGCCTAAAATAGCTGTTGCAGTGCGTGTAAAATAATTTAAAAGCAATTTTTAATTTAATTCTTGGTAGCACATAGAATCATAGTGTTTCTTGTAATTTATGGTTTCTCAGATGCAAAGAAATATAATGTCTATATTAGATCGTGATAAATGCTTTAGAGAACACTAAAACATAGAAAAGTGAGTAGGGAGTGGAATGGGGTGATTTGCAAGTTTAGTCAAGGTAGGCAGGAAAGCTCTTGAAAAAGTGACATTTATTTATTTATTTATTTATTTATTTTTTAAATCCTTCTTTTTTTTTGAATTTTTTAAATTTATTTGTTTTTGAAGAAGAGAAAGACAGTATGAGCAGGGGAGGGGCAGAAAGAGAGGGAGACACAGAATCTGAAGCAGGCTCCAGGCTCTTGAGCTGTCAGCACAGAGCCTGACGCGGGGCTCAAACTCACGGCTGTGAGATCATGACCTGAGCCAAAGTCGGACGCCCAACCGACTAAGCCACCCAGGCGCCCCGAAAAAGTGACATTTAAAATACTTTTTTTTTTGTAAGACTTGAAGAGAGACTGTGCTGGGCAGACAGCTGAGAAGAGTATCTCAGGCAGAGTGAACAACCAGTGCAAAGGCCCTAAGCAGGAGCATACCAAGCTTATCTGAGAAATAGAGAGGAGGCCATGTGGCTAGAGGACAGTTAGAAAGGGTAAAGTAGTAGGAGACGAGGTTGAAAATTAAAGGAGACCAGCTCACAAAGAACCCTGTAGGAGATTGTAAAAGATGTACTTTGAGATTAAGAGGATTTTCACATTTACTCTAAGTTAAATTGAGATCCATTAAAGGAATAACATGACCCAGCTTGAATATTTAAAGAATCAATGAACTTGCTAGATGGAGGGAAAACAAACTGAAGGGAGACAAAGACAGAACTGAGGAGGAGAATGGTTGGGAGGCTATCATCATAAACTGGGCAGGAAATGATGGTGACTTGGACCAGTGCGGTAGTGCTGTAAGGATCAGAAAAAGTGATGGAATTCATGACTCGTTTTGAAGGTAGATCCAAAAGATTTTGCTGATAATTTGGATAAGGAATATGAGAAAAAGAAAAGAAGATTCAAGGGGACTCCAAGGTTTCTCATTTTAGCAACTACAAAGATGAAGTTGACATTCACTGAGATGGGGAGAACGACCAGAAGAACAGATGTGGTGGGGCTGGCGGGAGTTCATTTTCAAACACATGAAATTTGATATGTCTATTAGACATCCAAGAGAAGATGTCACATAGACAATCAGATGTGAAACTGGAGTTCTCACCACCAGTTCTTCACCAAAATTTTCTGTCATCTATTCATTGGCCAGAGTGTGTCCTCCTGTAGTTTCCTTGAAAGGAGCAATTTTTCCATGGGGTCCCACATTCATATGAACAATGTTGCCTGAGTTCTTACATGTTCAAAAGTATTTGATAATACCAGGTCCTGAAGAGAATGTCTAACAATAGGATCTATCAGTCACAGGTTACAATGTAAATTGGTATAACTACTATGGAAAATAGTTTGGAAACTTATTTCCAACTACTGTGGAATATAGTTTGGTAACGTATTCAATTTTAAGATTGAACATTTACAAACTCTAAGAGTCAGCAATTTCACACCAACATTTATATCCAAGAGGAAAATCTGGACAAATATATTAGAGGACATGAACAAAAATATCCAAAGTAGTTGCCCAGCAAAGCATGGAAATAGCCCAAAAGCATTTCAGTAAAAGAATAGAAAAATTGTGGTATATTCCCACAATGGGAGATGATACAGAGGTCAAAATGAATGATCTACAGCTAAATCCAAAATAACCAATCAGAAATGTACTGTATTTCATCTGCTCTATCGTGTGTAATTTTTCTTATGACATCTCAGAAATCTTAGTTTACTTGGCAGAGGTTTTTTTATTAGTGGTTATGCTAACCATGAAAATATTGTCCTTTAGATCCAAAGCAACTCTTCTATACTCTGCTTTGTGATACAGCACTGAGAGACCACAACGCACTTCTGTGCTTTGCCAGCTGGCTCTGTTAAAAGCTTTGTCAACAGGGGGCAACAGAGGAGGCTTCCATGCTAGAGGAGGAAGAAGGGACTTGCTCCTCCTGTTGGCTTCCTGTTTCCTGCCCGTGATCTCCCCCCAAGCAACCTTTCTTCACAGTAAACCATTCCTTTAGTGGCAGCTAAACTCAGCTTGTAGCTTTCCCATCACATGCAGAACAAGTTTGGTAACACTGCCTCACCAGAGGGCAACCACTCCCTTCTCACAGGCCTGGGTCTCACCAGAGGGCAACCACCCCCTCCTCAGAGGCCTGGTCTTGTGCCTTAGGGAGCCCCCTCCTCTGGGCTCAGAGACTCATGCATCAACTGAGCAGTGCTTCCTCCTCAGATATCTGTCTCAGTTTCAGCCCCATATGGACCCTTTCCTATGTTCTTGCCTTAGTTTCCTCTGTTTTCTCAGCTGTGGAGCTTGATAGTTTCTTCCTGCAGTTTCTACCTTCATGCTATCTTAGAGTCCTCTTTTTACCCTTTCAGTGGAAAACAACTTTTTACCTGGTACTGGTGTTTTGTATCACATTCCTCTCGTCAAGTAACTGGTGTGATTTCTGTCTGACTAATACAATGGTACATAAAATAATTGTACCATCTTGGGGTGCCTAGGTGGCTCAGTCAGTTAAGTATCCAACTCTTGGTTTC
Organism: Cryptoprocta ferox; assembly: GCA_028646485.1. Classification (NCBI taxonomy): domain Eukaryota; kingdom Metazoa; phylum Chordata; class Mammalia; order Carnivora; family Eupleridae; genus Cryptoprocta; species Cryptoprocta ferox. The sequence continues at coordinate 74,459,786 of CM053571.1, forward strand.
AGCTCAGGTCATGATCTCATGGTTCGTAAATCTGAGCCTTACATTGGGCTTCATGCTGGCAACTCAGAGCCTGCTTGGGATTCTCTCTCTCTCTCCCTCTCTCTCTGCCCCTCCTGCATACTCTCTTATTCTCTCTCTCCCAAAATAAATAAATAAACTTTAAGAAAAATAATTGTACCCCTTATAATTCATAGGGTGTTATATTTGAAGTGTCAGAAGATCACATACAGCAAAATTTTGCAAAATGCTAAAAACAAAGAAAACCCTATATTTTAGGAACACACACATGTGATTTAGATAGTTCTTACCTCTGGTATAGGATGGTGGAGATAAGGCATGATGAAGGAGGTCATAGGTTGACATAAGTTACTATAATGTTCTAGTTTTTATATTTGGACTCATTGAGTTTATTATGTTATCACATAAATAATACCTACCTACAAAGGAATCTGCATGCATAATACTTTCATAATACATCCATCCATAGGACAATGGTTGAGCTTTGATGAGACTATAAAAATAACTTTGATTAATCCAATTCTTGGGGTGCCTGGGTGGCTCAGTTGGTTAAGCGTCTGACTTTGGCTCAAGTCATGATCTCGCGGTCCGTGGTTCGAGCCCGGCGTCAGGCTCTGTGCTGCCAGCTCAGAGCTTGGAGCCTGCTTTGGATTCTGTGTCTCCCTCTCTCTCTGCTCCTCCCCCATTCATGCTTTATCTCTCTCTGTCTCTCAAAAATAAAAATTAAAAAAAATTAAAAAAATCCAATTCTCTAAAAATGACATCATAATAAAATTAAATCATTTCCCTTTTTACTTAAAGTAAGATTTGGCTGGCTATGAAATTCTTGACTCGTGCCCTTTGCTTGAGTATACTGGGGGTATGTCTTTACTGTGTTTTGGTACTGAGTGTTTTTGCACAGAAATCAGATGCCACCCTGCTTGTATTTCCCTTAAAAGTGAGTTCATCTATTGCCTGGCTTCCCAAGAGGCAAGGATTCTTTCTACATCTTTAAAAGATTCCAAAGGGATTTGTTCCATATCTCTAAAGACAGCAACTTCACCAAAGTGTGACTCGGTGTTGATGGTTCTAGGCCAACTCTCTGTTGCTCAGTGTGCCATGGATTCTCTTTAATTATATGTTAAAATATTCATTCTGTTGCTTTCTTTCGGGTTTCTTCTTTGGAATTCCAATTAAGCATACAAGGGCTATGCTTTGTTTCACTTCTTTACTTCTGTAGCTGTGATCTGTCACTAATCCTATCTCTGTATTTCTCTTTTCTTTTGTTTGTTTTATCCCATTTCTATCCTCCCTGTCCTTTACCATGACCTCACTGTTGTCAGATTTCCCTTATGTCCGTCCTACTTTATGTTTTATTTCTGTCACTTTTTGTCTTGCTTTCTTTCCTGAGTTCTGCCATTACTTCTATTGTGTGGTCCTCTGTTCCCTGATATATCCATCTTGGTTTTCATGGTCAGGATTCATTTAACCTTTTTTTTTTTTTTGCAAAGTAATGATAAATTGTTTGATTATAATTTTTGTCTGCTCTATCACAACTTTCCCTGAAAACTTTTCTTTGTCTTATAGAAATGTCTTGCTGTTCTTTCTCACAGATTTTCTTAGAGTATTTTTGGGTGACTACCATACATTTTCTTTAATTTTTCTTTTGTTTTTAAAAATTTATTGTCATATTGTCTTGAACCAGTTTTTGAAACAGGTTAGAAGTGGAGGGATAGATTAGGAGGAGTAAGGGCCAGGGTAGCTTTCCTGACTCAGTAACTCAAGAGCCGTAACTCCTCCCTTCGTGTAATAAGAAATGTTTCCTTGAAATATGACCCTGTTGTGTAGCCACATCTTCTGTGCCTCCCTAAGCTCATCCTGGTTCAAGTTGACTTGTTCAGCCAGCCCTATGTTCCCCAGTTCCTTGACCAGTTACTGCAACCAGGAGACTGTCTTCAAAGTGATCCCCACACTTTTTGAGGGTGTATTTTGTTGATGCTTTCTAAAATATTGCCAACTCTGGACCCCCAGGCACATTCCACATCTTTCCTCTCATCCTTTCCTGGTATTTCTAACCTCTCTGATCTAACCTCTACCTGCAACAGTTCTCTCGTAAAGTGGAATATTCCCCTCCAGAGGGAGAAATTCTCTGGCGATTTCTGAGCCACACCTACACCCCTCTGTCCTTCCCATTCTTCCCTGATGCTTCCCTCTTGGCTTCCTGTAGCATTTTGCTGGTCTCAGCTGTTCTTGGCAGTTCTTAAATGTAAATGGAGTTTGCAGGTTTTCTCTGTCTCTTGGCTTCACTATAAACAAATTGTGTGACTTCTGGAAAAATTCTCTGTGTGATTTCCAAGAGGACTTGAAGCAAGATCCAGAATTAAACTGGCACCATGTTCCTACCAGGAGTTCTACAACTGTGTTTTAAAAAGAAAAAAAGAAAAACTGCCATTGTATTTTCTTCAAAATCTGTTTTCAGTCTTTCAGAGAGAGATGTGAAAAATGAAGCTGGCCTGAGGTTTGAGGCAGATATTGTGACTGGTGATCATCTCAGTCAACTGTTTTCTTGAAGCTTTGGGAGCACATTTGGTGTAACAGGAATTGAGTGGGCAAGGCTAAATCGAATATCGAGAATGAATGGCAAACATTTCCACAGGACCAAATTTGTTACACAATTATCATGATTTCTTGGTTATCTTCTTCAGTTAATCATGGTGAAAGAATTCAAAAGAGCAGAGAGGGTGGGAACACACTGAAACTTTGTTATTAAGCCTATAAAAAAGGAATAGAAGGCACAAAAGGAGACTGGATTCTGAGCGTCAGTGCAACCAGAAAAAAAAATCCTCCTCAGACAAAAAGCAATTACATAAAAATTGGTTCATAAATATCATGTCAGAGCTGTTCAATCTTAAGAAAAATTTTACCTGGATTTTGAAAGCCAGGAGTAAGTCAAATTGCAATTGATAAGAAATTTTAATGTAAAGAGTTATCATGTTATTCATTTAAATCTTGTTAAATGAAGTAGCTCTTGCATTTAGCTAGTCTGTTTTTTCTCTTTATATGATTGTGGGAATATCTTCACTACCTGGATTGTTAACCCCATCACATCTCCGGGTTATCCACAAAAAATCATTGCGTTACCATGTTTAGCTGAACTAGTGATAATGGTCAGAACAGCAAGTCTTTGCCTTTAAGAAACAACTGGTCTCTTTAGCAACAGAAATGTCAGGAAGTCTAGAAAACCCTTGTGATCCAAAGGATCATAATCCGAATGGTTGGGTTTCAGACATCCTGACAGAGGGCAGAGGATATTATTTTGGTCAAGAGACTCTTTTCATAATCCTTCAAATCACAGTTAGGAGGTTGTCCACTCACAGCTTGCCTCTGTGTCTGGCCCCCAGTAACTCTGACATCCCTGGCCAGATGCATTGTTAACACATTCCATCCAACGCAGTGAGTGGGTGTCAATGTGACAGCAGGGAAGTGTGGCTGAAATGGATCTCCCCAGTCCCAGCACCTTGTTCTGCATGGCAAATACTGTAATGCTTGACTTTATTATAGGGATTAGGACCTTTCAGTTCAGTGATGTAACATAAACAATCCTCTGTTAATCCAATAATGATTCAACAACTGCTCTTTAGATCCTTTGATTTAGTGAGATGTAATGGGGTAGTTTTTAGGTTCCTGAATTCCAACTACATTAATTGCTATACTTAGAGTGCAGCTGTCGAGCCCTTAATCCCTCTCTGCTGCAATGATATTTAATTGAATTGAATTATATTAAATTACCCTGAATGTATTCGTGACTGTTCATTTGTTTGTACTATTAATTAAATTTTTTTATTTTGAAAGCAATCAAAGTTTGAGGTACAGACCAGACTGCTTTGTGTTTTCTCATATAAATATAGGAGATAAAATAATGCACTGGTGAGGCAAATAGGGACCATTTCTAAACAATTTTTTGTCAGAAACATTTGTCACTATTTAATGGTAAGTGATACATTTATATGCACTGCATTTCAATTGCATCTATAATCATTTAAAATTAAATAACATAAATATCTCTCTTCCCTTATTAGACAGAATTTGCATGAACACATTGTGAGTTGTAAAACAGAGAGACCAAGAAATGGAAATAAAAACTAAACGTACATGCTGCTTAGAAGACAAAAATATAAGAGACATGAAGACATGGGTATCTGTTGTGTTCAGGTAAGCACTAAGGGTAACAGACTTATTATTTCATAAAGTACAGCAGCAGGGCAGGGCTCCTGGGTGCCTGTGAGCCTCTGAGGCACAGTCTTTCCTTCTCTGCACCTCACTGGTACGGCCCCTAGAGAAAAGTCCGTGAGGCCATCTGCAAGGTGCACCCAAGCCATTTTCTGAAGAAAACAGCTCCTGGACTTCTTTGTGCACTAAGTTACTACAGCTTGAGCCAAGTTCAAGGAGTGAAATGAGCCATGATACCCTGGTCACCTAAGCCAGAGTCACTGGTGGGGCAGGCTGGGCATGAGGAAGGCCAAAAACCACTTCTGGACTTTGGCTGAACTCTTTCCTATCGCATGCTCCACAAGGAGTAGTAACAAACAGACTTGATCAGATCCTCTCTCTTAGAAAAAAGGAATTCCCAGAGTGCACAAGTCTGCAGGTGGATCCCAGAGCCTGTAAAGATGTCATTCTTCCTCTGTGAGGCTTACTCTCTAGCCAAGTGCTGATGTATGTGGGACCAAGAGTGACCATACCACCAAGAAGGAAGTGATAACTGAGCAATCTGACATGCCCCCCGAATCCCAACTTTTATCACAACAAAGGTAACCTGAACACCTCCCTTTTTCATAATCTGAATCAAGGTCTTTACTATCCGCTGTTTCGTTTTCCTTGCTGACCAGAGAGAGTATGAGAAAGCAGAAAGGGTCAACGTTGGTGCTCCCCAGACATGAGCTTTCTTTCTAACTCTGCTACTTACTAGATGACAGCCACTGTCAAGTCTTCTCTGAGCTTCAGATCCCTTATCTCTAAAATGGGAATAATCTACATATGACCAGTGCTGCATAGCCCTCTAAGATCATTTAAAATAAAGAACAATTTTGTAAGCAATGAACTAACGTGCAGATATTATCATTTCAATCCTTAGCTAAACTGTAAGAGTCTCTAATAGTGTCACTTCTTTTTATCTCCTGTCCTGTGTAATAATGTTTGAGGTAACCAGGCAAGTTTAATAAATGCTTGTTGCATCTGTCATTGCATCATAGCCATGATCTACATAGGTTTTTCAAGAGGGGCACCACATTCAAAGAAGAAAAGTCCAATAGGAATTCAAACCATCACACGTATTTCTTGAAGAGGGTAAAACTCAAAGGTAACTCTTGCTAAAATTCTCTTTCTCTCATATGCTTTAGCACCCCATATCTCCCAGGGCCTATCACTAGCCTTCTTTCCCTCATCCCCCGTGACTCTTCTTGGCCATGACCATGACCCTTTCTCTTGCCTTTCTCAACCCCTCCCCAAGCCCTTCATCACCAGCACATTCCTCCAGACTTCCAAAGTGTCAGCTCCCTACACTCATTGTCCTCTGGGAAAGAAAGTTCCACATTCTGTTTCACTACTGTTTCATAGAGCATTTATCCCTCAACCCATTTTCCTGATTAGAGCTCACAACGAACGGAGAGGCAAGTGGAGGGGGTGAAAAGGAACAGTGGAAAAAACAAAGCCTAGTTTATTTGGCAGAGAGAAAATGTGGGAACATTCACCTGCATTGTCATTTTTATCCTCTCCCTTGCAGAATGATTGGATGAAGAATTGGCAAGTTATGAGTAGGTATTGCATTCCTACTGGGAATCAGGCTCTAGTAATGATGTGATAGAATTGAACTACCTTGTGCCTGTGCTTGAAAGTTTTGTGCCTCAGTGATTTGTGCAGAGCCTTGTACATGTCCTGGAAGGTGCTATAAATACTCAAGAGAGTGAAGAGAATGAGGTACTTTCATGAGATCAATCTGGAAAGGATGTGCAGGGGACAGAAGTTGCTGAGATCACAGTGATTTCAGGGAATCTGTAGGGAGTTGGTTGTTGCCTGTAACAATGAAGTTTTCATCGGGTTAAAGACAGTCTGCCTTATGTTTGGCAAGCAGGGAGAAGAGAAACTAATTTGGCTGAACTAAATATCTGTAAAAGTTTGGCTTCTCTCCCTCTATAATTTAATGGGTGGAGAAATGTAAAGTTTTGGACCAGAAGCTGCTGAACCATCTTTTTTTTTTTTTTTGTTCTATTTGGATCAATTTTGCAGCTTCTTTATAAGTAGTGCCCAAATAGAAGTATTTAGAATTGAAGAAGAAAGTACTAAGGGAACAGAGAGGTACCTGTGCTGGTACCATCCTTAAGTTCAACCAATTTTGTTGTAAACATGTTGAAGTCAAGTAGACTCAGCTAGACTTGGTGAAGGATTCACTTCATACTCAGTACTGTAGGAGATACCGAAATAGTGTTTTCTTTATAAATTGGGGAAAGTAATACTTTTCAATAATACACTAATAAGGTGATTAAGAGGGTTCAAAAGGATAATGAATGTAAAATGGTTAAGTATGCATCTGATACAGAGCAGGAGCTTAATAAATATTTGGGGATGAATTAATGAATGAACGAATGAACTATGGGAGTGGATTAGCCTTGTGATTCTCTAAGCTATAAATCCTTTTGATTCTTAGAAATAAACCTGGGACTGAGGAGTTACGTAAGAATCATGAGGTCTGAATTGAGATCAGTTCTTGATTTTGAGTTGGATTACATTACCCCTTCAACCTTCACTTACATCACTTATGAATAGGGAAAACAACAGAGTCTACTTTGTAGGATTGATGTTAAAAGCATTTGGAATGATTATCATCATGGAAAATCCCCTGCCCATTTGAGGCAAATGCTTCCTACCCAATCACCACTGTCTTCTTTTCCCAATCAATCAGGTCCAGAATCTCCTACATTGACTCTTGCCATTAGTAAAACCTTCTCAGACCCAATCCCAACAGTCAGCTGATCTATCTAAAATGAAAATCTGGTCTATGGCCATACCACCCTGAATGCTCGTGATCTCATCTGAAGTGAAAATCTGGGGGTGCCTGCTGGCTCATTCGGTAGAGTATGTGACCATTGATCTCAGGGTTGTGAGTTTAGGCCCCACATTGAGCATGGACCTTACTTAACTTAAAAAAATTTTAAATAAATAAATAAATAAATAAGTAAGTAAATAAATAAAGAAAATGAAAATCTGGTCCTGTTACTTTCTAATATCTACAGGATATAAAATCCAACTTTCTTCTCATAACAGAAAGCTCTTCATAATCTGGTAGCACAGCATAGGGAGCAGAATTCCATCTTTGTTCCTTACTTGTAAGCCTTAGACAAACCATTTAACCTCCCTGTGGCCCAATTTATTTTTCTAACAAATAAGGATATAATAATGGTGTGGTGGTGAATGGATTCTAAGATTTCTCTCAATTGTCCCCACCTCTGGGTACACCCATCCTTTTGTAATCCAGTCCCCTTGAATGTGCGTGGGACCTGTAATGCTTGTAACCAAAAGAATATGGTAAATGGACAGGATGTCACTTCCAGGAATGCAATACATAAGACTGCAACACCAGCCTGGCTGGGACACACTATATCTTGCTCACTTTGAGGAGGGAAGCTGCCATGTTGGGGAAGCTCATGAGATAAAGAACGAGGGGGGCATCTAGTTGACAGCCAGCAAGAAACTGAGGACCTTAGTCCATTAGTGCATAAAGAACTGAATGCTGCCAATAGCCCTGAAAGCTTGAAAATAGACCCTCCCCGATTCAAGTTTCAGCTGAGATCCTAGCCCCAGCCAACACCTTGATTGCAGCCTTCTGAGACTCTGACAGAGGATCCAGCTGAGCAGTGCCTGGACTCCTGACCTACAGCAAGTGAGATAATAAACGTGTGTTGTTTTAAGCCACTAGATTTACAGTCATTGTTTTGCCATGATAAATAACTCATACAGGTGCCTTCCCAGAGCACGGCTGGCTGGTGCTCATCAAATATCCATGTGCTTCTCTGCATTTCCAAATTTCATTTGCAGTGAAGTTAGGGATATATGACTAGTTCTGGCCCACAGGTTGAGCAGAAATGACTGCAAGCAGTTATAAATCTCCTGTATCCCTTTTCCTCTGTGCTGGTGGCCCTAGAGGCCACATGTTCCAGATGTCATGGCTACTAGATATAAGTAGTAGGCTGCCTGGCCCACATTGGACCTTTTTAGATGAAAAATAGACTTTTATTATCCTAAGTAACTAAGAGTTTGGGGTTTGAATATTAACCTTGATTAACAAAACTACCCCTCAAGGGATATCATAGGATTAACCAAGATGATGTACAAAAACAAAAAACGCAAGTTGTACAAATCAACACTCAATAAATTATGCCACTTAAACTTTATCCAGTCTTGTATTCTACAAACCTGTACTTTTGAACTAGTTATTAGTTCTGCAGTCACACCATGTCATCTCAAATCTTCATGCTGCTCCCTTTGCCTGGAATGCCCTTCCCTGAATCACACATCCTTCAAAATTTGGCTAAGATGGCATCTTTCCTGGGTTAGCACTAAACATCCACAACTGAATGTTTAGTCCATCTGCCGCACTAACCGCACTGTACTTGCCACCTCCTAGGACAGATGGAGAGCACCTTTTCAAGGGAAGGGTCAGAGGCTCTGTCATATTGAAGGCACTTGATAAAAGTGTGTCATTTACCATGTCAGATTTACATCTTTTCTTATTACATACCTAGTTGAAGTGGATTTTTAAAAAAACTTCAAACCATTCCCTTTCCAGATTTTCCCATGAACCCCCACCCCACATGCTATTCATTGACTAAAAGAAGAGTATTAATTTTCTATTATCTCCCATCACTCTCTATTTTAGACTGAGCCCCAGTACTCCTTTTATCTTTCTGTCATAATTTCAGTTCTCAACACTGCAATCATCTCTCCAAACTCTCTCCCTATCTGTGAAGTAAAGAGTCACACAGAGTGTTCTAGGATTTAGTCATGACCAGGGACAATGGAAGACTCTGTAGGCTACTCTGATTTCTTTGTCCTTGAACTTGATAGTAGTCTCTTAGCTTCTTGTCTCTGGGCCCAAGCATTTATCCGTCTTACATTTGTGTACTCTTTTGTATCTTTGCCCTCCAACTTATTCAAGGTCAACTTGTTGAGAAGGAAGGTAATATTTTTATCTATGTTTTCTCTAATTGAGATATGTAATTTGAAGTTCTAGTTCTAAACTTTCGTGAGGTCCTCCCATACCTTAATGGCCCTTGGTGACAATGAGCAGAACCTCTCTTCTGGACCTTTGGTGAAAAAAGGTTCAGCTGTACTGAGCTCAGCCTCTCTATGTTTCAACTTTGCCCCTCAAGGTTGGCAGAGAGTAATTGCTAACCCCCACATACAACTACAATGTTCTCAGGAGCTTGAACAGCAAGATTTGCAAATGAATGTACATTCTTATTAATGGGCTCACAATAGTTCACAGGTAGAAGTTAAGATGGCTATTCTGATTTTTTTGCTGCATTTCATTTTGGCACATCCAAGGGACAGTATTTTCCTCTTTAAGATGCATTTATTTTCTTAGGCACTATTATATCAGCTGTTCATTTGAAACAGAGTTCTCTGTAGACATGCCATGGCCAACGACCAAGGAAAAGAGAAAGTATCTTTCATTTAGAAAATTGCTCTCGAGATATGATAAATTATACCCAAGTATCAGTGAAGAGCTGAGATGTGTCTTAAAGCACCGACACTATGCCCCAGGGGCTTAGTAATGGTAAGATATTATCTTTAATAATGTTAATGAAAATGATACCTTTAAATAGCATTCTCCAATTTTCCAAGCATTTTCACATATATTATCACATTAGATCATTACAGAAATTCTGTGCTTAGGTGTACAGTGTGATTCCTATTTTAAGATGTGGACTCAGAGGACTTCTTCATATTCTCACAGTCAAAGCAAGTAGCAGAGTTGGAAAGATCATCCGGTATTTTTCACCCTGAAGCCACTTCTATTTTTATACAGTATAGTATGTTTTTCACTATATTCTCTATAGTTGCTAATAAGCTTTACTCAAATAAGTCTTAAAAATAAAATTCTTTCAAAGTTGTGTTTGATTTTATTGCTCTGGGTTTTAGCCACATAAATAAACATCTAAGCAGTGATCTCTCATTGGAGGTTTTATTATTTTCCACTGGCCAGTTGCTCATTTGTCCTTATGGCTGCAAAGCTGGGGCCACTCTCAGCTTCTGGAGACTTCTCTCTGGTCCTTGCCTGTGATCCTACATCTTGGAGCCAGAGTGTTGAATCTCTGTGTGATTTCTTTCTCTGACTTCCTTTTCTGCCTCATATCTTTTGACTTCCTCTTCTTCCAGCACAAAACTCTTCTCTGTTCTTAAAGTCAGAAGATTTTTGTTGTGAGGGCTGTTCCAAGGTTTCAGAAAGAGAGCAAAGAGTATTATTAGCAAGTTCTTTTGACTAGCAGATCCAAGCCATGTTCTCCAATATCTACTTTATAAGTAATATGTGAGAGTAATGTTTTCATCTCCTTATATTTTTAGCTCCCATCTGCCTGATTCTTATGTGTAACTTGCAGTTAGTTCCAAATTCCAGTGAGGGAAGGATTATTATTTATTGGTTTCCCTGAAATCCCAACACAAATAAAACATGGAAAAACTGGTAGCTTCTTCAAAAAATTTTTGGTGATTTTTCTATGCTTTCTTAGTTTTCTGTTGCTGCCAGAACAAATTACCTCAACCACAACATCTTAAAGTAACAAAAACTTTGAGGTCTGCCTAAGAATTTTTTGCCTACTCTGAGATTGTAAATATTTTCACATATGTTTTCTTTGAGAAGTTTTATAGTTTTTGTTTTTAGATGAGATCCATGATCCATTTTAAGTTGAATTTTGTGTGTAGAACGAGGTAATGGTATGGTATGGTAAACAGCAATGTTTGTTTTTCTTTTTCTCATGGGTATCTGGTTGTTCTAGCATCATTTTTTGAAAAGACTATTCCTTTTCTGTTAAATTTCCTTGGCAACTTGTCAAAAATCAATGGATTAAAGTACAAAGAATATGTCTACTCTGCTATACTTTATATAAGGAAAAGGGGAGTATAAAAATTATACATGTAATTGCTCACTTACACAGCAGACATATAGAAAGAATAAACTGAAGACTAGTGAGATTACCTACAGGGAGCAGGAGTGGGCGAGTGGGGGCATGGGGAGCAGCTAGTGGGGCTTGGTGGGGAGAGACATCTTTCTGATGATAACTTTCTACACAGCTCTGACTCCCAGAACCATGGCAATATTTCACATACTCAAAGAATACATAAGTAATTAAAAATCAACAGGGAGAGGGGTGCCTGGGTAACATCTGACACTTGATTTCCACTCAGTTCCTGATCTTACAGTTGTGAGATCGAGCCCCACATCAGGCTCCATGCTGAATGTGGAGCCAGCTTAAGATTTCTCTACTCTGCTCATGCACTTGTATGTGCTCTCTCTCTCTTTCTCCCTCACTCTATCTCAAAAAAAAAATTGGGGCACCTGGGTGGCTCAGTTGGTTGAGTGTCCGACTCTTGACTTCTGTTCAGGTCATGATGTCACAGTTTGTGAGTTTGAGCTCTACATTGGGCTCTGCACTGTTAGTGGTTGGGATTCTCTCTCTCCCTCTCTCTCTTCCCCTCCCCCGCTCACTCTCTCTGTCTCAAAAATAAATAAATAAATAAACTTGAAAGAAAAAAGCTTTTTAAATCAACAGGGATATAAGAGAACTCAAAACAGAATATAAACATTAAAAAAATCAAATTTAACTGTATTATAAATGAATAACATAACTATACTGAAGGAGTTGGAGAAAAATACTAATCTAAACAACTTTGAAAAACAGTATTTTTGCTTTTTATTATAAAACCAAAACAAAAAGCAGTAGAACTGTAGACAAATATTGTACTTGAGTTTCGTAAATTGGTTTCTCAAAAGAGTGTGGTAGGTTAGCAATTCAGAAACTACATATGTGTACATGAGGTTTAAAAAAATAAGTGAACATATTGTGGAGAATAAAAGCCAGGTTGCTCATGACAGAGAAAGAAGTGATGAATAAAAAAAAATTTAAGACCCTGTTGTGTAGGATTAGAATTACAGATGTAATGATGAGCTCCTGATCTTTAATATACATACATATAAATAGGTATGGAACTAAATATATGTAGGTAGGAGTTAGAGTGAGTGTGTGTGTGTGTGTGTGTGTGCACACCTCTAGGAAGGGCCAGGATTGGCAGTGGCATTTGTACCCGAGCCTCTCTGACAACAGACTGTACTCTGCTCACCCCAGTACTTTGCACCACTCTATCTGCCTACTCCTTACCCTGTTTTGTGTTTTCTTCCATATCATTGGTAACATGAACAGGTCTCCCAGACTCTAAGGCTGAAGACACTGAAAGAGTGGGGGAAATCCTCCTTTGCAATGGTATTGAAGTAAACTCTGTTTTTCCTTAGATTGATTAGCTGCGAGTTTAAAATTTCCAAATGTAATTGCCTTTAAAAATTGGTTAAATCTGGAAAGGGGTGGGAGTCTTGAGCAGGCTGGCAGTTATGTGCAGATTGTTTGACTTTAATATATTTATAGAAGCGATGTCTGTCACCAGGCCTCTGGGAACACTTGTACTATTTAAAATATAAATTAGAAAAATATGCTGACGGAATTGTCTGCCCTAAGGAATTTTCCCCTAATCATAGCCCTCATGCCAGTGTAAGAACTTCTACTTGGCTATCCCTTCTAGACAGAAGTTGGAGTATGCAGCTGAGACTTAAAAGTTTGCTAATGCTTAAAAATTAGCCAGAAAGGCTTTGTCCCCTCCCCTCCTCCCACCACGAGACAGCATTTCCATTCTTCCTTCCTCTTCTGCTTACCCCAACCAGAAGCCCTCCCTTCCTCCTGGCTCCCCTTCTCCCACACCCCTTGCAGGGTCTGTGGCTTTGCTGTGCTGTCTCCTTCTTGGATGGTCTCAGTGGTTCCTTGTAACCACCCCTAAAGTCATAAGATCCTGTCAGGATCTGGATTCAGCCAATTCTACTGAGCTCCTACTGTCCCCTCCTCCTCCTACTGTCCCCTCCACACCCCACATTTGCATCTGCTCAGTTCCCCACCACCTGTTACTCCCTGCTGGTGACCAGGATCCAACACCCTCCGGCTCTGGTCTTGGCCACTGGGTGAAGACTCCATGGAGCTCCTGTCAGAAGTGACCTGCTCTGCCTCACAATGGTAGTGGCACTTTATCTGTGTGTGTGTGTGGTGCTTTCATAGAGTCTTTGCTGTTCCTGATGCACATTGTGTATATTCCCTGCTAACCCAAAGCTCTAGGAGAGCACAGTCTATTATAACAGAGGTAAAGTGTCTGACACCCTCCCTGCCTGGCAGGCACACAAAAAAGCTCTTGATAAATAGAGGTTTTCACTTCTCTCTCTTGCATTAAAAAACAGTTGTTCACAATGCCTGGCTTTTAGTAGATGATCAATAAGTATTTTTAGATAATGTATTGGTGGCAGAACTAGTCAGAGAGGAATTTGAACAATTAAGTATTTAAAAAACATTTCTGGACTCAGCTTTTCTATTTGGGGTGGTCAAGAGCCTGGGCGTGTGTTAGGTACTCTTCTCAATGCAGCAGCGGTGTGATGATGTTACAATCACAATCCTAGGCAGATTGTGAGTTTTAGTCCCAGAACCCACCAGTGGAGATACATCCTTACAATGCCTATGTGATTTGCACTCCACTCTCTCCAACATCTTCCTCAGCCATTCTGGCCTCTTTGATGTTTCCTCAACATGCTAGGCATGATTCTGCTTCATGGCCTTTGCACATTCACTCTCTGTCCATAATACTTTAAAAGATCAGCATAACTCTTTCTCTTTCCTCAGTCAAGACTTCTCTCCATATTACCTTCTCATTGAGGCCTTCCCTCACCATCCTGTTTCAAATTGCACACACACACGAACCCCTTATCCTTCCTTCCATACTTTGCCCCCACGAGCCTTTATTACCTTCTAATATACTATGTAATATATTTATATTGTATTTTTTCTCTACCCTCCTTCCACTGCTATGAAAGTTCTCTGAGGTAAATTATTTCCCCCCATTATATTATCTTTCATATTCCTTACCTAGCATCCATAAGTAGATATCTTTTGCAAAAATGAATGAACACAATCAGGTAGGATACTAATTTTCCCTGGTTCTGTGAGATACATCCTCTCATTTATGGCCTTCTCTGTTTGACTAATGGAGTCTCCCAAACACATTGACTAATGAACAGCATTGGCACTGCATTGAGATAAGTTACTTCAAATTAATTAATTTATTACTTCAAATCAATTTATTTTAAATAAATTAAAATACTTTCTCGCTTCTCTTGCATCTAAACATTGTCACCCAACTTTGTTGTTACAATCATAGCTGCTGAAATAGAAGTCTGAAAAATACCACAATTATAGAAAAAGTGATCATTTCAAGGAAGGCATAAACAAAGAAAGCAGAATGGAATTTTACTACACACACCATTATTTTATTCATTAATTCAGAAGATATTTACTGAGAGTGTATCATGTTCCAGGCCAGGTCTAGAAGTTGCAGTCACAGTGGTGAACATGACAGGTCCCATCCTCATGGATTTATGTCCACAGACAATGAACAAAGCACATGTTTCAAGTTGAGGTCAAAGCTGTAGATAAAATGCATGTGATATAAGAAGATACAGAGTGGCCCATCCTTTTCTCCATCACGGTGGCATGTGTGGTTGACTGTTCCCAGCCATATCTTTTCACAAGACTTTCAGGATCATGCGATTTCTGGTCAAGAAACAAAAGCAGAATCATCCCATTTCCCAATGGATTTGGATGAAAACTGGTAATAAAATCAGTTACAACTCCAGGAGGAGACATTGGAGAAGAACCAAAGCTGGATCCACAAGAAATCGCCCATGAAATGTTGCATGTATTTATGTTCATCAAGGTCACTTGGTCATACCATATCACTCTCTAAACATCACTGCTACTTGAACAATTAGATGTGTTTTACTGGGAAAATGATTTTTTTTTCTCTATTTCTACGCTTCTGCACTAGTAGATTTGTGTAGTAATAAATATGTGAGACCTTTTGTTTGGAAAAAAAAGAGAGTGATGGGATCTATTTTATACGTGCTGGTCAAGAAAGGTAGAGTAGAAGGAATTTGAGCAGAAATCTGAGTGAAGTGAGGCAGAAAGTCACATGATGTAGGAACAGCAAGTACCAGTTCCTGAGGCAGGAATGAGCTTGATGTGTTTGCCATCATCTCCTTCACTGCTGCTGAGAGTTTTGTGAGATGGGCATAAAAGCTTTATGTGGACCTGTGTGTCTTTGGGGAGAAATGAAGAAAGGCAGCGGAAATGTGAACAGGTCTCAGTTTCTCATCTTTACAAGAGATGGAATCAGTGCCTTGCTAATGTGGTCCTAGAACTAGCAGCATCGGAACCACCTGGGAGCTTGTTAGAAATACAGATTCTCACCACCCCCCCCCACTTGCTGAATCAGAAACTGTGAGGTAGAGTCTTAAAATCTGCATTTAAGCTAGCCATGTGATTCTGATACACAAAAGCTTGAGAAGGTTTGAAAAAGATGATCTTAAATTGCTAAACTTCAATATTTTTATTAAAATGAAACAAAGAGCACAAATTAGGTGGAAGCAGCCTCCATGCTAGGATGGCAAAGAGAAAAATGTGGAAGTTACCCTTCACTCAACATTCATATCTAGCATTTCTCTGCCCCTACTCCTAAGAAGCATTCTGCAAATCATTTATAGCCAGGCACTACCAGTGCTGTTCTTTTAGAGATTCTCTCAAAAATGCACCCATTGTCTCTCTGCCTTCCCCTGTTCATGCTGTCTCTCTTTCTCTCAAAAATAAATGAACATTTAAAAAAATTTTGTAAATGGGGCAACTGGGTGGCTCAGTCGGTTAAGCATCTGACTCCAGCTCAGGCCATGAACTTATGGTTCGTGGGTTTGAGCCTCACACTGGGCTCTGTGCTGACAGCTCAGAGCCAGGAGCCTGCTTCAGATTCTGTGTCTCCCTCTCTCTCTGCCCCTCCCCCACTCATGCTCTGTCTCTGTCTCTGTCTCTCTCCAAAATAAATAAACATTAAAATTTTTTTAAAAATGCATACATTGTGCAAAGATCCATAAATGCTTATGAACAGCTTTAGAGGATGAAAACTAAGGATCAGAGAGAGAGAGAGAGCAGCACCCGTGGCATCAGGTAACCTGTTGAATAAACCATGGCATCCTCCTTAACCTTTCATATCCTAGAGCCTTGGTTTTGTTTTGTTAATTTGGGTCAATGGCAGTTCAAGGACATGATAAGCTCCTTGAAATTTTATGCAAAATTGTATGTGCATGTTCATTTTTCAGAAGATAGGGTCAGTAGTTTTCATAAAATATTCAAAAGGGTTCATGACTCAAAAAAGATTGAGAACCACTGTATAAAAAAGGGTGGTTATTGAACTCTGGCCAGATATTAAATACAACTTGAAAATCAAAAGGATTGGCTTTCTACCCCAGAGCCTCTCAGCCTAAATTCAAACATGGAAAAGAATTGGCTCTGTGGGTGGCATTTTTCTTTGTATATACAATATATCCTTTTAGGACTTATGACCTCATAAATAGCAATTTTAGGCCTGTCACTATTGTTTTGGCATAAGAGGGTGGGGTTACAAATTCTCCTGGCCTCATTCCAGATCCACCATCTTGTTTGCATGGGCTCTGTGGACAACACTACGTTTTAGACTCTACTTTTTAAAAAACCTAAATAAAGACACACATGCACACATAAAGTCCATCTCAATTTTGTTTTCACCCCAGAAGACAAAGTGTTATAAGCAAGCTGAGTGCTACGATGTAATCATACAATAATTCTTTTTTTAAGTCATAGAATCAGGTTGCCAGAGAGGGAGTTTATTGGGAAAGTAGTGGTAAACTTTTAAGGGGCTGATCTTACTATCTGTGGTCAAATCCAGATACCTCTCATTTAATGTCTTAACTGGGCAGATTTCATGCCTTTCTTTTACGTCAGGTTATTCTAGACTGCTGGGAAGAGAGACATGCTCAGGTTATCAGTTATGTGATTTTCTTGTGGGAATAGATGGAATGTACAAATAAAAAAATCTAAGCTTTTGTATACATAGGAAACAGAGTCTCATTTGTAATTGTTTATTTGATTATTTACAATGGGAGATCTAATGGTCCAACAGCCACTTTGGCACACGGAGAGGAAAGAGGCCAATCCAAGGTGCAGAAATCTACTGTATTTCTGACTGAGTTCTTGGGTCTCTGATCCCCCCTCCCCTGCTTTGCCTTTCTTCTGGACTCCCTAACCTGCTTCTTCACTCTTCTCTCAAGGGCATAGCTGCTATTCACCACCTTCACTCTTTGTATCTCTAATCTTCACAACCAACAGGCAATACCCTTTGTATCAAACACCCCAAAGGACATGATCTGATTGGTTTGACCTCTCTTCCTGTTGGATACAACATCTCCAATGGAAAGAACTCTAGAAATAGTCCTTTGGATGGTCAACCATTGCATCAGGCGGCCCATTTCTTGGTGAGTAAGTGTGGTTACGTTTATCATGGTAAAAACCACTGGTGAATATTTTTACAATCCCAAGAAAAAAGTTGTGAATTTGACAACTCTCTTTAAAACGAGGCTAAGTGTGTGGCAGGCTGTGGTAGGCAGAATAATATTCTCTAAAGAAGTCCATATTCTAATCCCCAGAACTTATGGATATGTTATCTTACACAGCAAAGGGGAGCTTGCAAATTTGATTAGCTTAAGGATCTTAAGATGGGAAGATTATACTGAATTATCTGGGTGAACCCAATAAGAAAAGCACACATAGAGATTTAAAAATGCTGCCCTGCTGGCTTTGAGGATGGAAGAAGAGGCCATGAGCCAAGGTAGGCAGGCCACTTAAAGAAGCTGAAAAAGAGAGGGAATGAACTCTCCCTTTAGAACCTTTAGAAGGAACAGAATCTTGCTGACACTTTGATTTTAACCTAGTGAGACTGTGTCAGACTTCTCATTTCCAAAACTATAGATAATAAATTTGTATTATTTTAAGCCACTAAGTTTTTGGTAATTTTTTTCAGAAGCAACAGGAAAACTAATAGAGAGGCCCTCAAAACATTCTCTCTGAAAACATCTCCTAGTGATTAAAAAAAAAAGTTTCAGAGGGAATTATAGATTAATTCATTTTTACTCCATTCTGGGCATAATTTATCTGCTACTTTCCTACATATCCACACAGACTTTTCCATAATCTATTCTCCTTTATTGGCTTGGCTCTTGACTAGCCAGAAAACTCTGATGTCACTTGATGTTTGGTTGGGCTGACCCTGCCTGTCCCTACCCATCCTCTTACACCTGCAGAGACTGGGCATATAACCCAAACTTGGCCATACTTGTTGACCCAGGGATAAACACAGAACACAAGCATAAGATTCTCTGGCAGAGCCATGGAAGAAGACATTCTCTTGAAGCTGGTGCACGTGAGCACGGGGCTTTATGTGAGCACCATATTGCTGTGTGTAATGAGCCACCTGAAAAATGGAGAGATGCAACCCTGACTTTATTGTTTTAGCTCCTAGACCGAGCTCTGCCTGATGCTGGTCTCAATCTTGGCCTTTCTAATTAAATAGGTTCCACATTTAATCCATCAACACATCCTGCCAGCTTTATTTTCAAAATATATCCAGAATCCAAGCTCTTGTCAGCACTGTCCTGCCGCTCACAGCTGCAGCGCAGTCATCTCCCTGGGTCCCTTTGGCAGCCTATTACCTGGGCTTCCTGCTTTTGCCACTGCCCCTCTTCACTCTGTTCTTAGCCTGGCAGCCAGGACATTCTTGAAATGTCACTCAGATCACGTCACTCCTCCATTGTCTCCTCTCTTGGAGTCAATATTGGAGTCCTTGCAGTGGTTCACAGGAGCCTCTATCAGTGACTCTCCCCTGCCTCTTATCTTTCTGACTTCCCAAACTTCAGGTCTTTACCATCTTTACCAGATGCCATCCATGTTGCCTTGGGCTTTAGCTTTCTTCACAGCGCTCTTATGATCTACTTTTTATTCTTTTGTCCTAAAAGACGCATTTGGTGCCTTGCTACAAATTACGCATTTGTCTGTGAGCACATTTGGTGCCTTGCTACAAATTACAAAACAATGACCTTTCCTCCAGGCTAACATTGCAGCCCACTGAGATTTCAGGCTTGGCGATAGAGTTCAGATCTGCTTTCAGCCCCGCTTTCCCTCTCCACTGGGCACTACTGGGATTTGCACAGACTGTACAGCGTGTGTGTGTGTGTGTGTGTGTGTGTGAGCCTGTCTCTTTTATTGTCTGTTTCCACCCCCTTAGAATGTATACTCCATGAGAGCAAATATATTTGATTTTTTAAAATATGTTGTTAACTGTTGTATCCCCAGTATTTAGAACAATGCCTGGTACATGGTAGGAGCTCAAGAAATGATTGCTAAAACAATTAATATGTTTTTATGTTTTCTTTTTTGCTTGAGCTAGCCCGAATTGGTTTTCTGTCACAACCAAAAGAGTTCTAATATATCCACGCAACGCTCAAGTATTTATGTTGAACAGCAGCAGTGACATAAATTGCTGTCCTCCTGAACAACTCATTTCATGTTTGTATATTTATGCTTCTGTGAAAATTCTTTCCAATATTGAACTGAAATCTACCTCCCTGAAAATATCATACATCTCTTATAGATTAAGCAACACAGAAGAGATTTAATTTTTCTACCATATGACAACCCATCAAATATTGGAAGGTAGCTATTATTACTTCTGTTATCTTCTCTTTTCTTGATTGAAAGCCCCCAATTTCTTCAGCCATTTCTTATACAATGTTGTTTTAAGAAATCTTATTCTCCAGGACACCTGGGTGGCTCAGTCGGTCAAGCATCTGACTCTTGATTTTGGCTCAGGTCATGATCTCACAGTTTGTGAGTTTGAGCCCAGCTCTTGGCTCTGCACTGACAGCATGGAGCCTGCTTGGGATTCTCTCTCTCTCTCACTCTCTCTCTCTCTCTCTCTCTCTCTCTCTGTCCCTCCCCCCCCCACTCTCTATCTCTCTCTAAAAAATTAACTAAAAAAAATCTTGCTTTCCTTGTTAACCCTCTTTGAATGTCATTGGGTTTGTTGTTTTTGTGTTCCTCCAAGTCAGAACTGATTGTAACACTCTGGGGATTCAACCAGTACAAGGTAGAGCAAATTTATCACCTCTAATCTTTAAGATATTCTACTTTCATTAATACCGTCTATGGTCAAATTAACATTTGAACTTACCATGAACTTACCATGAACTTACCATGAACTTACCATGAATGAAAGCCCCAAAGTCTCTGTCACACAGCTGTTACTAAGCTGTACTCAGTCCCATAATTGGACAATTGGCACTTTGGACCAAAATTGCCTACACTCAGATGCTTGAGCCTTATATCAGTCTCTGCCCTTTGCAACTTTGTGTCAGCTTCATATTGTATAAAATTCTGTTCTTCTCATCCAAATCCCTCTCTCCCCTCTCGTCTGACTGCCCTTCTTTCGCCGGAGGGTTCTGAGGCAGAAGGCAGTCTGCTGCTCCAGCCTCACGTTCTGGGGCCATATGGCAAGTCAGGCTTACTCATTCTGGGTGTAAACTTCATGTCCAAGACCCAGTGTCCTCCAGGCACCAGAACATACTTGCTTTCCTGCCCTGGTTCTATATCTCATTCCAGGGATTTGTCTACAGTCTCAGTCTGCTCCTGCCTCTTCTTGCTATGATCTTCCCGGGGCATTGAAGCCTTTCTGCTGACCCTCCTTCTGGTGAAAGAAGGTCTAGAACCAAATGGTAAACTGTAAGATGCCAGCACCTGCTTACCAAGACTTCTGAACATTAGCCACCCTCAAAGCCCCACAACAATATTCTACATTCTTGTTGGGATACTCACTATTTCTACTGAGAGCCATCCAAAATAACTAGAAATTATTCTTCTCCTTTATTTAGAACCTGCTAAGTGTATGAATAAGTGGACAAGACAGGGGAGAGCCAATCAGAAAGGTAGAAGGATAGATTAAGACCAAGAGAGGAAATAATTTCAAAGACAAAATTGCCAGCGATGTCAAGTGTTATGAAGAAATCAAATAATTTGAGCACCAGGACAACACGACTATGTTTGATAGAGTGTCTCTGATATCTGCAGTTTTAATCCCTGTCTTCAGTACATTAGAGCACAAACACTGCACATCTTGAATACCAATTTAAAGCTGTCATTTTAATTGCATGGAAATGACTCTGTCTTTGGTACATAGCTATATTGACCATCACATGCAGGTCTCTTACAGCAGGAGAATGGAACAGAAAACTAAAAATTACTTTTTATACTGACAACCTACAGCTGATGGAATCAGTAGGTCCCATTGCTTGCAGGAGACAGAAAAATTCAGAGCTCCTTACCCTTATTCCACAGAACCAGGACAGTCATGGGATTGTGACAGATATACAGGGTGCTCAGGGCTTCTTGGATCTATGCACAGAGGGAAAGGCAGAGCAGGAGTTACTGTCTCACAGGTTTAGCACACAAGATCTCGTCTCTGGGTGATGCCTCTGAGAATGGCAGCTCTGAGCTGGGTCATAGGAGAGCTGGGCTAGACAAGGGGAAGTGGTGGGTATTTATTACTTTCCTACCACGCAGTATCTATTCTTTTCTTTTGATAACACTATTACTCTTTTAAATAAAAGTGCCCTGCCCTCACCTAGCCAAGGGTAGAAGAGTGACTCATATAGCACAGTTTGATTTTTCCTGGGACTTTGAATCTTGAATGCCATGTGGCAAAGATAGAATGAAAAGGCTTATGCTCTGTCATTGCTGGTGTTGGCCTGGCTCCCACTGCTTCATAAGACTTCCCCTGTACCCTCTCTGATTATCCCAAAAGCTACCCATTGTCCTCCCAATATGTTTCCTTCTTGCACGATAGTTAGAATTGGTTCTATTGCTCACAACCAAAGAACGCTGATTGATACAAATATCATGCCAATAACTGGACCAACTCTTTCTTTATCCCCCCAACTCCAACCTATATTTTCCTTAAGGAAGCCTGGAGAAGAGAAACCCCAAGCACATTCTCCCCTTTTCCTCTGATGTTAGTATCAAAGCAATGGTTTCTCCTCTGACACCGATTCTCTTCAACCACTACTCACCCTCATTTCCCACATATTATGGCTTAAGTCACGGAAGAAAGGGAGAGCCTGAAAATCATGTGAATATGAATTGAACTGAATTTCTAAATGAGACAAAATTAGACATACACACATGCTATCTACAAAGGTTGGTAATGAAATAAGAATAGACCACTTGGGGCAAAAACAAACAAAGAAACAAATAAAAAACAACAACCAACAATATAATGTGTTCCAGAGAGACATGTGGTGACAGTTTTGCCAGAAACCCCAGCTATAATGAACACCTCTTTATTGTCACTTTTCTGGCCATCCTAGAAACAGCCAAACTCTGAATAAATGCCGAGATATATTACATTACCTTTTTGTGTTACAGTCAGATGCTGTTTCTGTTTACAATTATATTTTTGGCAGGCCTTATTAATTAGCACTGCCAAAACCAATCATCTAACCCAGAATCTGATCAAGTTACAGTCTGTAGTTGTGGTAGGTTCTGAGACGTGCTGACTTTCCAAGCAAGGTTCACCCTAAACTTAAATGGCATCTGTTTGATCAGTAAATATCCAGAGGGCATACCCAATTCTCAAGTTAGTTAATGTTTATATGTTTCATCCTCCTAACAAATTTGTAAGCTTTGAGAAGACAGGAACCATGGTGTCATGGAGAAAGCATAGACTTAGAACCAGACAGAACTGTTGTGGCTCCATGTGATTCTGCCACTTACCACCTGTGTTAAATTTGGGCAAGTAATTTAACCATCTGAGCCTCTGTTTCCTCATCAGAACATGGAGAAAAGAATCAACACATGATGGGGCGCCTGGGTGGTACAGTCGGTTGGGTGCCTGACTCTTGGTCTCGGCTCAGGTCATGATCTCACAGTTCATGAGTTTGAGCCCTGCATCAGGCTCTGTGCTGATAACACTGAGCCTGCTTGGAAATCTGTCTCTCTTCCTCTCTCTCTCTGCCCCTCCTCCACTTGTGTGCCGTCTCTTTCTCTCTCTCTCTCTCTCAAAATAAATAAGTAACCTTTTAAAAAATTAAAAAATTTTAAAAAGAATCATTACATGATTATCAAACCTATTAGTGTATGTTAATCTTCAGTCCATTTTTTCTGTTTCTTTCTCACAGTGCCTGATAATTTGTGTAAATGGATGTTAAGTAGATATTTGAAACACCATCTATTCAACATGTATTGAATACTGTGTACCAGGAACTGCAACTGGTCCTGAGTACACATCTATGAAAATTCAGCCTTCCATCAGCCTGCATTCTCCATCATCAGGAACATGGCTACTGATGGCTCTTGACACATGGCTTCACATCACATATCACCATCAGAATGGGCTGAAACTTGTTCTCTGTGTTGAGATTCATAACGTCCAACAAGGAGTCCAATTGACCAAACCTTGTGTAAAGTTTCCACCCAGTTCCAGTTAACTGTGTCTAGAAACATAAACTTCTTAGGGCACCTGGATGGCTCAGTCAGTTGAGCATGCAACTTTTTATTTTGACTCAGGTCATGAGCACAGGGTTGTCGGATTGAGCTGTGCATTGGGCTTCACACTGAGTGTGAAAGCTGGTTAAGACTCTCTCTCTCTCTCCTCCCTGTGCCCCTCTTCTCCACTTACATACACACACACACACACACATACACACTCACTCTCTCTCTCTCAAAAGAAAGGAAGGAAGGAAGGAAGGAAAGAAGGAAAGAAGGAAAAAGAAAGGAAAGGAAAGGAAAGGAAGAAAGAAAGAAAGAAAGAAAGCAAGCAAGAAAGAAAGAAAGGTAAGTCTTCTTTACTGTGTCTGTCCCAAGTGCAATCTGATACATACCCAGAGACAATAGGCATTGGTTATAAGAGAGTAGGTTCCATAAGACAATGGTCCCTTCCTTTGATTGGTTCAGTGGATAAAGGAATATTTCCCAGAAGGGCTGTGTATGACGAGGATGCTATTCCAGGCAGATAATATAGTGTATATCCATGTCAGTGTATCTTAAGAGCAGGGTCTTTGTCTTCTTGGTTTTACTCATCTGCATTCATCTAGTGCCCAACCCAGTGATACATGTACATGTACATTTGAAATGTTTGTGGAAAGGAAGAATATTGAAAAACCAGGGAATATTTAATTGCTATTTATGTGGCAATGACTATATCAACAATGCAAGATCAGAGAAAGGAAGCACAGTGTGGGATTTAGAGAGGTCATGAAAGAGATAGAACTTTAATTAGGCCTCCAAGAATGATTTAAGTAAGATTTGATTAAGTGAGGAAGAGGGGAGAAGGCATTTCATGAATGAATCTGGCTTATGTGTTTATGTGAGAGGTGAG
The DNA here is from genome assembly GCA_028646485.1 of Cryptoprocta ferox. Classification (NCBI taxonomy): domain Eukaryota; kingdom Metazoa; phylum Chordata; class Mammalia; order Carnivora; family Eupleridae; genus Cryptoprocta; species Cryptoprocta ferox. The sequence goes on from CM053571.1 coordinate 74,484,425, forward strand.
GGAAAACAATCAGGGTTCAAATGAGCCTTACTGGACAATGAGGAAATAATGGGTAAATGTGATAAGTCAACTGTTGGAGGCAGACTATTTGAACCCCAAAAAACAGTCTATTCCTAATGTGTTAGTGAGTAGGAAGCCATATAAGTTCTTGAGGAAGTGAGGGACACGAATATTAATTGAGGGAGATTAACAATTGCAATGCTGAGGAAGCTGGTCATGAAGATATTTATCTGGGAAGTCAGCAATTATACCCTGAAATGACACCCTGAATCAATAAATAGAAATCACTGATTTTGTGACAGATTGGAGAGACAAGTTCTATTTCGGCAGAGGGAAACTCAAAAATAACTTCACGGTTGATGATGATGATGATGATGATGATGATAGTAGTAGTGATACTACTGGAATATATTCGATGATAGGGAAAGGAGCCATCAGTTTGGGTAGACAGAAATAACAAATTTAATTTTGAAATCCTAGGATATTAACTTTGAATTCTAGAAGCTAGCAGAGTCCTTGAATGGAGGCAGTCAGTAGACTTCTGCAAATATTACCCTGGTAAAATCTGAAGGTGTCTTTTAGGAGGCCAAAATTACTTTAATAATTTTCTTTCAAAATATGTATTGAGTCTTCACTATATGGAAAGGTCTGGACTAGGTGTTTTGTTCAAACAAGAAAGATACAATCCCTGCCTTTTAGCCACTTCCCTTCAGTGAGGGGACATGACAAGCAAATGCTTCACTACGATATCGATAATCCTATGACCTTTGGCTTAGGTTTGTGTTTCTTACTGTGTTTTAACTGAAAAGTGGGATTCTACATGAAAGGCAACATTAAGAAATAGTCCTAAACCAATGGGGCAGTAACATTTGTTTTCTTTGGTTGCCATGGCAGTTAAACTTGGCATTTCCTGGAGAAATGTGCTCTCAAGACTCTGAGCTTGGGCATTCTGAAGTGGCCTCTGCTGGGCTCCAGCAGCCTCTTCAACTTGCTATTATCTTTCACACCATGGCCCCAAGTGCTTAAACTACTCTGATAAAGGCAGCTTCCATTTAATAAGTTTCTGATTTTTGGAGTTATATACTCTATGTACCTCTGATCTTTTAATTCTTGGAACTGCCCACACAGAATCTCAAAGTGATGAGTAACTAGGTTTATATTAAAAGACATCTTTCATTCATCCATTCACTTGATAGATTTTTATTAAACCCCTGTTCCTACCCAAGTGCTAAACTGAGCACTAAGATCAGGCAGTCCCTACCCTTGTGGAAGTTATAATCTAAAGGAGAAAGAAGATATTGCATTATTAAAGAAGTACTTTACAGTATGATATGGTGCTTGCTTTTGTTATAGGACAGGGAGTTATGAGAATATATATCAGAGGGAATCTAATCTGGTGGACAGAGAAAGACTTGCTGAAGAAATAAGGGAACTTTAGGCTGAGACCTGAAGGACAAGTGTTACTAGTTTAGCTAAAAGGAGACAGAAGGTGTATTCCAGGAAAATACTTTGGAAAACATGCTGCAAGCTTGGAAGTGAGAGAGGACCTAGCTGATTAAAATAAATGAAAAATGTTCTAAGTATTTGAATCATAGAATTGGAGGGAGAGAGTGAGGCCAACTTGGCTAACGAGTTACTGCATCAGGATTAGAATTTAGGCCCATTGGACTCCAATGCCTGCTCTGCACATTCTCCCCACAGCCTGTTGAAACGTGCAAAGAATCCAGATTAGGCTGCCATTTTCGGGTGTCCTAAAAGCCAGGAAGAAATGGATTTTTCATTTCAGGATGCCAGTGTAGTCCCATTGCACAGGTCTGTAGTTTTAAGTAGCAAGAATGAGTTTTTGATTGTGCTAACTCTGTAAGTCAGGACTTTCCACAAGAAACTGTGCTTTAAGATTCAGAGAAAATTCCAGTAGGTCGTAAAGGAATTCAGAGGAGAAATGTCTGGTGGTAACTTAGGTTGATCATTTGAAATAATTTGCTGTCAATATTCACTGTATAAGTGACTTTTTAATATTGAAAGTTCGAGTGAATTGGGTTTTTTTTTTTTTTCTGTCTGTGAGAATTACTCTTATTTTTAGAGTAGCTCTTCTGAGAACTGAGACTATATTGCAGAAAGAGGACCATGGTCAGCCATTCTGGTACCTTTAATCCAGAGAGAGAGTTTAATTTGTAATGTTAGTCTGATACTTTGCACAAGCAATATTTTTACTTCAAAAGTATGGGTAAAAAGCATGTGACCATACAAAACTGTTCTGTGGATTATCATCAAAAAATGATTAAAAGATAGTAAATGATGAATATCTGTATATTTCTAACAGCAACATTTACATTGGAGATCACATCTCTGTTTTGCTCTTATAGTAAATGAGTAAATCTAATGCTGCAAATTCTCAAGGCAACCATGGGGAAGACAAGAACAGTTCAGTCATTAATCACATTGTGAAACTAGATATGGCAGAAAAAGAATTGAAACAAAACTCACTAGACCAAAAATAATCCATATTGGAAAGTGTAGATTTGCCTAGTCAGATGTGAGATTCAAGTGATATTTGTTTTTCTGAGCTGTCTTCTGACCTAAAATAGACAGCAGGAGTGAACAAAACATTATACATTTCCTTTCTGGGCCCAGTAAATTGAGAATTAAAATAATATGCTTTATGTATTACAAGTGCCTCCCCAAATTTCTTATGTGTAATTCGGCAAAGTTAAGGTGAAGTGATTATTCATATTGGCACAGTTAAATATTATGAGGATTAAACAGGGGCAAAGATTTATACCATGAGGATATGCATAATATAAATGCAAAATATAAAATGATGGATATAATCATCGATGAGCTCTAGAAATTTTATCTTTAAAGTTTCTTTTGTTTGTTATAAAGGATTTCTAGAGAAATTCTCTAGAAACATAAATGTTGAGGAGCTTAATGAGCTGGGGTTTATTACAAGTAGATTCCTTTGAAATTCCTAATAGTTAACGTGCTAAGGAAATAATAGGCCGAGACCTCTCTGCTTTGTTTCCCATTGATGATGTCCCTAAGGCTCATGAAATTATGGTTAAGTTTTCTGTTTCCCTTTTCCTTTCACTTAATCCTACCCCGAACCTCTGGATGGTTTCCCAAGAATGTTTCCTGGCAGGGGCCCCTCTGTCAAGCTGCAAGCTCCCAACCTGGCCGCTGTCATCAGCCCCACCCTGGAAGGCAGCCACCATCCCTCTGTTGTCTGTCTTTGCCAGTGTGTTCTATACACAACTTCTGGAAATACTTTTTCTCAGTCATGCCGTTTCCTGGGTCAGCTTCTGTGCCCCGCCCCCGCCTCTGCTCCACCTTGCTTCTTCTTTTTACCAGCTATCAGTTCTCTGGCATGGATGGACTTCACTGTAATTGTCATGTATTCACTTAGCAAATATTTGTTGAGAGATGGACAACATGAGACTCATCTATGGAAAGCCCATTCTGGCTACAGTGTGGAAATTACCTTGTGGTGGTGTGACAAGGGGTTGTTGACATGGGGTTGGCTGTTGGGAGTTTAGTGCAGGAGCCCCAGAAGAAGATGGTGATGTCTTAAAGCAGGGTCTTAGCAGTGGACATGGGGTAAAATAATTGGGTTTACAACCTATTTAGGGAGTGTGTATCCCCTATTCCTACTGAACGTGACTTCCCAGATGTTCAGTAGTTGTCTCCCAAAACTTTAAAAATTTTTTAAGTTAATTAATTAATTTGTTTGTTTGTTTGTTTAGAGAGAGAGAGCACGAACAGGGAAGGGACAGAGAGAGAGAGGAAGAGAAAGAATTCTAAGCATTTAGAATCTAATCTAAGAATTTGGATCACAAACCATGAGATCATGACCTAAGCTGAAATCGAGAGTCAGGTGTACAGCCAACTGAGCCACCGAGGCACCCCTCCCAAAGCTTATTTATTTTGAGGGAAGAGAGAGAATCCCAAGAATTCTCCACACTTCAGTGCAGAGCCCCACACAAGGCTCGAACTGAAACCCCTGGGATCTTGACCTGAGCCGAAATCAAGAGTCAGACGCTCAACCAACTGAGCCACCCAGACACCCCTCCCAAAACCTTTATCTCTAAATTCCATTTTAAAAATTTCCACTAGATATATGATCTAATACTCAAACTATGTAATCTGTGGAGAAGACTTTAACCCTCAATGCCTCAGTTTCTTTATCTGTAAAGCGAGCCTACTAATATGACCTGCTTCATAGAATTGTTATACGACTTACATGAGATATGGTTTAAAGTGGTAAGCTCAGTGCTTGGCCCACAGTCAATGTTAGTCACTGCACTACTACTACCACTAATTCTACATCTGACTCTGTCCTGACTGATCCATGATTCTAAACACTTTGTTTTTTATGCTTTCAGCTATATTTACTCTATATGAATCCATATTCATGAAAATGAATTAAGCACAGTTGACCCTTGAACGACATAGGGGTCAGGGGTGCTGGACCCCACACAGTTGAAAATACAGGTATAGCTTTGACTCATAACTTAACTGCAAATAGTCTACTGTTGACTAGAAACCTTACCAACAACATAAAGTTGATAAGCACATATTTTGTATGTGGTATGTACTATATATTGCATTCTTACAATAAAGTAAGCTAGAATAAAGAAAATGTTATTAAGAAAATCATAAGGAAGAGAAAATACACCTACAATACTGTACTGTTTATTGAAAAAAATTCCACGTATAAGTGGACCCATGTAGTTCAAGCCTGTGTTGTTCAAGGGAGGTAGAGGAGATCTCAGGAATTGTTTTGTCTCATCTTTTTACTTACAGATCAACTAATATGGCAATATGCTAGGCTCAAACGTTTCCTCAGTGGTAGAACCAAAACTAGAACCCAAGTCCCTGAGTCCCTGAGTTATGGGCCTTTCTCTGTATAAGCTTGTTGCATTGCTTAATGAAAATTTTGGCAACTTGAGGGTGTGGCCTCTCCTCTGGTGACTGGCCCAGTGCTCAGCAGGAAGCCTTGCATGAACATGTCTACAGCCACAGTGTTAATATGGAAGTTATTTCTGATGCTTTATGTGACAAATTAGATTAAATTAATTTATGGGCTAAGCCATTCCAAATCCTGCTCACCACGTAATGAGAGAGATTAAAGCACCCTAAAGGAGTAATACTTTATCTAATGGCCATTCACCAAGAATTCAGTCTTTTGGGAATAATGGTCTAACACTCTCAGTATTGAACTATTTGTTGGGTGATTCTAGGGCTGCCGTGGTATGGGTAGGGTACCACTGAGTGTACTCAGGTGAGTGAGAACTTCCAAATGGGCTCTTCCCCTTTCCTGGGGCTCCAAGAGAGAATCAGGGTAATTGTCTAAGTTCACACAGCCCCCTGTATAATTGGCTTCCTCACAAAGCACAGACGGATATGTCCCACAGCACACACAGAAAGGCTGCCTTCTACCATTCCACTTCTCCTACTGTCTCAGGGCTGTTCTTTCAGAAGGAACCCAGTGGGAGGATTCTTTCTTCTGGAAGTTTTTTTTTTAATCTTGCACATTGTGTTCTTCTTTGCCTTTTTATAATCGTACAAAATTAAGCATTCCTTTTAAGTGTCCTAATTGGAAACTTAGAACATTTACTTTCCCACTGATCCCAGACCAGGAGAATCTCTGGGTTAGTTACTTAGGATTCCACAACATTGAGTCAATGGTTTTGAGATTTTTGGTGAGTAAATAAATATAATCAGAGTCTCTGCGTGGAGTACCCGTAGACTACAGTCCCCTACATGACTTAAAAAAAAATTATCCATGTATTTGTTCCTATGCCTCTTTTATCTTTCTTATTCTCACTTTCTCAGTTTTTAAATTTAATTCTTCTTGTATATCTTTCCTCACCTGTTTTTGACAATTACCCCTGGTAAAACTTTTTGTTAAAAAACTCCCCTTACTCCCAAAATTATAATACCCACTAAAATAGGAAAATAAAGTTACTGTCATCTTATTCTTATAATATCTAATCAGGAAATATCCATTTTCTTAGAATCATAGAATTCTAGAAAAGAAAGACTCCTTAGGAAATGTGTCAGCTAAAATACAATTTGAAGTAGAATATTTTTTTAAGTTTATTTGCTTATTTTGAAAGAGAGAGAGAGAAAGTGGGGAGGAAGACGGACAGAGAGACAGGGTGGGGAGAGAGAGAGAATCCCAAGCAGGCTCCGTAGGGTTCGGTCCCACAAACCATGAGATCATGACCTGATCCAAAATCGAGAGTTGGACACTTAACCATCTGAGCCACCCAGGTGCCTCTGAAGTAACTAGAATGTTTTATGATGACTCAATTTAATTCACTAAATAAGTTTTATTTCAGTTGTCAGGAAAAGTTGTTAAAGCCTTGGAAATGGGCAGGAGAGATGACTAAAGTGTTTGTTAAGTGAATGTGAGATTGTCTAACAGACTCTCCAGGGATTCTTTGCCTCTATAGGGCGTGCACCTTTGACTATCCTTGACAAGGTTATTTGCAAATCTGTAGTGATAGAATTCTACTCAAGTGGAAAACCAATAACAATGCAAACATTTCTTGTCCCCAGCAAAGCAAAAGATTCCTGTTCATAGCGATGCAAATGAATTTTGTCTTCCAGAGAATAAAAATATCTATAAGTCAGCCACTCTTTTGAATCAGTTTTAACATTTTACTGGTTCCCTCACTAATCCATGAATTAAATAAAATATTTAACAGGTGTTCATTTTGTATTTGTATGAGAATTTATGAGTTGGTAATATCAAATATTGTACTTTAACACAACAGTTCTGGAGAAATCTATGAACTGTTTTTCCCTGTTTAGTAAACAGAATACAGTATACTTCATTAGGTTCTTAAGGATTTTGCAGTGTTTCAGGGTTTTCACAGCAGACACCAGTTTGTAGGTATGTAGCTATTTAAGAGGAGCAAGAACAGCATAATGATTAAGTACATAGGCTTAGAACCAGAGTGCTAAGGTTGAAATCTTGACTCTACCCCTTATCATCTGTGTGCTTGCCAGCCAGGTGCTTAACCCTTTGTATTTCAATTTCATCTTTAGTATCAATTTGATATCAGAACTAAATGAATAAATATATGTAATATACTTAGGACAAGCACACACTCTTTTCGTGATTTGTATTGAGTCATTCTCCAAAACAGTGGTGCCTTATCTATCTTTTTAGCTTCTGTATGTTAATTCCTGCCATGGGAAGAAAGAAAACCATGTAAATTATGTGAGCAAGTCTTGCCTACCCAGGGCTGGGTGAACAAATATGCCTGAATCTGGGGGATTCAGAGAGCAGGCAGCCCTTGGGTTCTCACTCCAAGCTACATTCCTACTTGGTCTCTGTGATGGCTTTGCAGTGTGTCAACTTGGCTACTCTGAACTATTCTCCAAGAATTCTTATTGTATATTTCTCGATAGTGTAGATCACACAGGAGATTCTTGCAAGATTTTTGGCAGACAGAAGGGAGGCAGCAGCCATTTTATAATTGACACACATTGTTTCTGATCTGCTGACTCACCTGATTCACGATTGTCATGAGACAGCAGTAAATTTGCATCTACCTTCCCCTGAATCCTCTCTTGCTTTGTTTGTTTGTTTGTTTTGAGGGATACACTCATCACCAAGGAGAGAGGCAACAAGAAGAGACACAGGTTTCAGTTAATCTTCATGAGGTTCCAGCCTACATGTTGCCGGAGTCCAGCTCCAGCAGGTCCAGGGTTCCCCTGGAAGGATGGATGGTGTCGGCATGAAAGTGATGAGAATCGGCGAAAGGGGAAGGGAATGAGAGAGCCATGAGGTTCTTTCTGATCAGCAGGCAGGCATCTCTGCTCTTCAGGCAGGCATCTCTGCACTGACCAGAGAGTCAGCCTTTTTTATTAAACAAGTGTATGGGATACAAAACAGGAGTGGCAATTCCTTAGACAATGATTCCTGATTGACAAATTCATTGGTATGTAAAAATTTCCCAGAACATAGATTGGTAGAAGACTCACGCATAATCTTTA
>CM053571.1:74492934-74531223 GCA_028646485.1 Cryptoprocta ferox
AAGGTGCCCTCAGCATTCAAATACAAGACAATGTTTTTAGCATAGTAAAAGCAAAGGTTAGTCCTTTGTGAGCAGGGTTCAATAGCCTGTTTTCTTGAGGGAAGAAAAACAGGTTTTCTCAGGAAATGTAATATTTGCTCCCATAAACACAAAAGAAGAAATTTCTATAATCTCCTTCACAAGGTACAATTTAGCATATTTTAGCATAAGAAAGCAAGTCACTTGATGCCAGTTGGCAATGTGTCATGGGGGTCAGTGCTCAAGCAGAAATGGCAGAGTGATACACAAACAGAAATGGCGGAATGGTAGACGAAGGTCGCCATCTGACAGCAGGAGCCTTGCAAAGTCCGCCTTACCTCACAAGGAGAATTTTCTCAGCTTTGTGTGTCCAGAAATTGGCTTCCGGCAACATGTGAGATTCCCTTCCTGACTCTTTGTCATGTGAACTTCAAGTTCCAGCACCAGACACAGACTGCTTACAGATACTTACATGCATTCTGTAAGATACTTACAGCACCTTACAGATACTGCTTAACTGGCTCCTAGAATTGTATAAACTAAGTCCTGCAACAAATGCCTTTATTTATAGATAGGTAGGTAGGTAGGTAGATATAGATATAGATACAGATATAGATATAGATGGATATAGATATATCCTACTGATTCTACTTCTCTTGTTGAATTGTGACTCATGCAGAATTTGGTACGTCAAGAAGAACTCATTCAATTATTTATCTACACACTCACAAATACACATATTTTGACTCATACTCTACATATCATGAGCATCTAAAAATGTATCATGAGCATCTTGTTTCATACGAGTACCACAACTATTTTAATGGTTAGATGATCCCTTGTAAATATGTACTATCCTTTATTAAGTACCCAATATTAGCATTCAGATTGTTTCCAACAACAATACCACAATAAACACTTTTATACATATGTCTTTGCATACATTGTGTGATTGTACTCTTAGGATAAATTCCCAGAAAAGGTATTATTTAGAAAAATTATATACAATTAAAATTTTAAAACATTTTCATCAGAGTAGTTGTTCCAATAAATTGTCTTACCAACTGTGTACCAAAGGACCTAATTTTTTCAGAATTTTCAGTATCTAAATCAAGACATCCTCTACTGGATTTCAGTGGTTTGTTTTATAGACTGAGGTGGGTTTATTGTTGCTTTTAGAGTTTTCTAATTGAAAAAGCTCTCTATAAGCCAATTGGCTGCTTTTCCATCCAGGTGACATCTCCATAACCAATCTTTGAACTCCTTGGGTCAGTGACTGAAACCAGAGCCTCTCAGGTCCAATTCTCCTGTCTTCTTCAGGGAAGACATCAAGGCCATCAGGCACCAGGACCCCTGGAGACCATGCACAAAGTAAGCAAATAGCCCAGTGCTAGCTGAGGAAGCTTTCTGAAAGCAGCTTGCTGGTGGGTAGCGCTGATGTGCTTTCATTCACAGTGTTTGCAAAGTACTAAAGTAATTGGAGATCTTTACCAGAAAATTCTTGCTGACTGAGAGAGGAAGAACTGCTGAAATCCTTCAGACTCCCACAGCACTTACTCAGAACCATGGGAATGCATGTCAAGTATCTTTTAGAGGATGCTAAGCGGAGTTTGAAAGTTAGCACCGGAGCCTATCCAGATGGCAATGCTCACATAACTGTTTATTTTCCATCCTGTTTAAAAGAACGTTCTCACACTGCAGGTTTAGAGGGTGGTGAGGGGTCTCAGTGTGACACAATCCACTTTAACTATAAAGCATAAATATCCACTAAAATCTTATCCCACAATGAATGACACAATCCGTTTTAACTATAAAGCATAAATATCCACTAAAATCTTATCTCACCCATACAGTTTTTCTTTTCAGACAAAAAAGAAAACAACCCACCTCTTAAAAAAAAATTCGCTGTGAAATCTACTCTGGTCTAAGTGCAGCAGTTGAAGTGACTTTGCGCTTTAATCTATGGCCTTTGCTCCTCAATCTTTCTTCCCTCGTTCTTGGTCCAGGTAAAGAAACTTCAAATCTTTTCTATAGATATTCACGTACAAAAGAACTTCACACAGGAAACTGCCGTGTTTTAAGTGAGTAAAGACTAAAGGAAATACTGGTTGATCCATGAGTACATTTAATTGGTTAGTCAGCAGTATCAGTGTTAATATTGGATGAATAGATTTAAGAAGTTTTATGCCTGGCTTGGAGATCAGGAAAAATACCGACACTGGTGGACTAGGAGACTGAACACAATTAAAATAATGGACATATGACAGAGACATAGTAGCATTCAAATAACTTTATTTCAGAAATGTGAAACAGAAGGAGTTTTTGCAAGTGAGATTTATTTAAAAGACTTGGGAAGAGTCCCACTTCTGAGTGGCTTCTTGGATATGAGATTGCTGTCTAATTAGTAAGATAAATGTTAAGGCGTGTAACCCTGTGTGGATGTGTTTGTGTGCTGGCAGCCATTTAGATGAATGTTCCTCATCTTATCAACAAAGAAAATTCCTCTCTCATTTGGGGTCACCTGAAACATTTTTTGGTTTTCCTTAAAAAAAATCTCTGGTCTCTATTATCCAAATGACCAAGAAAGGAAGTGTTTCTTCCCTTAACAGCTTTCCTTCTGAGCAAGGCTTCTACAATTCGCAGTCTGTCAAGAATATCAATTATTTTTAAGAGAGAAACATTTTGTCTATAGAAATAAAAGGGGTCCTCCATCCTCAGACAGCTGTGCTAGGCAGCTGCTGGGCAGCTCTGGAGACAAAGCAGCTTCTCATTGTCCTGGTGACCTGGTAGCTAACAGGTAATGATTGTTAGGGTATTTCAGGATCTGGATCTGGTAACGTTTCTTTTTTGAGATGGGGGAGGGGCAAAGGGAGACAGAGAATCCTAAGCAGGCTCCACACCCAACATGGAGCCTGACCCAGGACTCGATTTCACAACAGTGAGATCACAACCTGAGCCAACTCAGGAGTCAGTTGCTCAACCAATTGAGCCACCCAGGCGCCCCTGGATCCAGTAACATTTTAAAGGGAGACTTGGGTAGGAAGGCAACAGGTTGAGAGAAAGGGGTCTTGAAATTCTTTTTGGGAGGGAGTTTAGCTGACTTGATCAACTGGAAGGGAACTTAGAATGCTGCCAATAAACACCTGGGACAGGTCTCTAATTCTGTTAGAGTTTTAAGGCCATTTAAGTTCAATTCCTAATTTTATGCATAAGGAAAGCAAAGACTTTGACATTCTCTTCATCTGTAAGTTTTGTCTGCTCACTCAGTAGGTGTTCAGTAATACAGGTGCAGTGAGCGAGAACAGGGATGGAGGAATTGGATGGATGATAGAATGAAAGAAACAGTACAAATTGGTTTTCAGACTTGGCTAGAGGAAACACTCTAGTTAATGAAATATTTTTGGTAACAGAATGCTTCACTGCTCTAAGAATACCCCAGACTGAGCATAATTTATAGACTTCTGGTTTGATTGTGGAGGCAGAGTAGGATTGTGTAATTCTTCAGGACCTTTGCAAACAATATTCATCACTGTACTGGTGGAGCTCCACGGTGTCATTTGCAGATATTTCTGCTAGAAAGAATGTGAGAGTAAGAGTTCACTATCAACAAACCAGATCACTGCCTTCTGAGAGCTTACCAACAAAGTCAGGTGACCACAGTAGACCCACTTGTTTAGGACGTGTAAGCACTGGCCTTCAGATCTGACACCAATGATATGGGCTCATTGTCTAAGCAGGAAAGATATATTCTACTAAGTTACCTTCAATTTCTGATCTGGTACCATGCACGGGTAACGTGGTACAGAATGGATGAGTGAGAGTAGCCTGTAAACTGTGGGATAGAGTGGCCTACTTGCAGAGCTAAGTAGCCCACACATAGATAGCAAAGCTATATTCCTGATCTCCCAACCACTGTGCCCTAACCTTGTGATCTCTAAACATTTTTTGATCACATACCCTAGCATGCCTTTTTTTTAGCATGTACCCCTGATGTATGCATGTTTATCTGTTTACTAATTATATATGTATTTTCCTAATAACACATTATATGCTTATAAAACAGAAATTTTAAAAGATAAGGTAAAAATAAATATAAATAGATATTTAATGGCTTCTTCCTATACACAGCAGGGTGGGAAAACCCATATGTAATTTCTAGTCATTTCTGGAGTATGTTAATTATACCTCAGTTTCAATCCCAATCCCAATCCCATCATAGATTTAACCTTCAGTAAAAATTTTAAGAAATATGGAAAAGAAAGAGAAGAATAAAACAGTGAATATATACATAGAAAACACACACAAGAGCAAGCAAGAATCTATGTGAAGCCGCCACTGTTTTCATTCCTGTAACTCCTCACAAAGCTGTGGCTGGTTGGTATTAATAATTTCCTTCTTCCATTACACATTCTATGCTTCTGTTTCCATCAGCCAGGACCTCAGCTGATCAGGGCTCATTACCTAAAAGTCTTCAGTGGCTCTTTCCTTTATTGCTTGATGTAGTTTTCAGTTCGCTTTCAACGATTGGAAGTGATGGTATTAAGAGCAATCAGAGAGAATTCCCTGGTTTCAGAAATAATCCTCCCTGTTCACATTTTTAGGCACGAATCCAATTCCCTCTTGATAATCCAGATCTCCTACCCAGCAGAGTAACTTCCTTCTTTGCCTGTTAGTTTAGCAGTATGAGGAACTCAAAATGATCTGATAGTCTCAAACTCCAGTTCCATGGAACCATTGTTGTAAGAATTTCTCTCTTAGAAACCAAGACCTCCAAAGAGCAGAGCTTAAAGATGTAGAGATAGATGCAGAAACTCTGCAGGTGGGTTATTTGGTATAATAATGAGAGAGCCATTCCTACTTCCATCTGCTGATTCCTGGACAATCCACGTATACTAGCTATGGGAGAGACAGCACCATTTATTGTTACCTAATAAAAAATTTACACTGAATCTTATATGACAGAACTGTAATTTCTTGGGGTTTTGATGCTATTGTATATGGAAATTTTAAAATTGAATATTCATGTCATTTGCTGTGGTATATAAAAACACAACTGATTTGAGTATAGTAACCTTAATCCTGTGCCTCTAATAAGTTCATGAGTTCTAGTAGTTGTTTTATAGATTATAAGAATTTTTTTCTTTTTTCTTTTTTCTTTACATCCAAGTTAGTTAGCATATAGTGCAACAATGACTTCAAGAGTAGATTCCCTAATGCCCCTTACCCATTTAGCCCATCCCCCCTCCCACAATCCCTCCAGTAACACTCTGTTTGTTCTTCATATTTAAGAATCTCTTATATTTTTGTCACCCTCCCTGTTTTTATATTATTTTTGCTTCGCTTCCCTTACGTTCTCTGTTTTGTATCTTAAAGTCCTCATATGAGTGAAGTCATATGATATTTGTCTTTCTCTGACTAATTTCACTTAGCATCATACCCTCTAGTTCCATCCATGTAGTTGCAAGTGGTAAGATTTCATTCTTTTTGATTTCTGAGTAATACTCCATTGTATATATATTTACCACTTGTTCTTTATCCATTCATCCATCGATGGACATTTGGACTCTTTCCATACTTCGGCTACTGTTGATAGTGCTGCTATAAACATTGGGGTGCGCGTGTCCCTTTGAAACAGCACACCTGTATCCCTTGGATAAATACCTAGTAGTGCAATTGCTGGGTCGTAGGGTAGTTCTATTTTTAATTTTCTGAGGAATCTCCATACTGTTTCCAGAGTGGCTGTACCAGTGTGCATTCCCACCATCAGTGCAAAAGAGATCCTCTTTCTCCGCATCCTTGCCAGCATCTGTTGTTGCCTGACTTCTTGATTTTAACCATTCTGACGGGTGTGAGGTGGTATCTCATTGTGCTTTTGATTTATATTTCCCTGATGATGAGTGATGTTGAGCATCGCTTCATGTGTCTGTTGGCCATCTGGATGTCTTCTTTGGAGAAATGTCTGTTCATGTCTTTAGCCCATTTCTTCACTGGATTGTTTGTTTTTTGGATGTTGAGTTTGAAAGCTCTTTATAGATTTTGAATACCAACCCTTTATCTGATATGTCATTTGCAAATATCTTTTCCCATTCTGCCTGTTGCCTTTTAGTTTTGCTGAATGTTTCCTTTGCTGTGCAGAAGTTTTTATTTTGATGAGGTCCCAATAGTTCATTTTTGCTTTTGTTTCCCTTGCCCCTGGAGACGTGTTGAGTAAGAAGTTGCTACGGGATCGTTAGGAATTTCTATAGAAAGAAGTATATAATCTGCAAAGAAAGAGTTTACTTCTTTCTTGATCATTATTCTTTTGTATTTCTTCTTTCTTTTTTTGTCTATATGCAGTGACCAAGACCTCCAGCTCAATGTTCAGGGGAAATAGTGAGAGTGAGCATCCTTTGGGGAATGCACTCTACTCTGCTAAGCTGGCTCTAGTGTCTCTGAGCTCAGAGAAAGAAGCTGGGACCCAAATATGCAAGGAGGGGAGGGTGCTGACTGGCTGGTGCAGGTATCTGCAAGGGGGTGTAATGAATCTGGATCTGCAAGTGTTAGAGAATTATAAGAAGAAACTGCCACTATATAGCGAAGAAGTATTGCTGGGGTGATACTCACAGGAACAGGAAAATAGGCAGGAAGCCCACAGTAAGGAAACAGAACCGAGCAAGCCTTTCTTCCTCCTCAGCCTTCCAGTCTTTTGCTGGTGCCCCCTAATGGCAAAATGAGCTTAACATGGAATCAGTTGGCCAGAGATGTGATTTTCAGAGTCCCAGACCCAAAATCACAAGGCTGACTGTAGAAAGGTAAGTGTGGAGCCACAAGCCAATAGCTTACTAACAGGCACCCAAGAAGTCCATCTGGAGTTTAGACTCAAGCATGTCTTCTCTTCCATCCTAGACTAAGTCCCAAGAGTCATTAGAACTTCACCTCTGTTTTGTTTTGCTTTCCTAATTTGAGACTTGTTTGAGAAAGACTACCATTCTTCAGAATGACGTGGTTTTACTCTGCCCTGAGATCTTTCTCCTACTGAGATGCCAGAAGCTCAGCCTCATGGGTTAGAGCTGGCTGCCTGAAATGTCTTTCCAGTTTCACTTCACATCCAGGTTTGCTCCTTTATTTTCCCCCCACTTTCCCTGCCCCACTGTAACTTCCTTTTACAAAAGTATTGTATTCTGGGTTCTGCAAAATGAAAACTTTCTTTTTAGCATTTCCTGTGTTAATTAGTGTGTTTCCATTCACTGTACTATTAATGCAGTAATTTCACCTGTCCTTTCTTCTTACATATCATGCATACACATTCACCTACATATTCCAAGTATCTACACACCTGGAAACTTCAGTTTATAAAGTCCGACATTTTTTGCTCCAAGAAGTAGAGAATTTTTCACAGTCATACAAGTAGAGAGACGCACAGTTGGTATTCAGCCTCCAGACTGGCTGATTCAAAAGCTGTTACCTTTCCCATTTTCCACTCTGTCTCTCTTCTCTTCTTTTTTAGTACTAAAAATAGTAACTCTACTTACATCATTTCATTTTCAAAGTGCTTTCACATATCTTACAGTATGTGACAAGCACAACTCCTCTGGAAAGTAGGGCAGGTCATATTATTTTCTTAATGTTCCAAGAGAGGAAACTTGGCTTAGAACATTTCCCAACAGAAAGGGGAAAACATTTCTGAAAGGAAACATCAGACGGTTGTCAATTCTGTCTCCATTCCAATGCCCTTTTTATTAAAGCTTATTTAAACAATTTTAAAAATTAATCTTGCATTTATAACACCTGTTGTCTCCTTGACATCCACTGCCTGTGTACTATTGACTGTTCTGTATCTTAATAGATGTTGTTATTTTCCGGGGGTGGGAGCTGGTTATGTGTAGGATGTAAATATATTTGCTGAGCTCTTCTAAGTCTGAAACATATAGATCCAGTCAGGCAAGATCATTATCAGTAGTCAAGTCTGAATGAAATTTGTGTTGAATTTATTGTAGAAAACCTTATGTGCTAAGAGTTTGTTCCCCACAGTATTAATCGGTGAATTTACATTTTTATTTTAGTAGTCTCTATTCTCTACTTGTACTATTTGGAGGGCATATCTTTTATTTTTTAATTTTTTAAATTAAAATCATTTTCATATTTATTTGTTTTTGAGAGAGAGAGAGAGAGAGAGCATGACGGAGGAGGGGCAGAGAGAGAGAGAGAGACACAGTACTCGAAATGGGCTCGAGGCTCCGCGCTGTCAGCACAAAGCCCGACTCAGGGCTCGAACTCATGAACTGTGAGATCATGACTTGAGCCAAAGTCGGACTCTCAACTGACTGAACCACCCAGGCACCTAGGGAGGGCATATCTTTTAGAACATCTGGTTCTTCACTGTGTGTATGGTTTGGAAGAGAAAAATATAAAATGAAAAGTATACACTTATTTTTTACTATAGTATTGATCTTGCATTGCTCTTGAGTTAAGAGAGTGCACGTGTTTATTATCACTGATGAATCATCCTAAAAATCTTGTTTTGTTTTATATTAGTGGTATGAGAATTTGTGGTTCTACATCCTTCCAGCCTCCTCCTTTCTTTATGAACAAGAGTAGCTAGCTTGCAGGGCCACAACACCTCCAGTCTTAAATAGTGAATTGGTGATCATTCCACCTCTCCTTAGCCATATACCAGCCACTCTTATATACTTTGAGCAAAGAACTTCTCTTAAGACCAGCAACTTTATCCTTATCCCCCAAGCCACTTGGATATATAAAATAATGAGAAGTTTTTATTGATTATCTGCACTATCTCTTTCTTTCTCTTTACAAACCTTACTTCACTGTGATGATTCATTTTAACGTGTCAAGTAGGCTGGGCCACTGGTGCCGAGATATTTGTTCAAGCCGTCTTCTGGATTCTTTTATGAATGTGTTTTTAAAAAAATTTTTTTAATGTTTATTTATTTTTGAGAGAGAGAGAGAGAGACCAAGCACAAGTGGGGGAGGGGCAGAGAGAGGGAGGCACAGAATCTGAAGCAGCTCCGGGCTCTGAGCTGTCAGCACAGAGCCTGATGCAGGGCTGGAACTAACGAACTGCAGATCATGACCTGAGCCGAAGTCAGGCGCTTAACCGACTGAGCCGCCCAGGCGGCCCTAGTGAATGTGTTTTTTGGGATGAAACTAACATTTAAATCTGTGGACTTTGAGTGAGACAGATTATCCTCCATAATGTGGGCAGTCCTCATCTGATCAGTTGGAGACCTTAGTATGACAGAGATTGACCTCTCCTGTGAAAGAAGGAATTCCAACTGCAACTCTTCCCAGGGGCTCCATCCTTCCAGGCTGCCCTATTGGATTTTGGACTCCCCAAACTTCCGCAATCACATGAGCCTATATATATATATTCTTTGGAGAATCCTAATATATTCACTAATCCTTGAAATTGGTAGGTTTATTATCACATTTTCATATAGTGAAACTAAGGATCAAAGAGATTAAATAATATTCCCAAGATTATACAGCTAATATATGGCAGGGCAGCAGTTTGAACCTATGCTATTGCCAAAGTCAATATTCAAATATATGCTATATATTTGTTCCAATATGCTATACTATTCTATATTATACAAGATCAAATAATCCTCATTAGAACTTGGAAGTGCATCCAAAGATCCTGTGGTACCTTACCTTCCAGAATAGTTTTTGACGTGATGCAACCCACATGCTTTTTGGTGTGAAGTGATTAAAAGGTAATATCAGAGATCCCGTTGCCTGGACAATGTTTAATAGTGTTGCTCAGGAAATACCACAACACTTGGCTAATGGGAGATTCATTTTCAGTTTGGACTCCAAGCAGAAAAAAAACTATCTCCCCAAAGGTTTTAAACACTGCTCCTCTTCACAGCTTTGAAAAACCACCTATTATTGGACTATATGAGAGTATATTACAGATTATATTATACAAACCATACTAAATATTAAAATAAAATTTATCTTCAATTTTGCCACTCCAAAAAACCAAACATTTCATTTTATAGTTTTCAGTGTGCTTCTATAAGCATTTTTCACAAGTTATAATGATAGTAGAGTTATGATTTTATACGTTTCTTTAATCAAAAAAAAAGTACTTTAATAGAGGGAAGAAAAGTGCTCCTCTTTTTCTGAATTTCAGAGGGAAATTCCAAGGCAAAGAAGAAAAAGTTGGTGTTGAAGCTTGAATACTCTGTGTAACCAGTATCTCAGGATAAAAAAAAGAATTCATCTGACCTATTAGATCATTTTCTTTGATTCAGTTCTCATAATTAGAACCTGATTTACACTAGGAGTGGGAAAAGAGCAGTCAAGAAACCCCAGGAACAATACCTGGTCTCCCAGCCGTGGAAAACATCATCTTCTCTAAACTTATATTTCAACCATCTCTGTTTGCTTCACAGCCAATCCAGTAACCTACTGCTTTCCATAAAGCACCCTAACAGTAACCAGGAAGATAGACTAACATCAAAAGCTTCTGTCAAATAGAAAAGGCAAATCAATAGTAAAGTGTGATGCTGGAAAGGTCTAAAAAGCATAGAGACTTATCGCAGAAGGATGTAATCCTTTTGTTGTTCCAGAGACAAAAATGAATGGATAAATGAGCCTGCACTATCTGGCCACTGGGATCCAGTATTTCATAGCTTGTATATTGTACTGTGTCATGTGGCCATCTGTTCTGATCTGATAAAAATTGGGAGTTCCTGGGGAAAACATTAATTTTTACAACATCCTAAGACGTCTTGCAAAATAGGTTAACATTGGTTTGAGACACTGAAGGCCCACGTATGGGAGTAATGAGTGCCTCCCATGGCTGCTCTCAGTGAAGCTAGCATTGAGCCACGGGGAGTGATATTAGGTCGGTCAGAATCTGACATCTTCACTAATGACCTGGAGGAGGGAGTCAATGGCTCATTCATGAAATCCACAGAAGTGGAATGACCGATTGGATGCAAGAAAGCAATTAGTGATGTTGGTAATAGGAGATGCATCTTATAGGAATGCTCACTCATCCTTTACACAGAAAATCACCATCACGATCAGTCCTGAAAGCACAGCTGCCAGCAGAAGCCTGGAGATGATGCCAGGGAAAAGGTTAGACAGGAGATGGGAAGCTGAACCAGCACAATCAGAGCATCTTTCTGGAAACACCTCACGATGGCTGGCCAGTGTTCATACACTTTCCACAGCTCTTGACACCAAGCCAGGGCCTCTTAAGTCCACTCTTGCTTCTGCCTGGTGGCCAGTCCATCCCCTGATTTCTAGCTGGGGCTGGAAAAGATGGCTCCAGACGGGCTTCCCATAACTGCTCTGTTCAAGGAGAAGTTGACAGTGACCAACACTTAGCTGCTTTGAGGCCAGTATCTTGGCCAAGGCCAGAGATGTGGATCCAGTATCAGTATGAAAGATGGGATGGTGTTCCAGTTTGGATCAGAAAATGTCATCTTCCTCTTGAATCCTGAAAACAAACTGAGGGGGGAAGGTGAAGGGGAAAAGGTAAAGGGGGGTGATGGTCTTGGTGGAGGTCACTTGTGGGGAAGAGCACTGGGTGTTATATGGAAACCAACCTGACAATAAACTATAAAGTTTATAAAAAAAAAATAAAATAAAATAAAAAAATGTCATCTTCATCTCTGGCTCATACCTCCAATATGAGGTGGGTGCGTGTTCTATTTACAGTCCTGCCATCCATGGCATCTGCTGTTTCCATCACCTCATGGCTTGGCCACTGGACCTGCTGAGGCTTTCAAGACTATAGCAATTTGAGTTCATTTTCTGGGCATGCATGCACTCCCCTTCATTGTCCTGTCACCTGAGTCACTGTGTGAAACTGAAGAATTTAAGTGCCCACCCATGAAAACCTACAATTTTAAAAGGCCTGGTTTCAATGATCTGTTTCTTCTATCTGAGAAGAATCCACCTCTCTTCTCAGGGTCTGGCTGCATTATTCCCAGCCCCTCTCTCCTTTGCCATCTTGAGTGTGAGCTTAACACAGGCGTCTGGCCTTTACTAATAACCTTTTTTTTTCCATCTTTACTGACAGTCCTGTCCCTTGTAGGGCAATAAGACACAGTCAATTTCTCTATCATATCACAACATCATATAAGTTAACCTCAATTAAGATTTTAAACCCTGAAAATATAAGTTGTTTCCTCACGAGAGCCAAAAAGTTCACAAAAAGAGACTTTTCCAGGTGTGTCTGGGTGGCTCAGTCAATTGAGTATCTGACTTTGGCTCAGATCATGACGTCACGGTTCAGGAGCTGGAGCGCCGCATCCTGCTCTCTACTGTCAGCACGGAGCCTCCTTCAGAGCCTCTCTGCACCTCTTCCACTCGCTCTCTTTCTATCAAAAATAAATAAACATTTTTTAAAAGAGACTTTTCCAACATTATTTTTTAGGCCTTCCAGAGACCTTATTTTAAGTTTATAGTTATTTATTATTTGGAATAATTTCAGATTACTGGGTGAAACTGGAAGTAAACTATTAAAAAAGTTACTTTACAAAAGTTAGATTACCAAAGAAGAAGTAGTAATGGTAGGCAGAATTGTCTCAATTCAATGCATTTTTAAATCAGAAAGTATCCACTGGGCTGTGGTACTGGACAGGGGATCCTGAATCTAGACTTCTCCAGAGTTAAAGTTAAGTGCTTATTTATTGTTACAAAACTGCCTTAGGAAACCAAAATCCCACTGGTAGCCCCTCACCTCACTCTAGTCTGGGTCTCCTTACTCTGAATCTGTCTTTAGCACACATGGTTGAGGATGCATATCCTTTCTTGTCTTAAGACATAAAGAAGCCCTGTTTCAAGGCATAGCCCTCTGAGAATGCAGTGTTGTGGATGTTAGCAAGCATGAAGTTAAACAATGTGGCCCAGCTTTAATGGACTTAACTGGGGAGGAGCCTTCTCATAGTTCGAAGTCACTGCTGAAGCCAGAACCATTGCTTGTCAAAGCATGACTGGATGGCCACATCCAGCTTTCCAGAGAAAAGATCTGACATTTTCTCACTCCTGCAGCCTTTGCTCCTGTTGTTCATGACTTGAAGCCTCCCCTCTGACCAGACTGGAGCCCAGCTCTTCTGATTCCTGCTTCAGGGGTCTTTGCCTTACAGCCATTACAGCTGCTGCTGCTGAGACTACATTTAATGTCACCCTCAATTAACCTGACAGGATACAGTCTCCCAAACTCCTCCTGGGACTGAGAGAAAAGAAGAGGCTTAGGGTGGGAAACTGAAAAGGCTTTTATGTTCCTGGCTTTTTTGCAGGCAAATCTCTCAGAAAATTGCTGTTTTATTGTTTCCAGGCACTGAGCTCACATTACACCAACCAAAGCCTAGAAGGCTCTGTCAGCCCATCCATCAGCCTTTACAGGGTGAAGACCTCTAAGAAACATGGAAACCACTCAACAAGTTGGAAATGTTAACGACATGGTCCAAGTAAACACCTTCCAAACTTCTTTCAGATACAATAAACTCTACTGCAACAGAAAGTGTGTGTCTGTGTGTGTGTATGTGTCTGTGTGTGTTTGTATACACAAGATAGTGTTATATACCCAAATGCATGGGGAAATTCCCAAAGGAAATTAAGATGTAGTTTCTGTCAACCTTTCTCAGAAAGGTTTTTTTCTCTCTGGAGGTTGGACTATATGCAATCCAGAATCATTAAAATCTTTACTGAAACAATGGGGTATTGGATATTTCCTCCTATACAAATGAGTTTTACTACTTAATTACTTACTTTTTGTCCATACAACTGAGTAACATTTGTTATCCAGAAAACAGTATTGACAATACCTGAAAGATAAAGAAGCAACACTGCCAGTTTGTTCAATCCTGTTTTAATTTTAAGAACATATTAAGTATATTTTACAAATGATCTAATGGATTACGAACAATTATTTTACTGAATTTTATTAATCACTATAAGAGATAGGGTTGACAGATAAAGTAAATAAAAATACAGGACACTCATTTAATTGTGATTTGCATATATATAAGAAATAATTTTTAGTATAATAAATACTGCATGGGGCATACCTGTAGTAAAAAAAAATGCCATCTGAAATATGAATTTAACTGGCCACACTGGATTTTATCTGGCAATCCTACCAAGAGACCAGTTTCACCTGAAATCCTTCTAGTATATGTTTTACATCAGTTCGCATCAAATATCTTGGCTTGCCCTTTAGAAACTAACCACTCCTTTACAATTGATCTAACCTCTTGGATGTCAGCAAGGAAAATATTTAAGAAGGAGAGTGAGAGCTGACTCTGTTGTCATTGCTTTTCCAGGTTGTCATAGTCTATTTGCTGTTCTTTATTCTTTATTCTATTTTTGTGATAATGCACCTCAATAGGTTCTTTTTTTCACAGACAGACTTCTCGACCACAGTACATTTCTCAATCATCCCAAAATAGAAACATGAACACATATAGGACAAAACACTATGAGAAACAAGAATTTCATGCTTTTTTAAATTGACTGCATTATTGTAATTGTGTCTGAATATCTGGGGTTTTTTTAAACTAAGACTTCTAAATTAGGCAAATGACATTGTTTCATTTAATGTCAAGGAGGGTATCTTGAATTTGATTTTTTAAATTTGATTATTAAGTGCTTTTATAACTCTTATTTTATTTTAATTCCAATATAGTTAACACATAGTGTTATGTTAGTTTCAGGTGAGCAATATATTGATTCAACAATTCCAGGATGCTTTTATAACTCTTCTTAAGAAGTTTTCTGGGGCACCTGTTTGGCTCTGTCAGTTAAGCGTCTAACTTCGGCTCAGGTCATGATCTCATGGTTTGTGAGTTTGAGCCCTACATCAGGCTCTGTGCTGACAGCTCAGAGCCTGGAGCATGCTTCGGATTCTGTGTCTACCTCTCTCTCTGCCCCTCCCCCTCTTGCATGCTCTCTCCCTCTCAAAAATAAATAAACATTAAAAAATTTTTTTACATAAAAAAAGTTTTCTGAGGCCTGTCTTCATCCTCAGAAATTAGTATTTCTAGTTCTCTGCTGAGAAGAAAGTAAATTTTTTGACTTATAAAATTACCATCTTCCAACATGTTTTTGAGAGTATCATGTTTGTTCAGTTAAAATTGTGGTAGTTGGGGCTATATCACTCTTGATTAAAATTGATCAAAACCAGGTATAAGAGATCCTAAAACTTACCCAAAAATTAACATTCATGGGTGCCTGGGTGGCTCAGTTGGTTAAGCATCTGACTTCAGCTCAGGTCATGATCTCATGGTTTCTGAGTTTGAGACCTGCATCAGGCTCCATGCTGACAGTACAGAGCTTGCTTGAGATTCTTGTTCTCTCATCTCTCTCTGACCCTCTTCTGCTTGTGCTTTCTTTCTCTCTCTCAAAATAAATAAACTTAAAAATTTTTAAATAGAATTCAATGATTTTTTTCTTACTAGTTCCAATTATTCACCAAAAATAGTGGTGCTCTAATAGTGATTCTAAAAGGAAGGATGCATATATTTGTCATTAAAATTTTTTTAAGTTTATTTATTTATTTTGAGAGAGAAAGAGTAAGAACAGGGGAGGGGCAGAGAGAGAGAGTGAAAGAGTATCTCAAGCAGGCTCCCCACTGTCAGCATAGAATCCAATGCAGGGCTTGAATTCACAAACTGTAAGATCATGACCTGAGCCGAAACCAAGAGCCAGAAGCTTAACCAACTGAGCCACCCAGGCACGCACCCCTATATTTGTCATTTTTAAAAGTTTCCCTGTTATCACACAAATATTACTTGTGGTAAAAACTAATTCAAAATTCAATTTGAGTTAATTCTAAATAATATATCTTCATTAATTTATAAATTAAATTGAGCTATCTATATTAATGACATTTTTAATAAGTCATAATTGGCTGAATATCTGCAATTTTTCATATGGTACAGCTAAATATTTTAAAAACTAACTTTATTGAGATACTTTACTGTCAATTGCATCCATTTTAAGAGTATAGTCTCTTTAATAAATGGTGTTGGGAAAACTGGACAAACCTACAAAAGAATAAAACTGGACCACTATCTTATACCATACATAAAATTAACTCAAAATGTATTAAAGACTTGAATGTAAGACTTGGAACCATAAAACTCCTAGAAGAAAACATAAAGGGTAAGCTCTTTGACATCAGTCTTGGCAATGATTTTTTGGATTTGACACAAAAGCAAAGGCAACAAAAGCAAAAATAAACAAGTGGAACTACATCGAACTAAAAAGCTTCTGCACACCAAGGAAGCCACTAATAAAACTAAAAGGTAAACCTATCAAATAGGAGAAAATATTTGTAAGTAATATATCCGATAAGGGACTAATTTTCAAAATGTATAAAGAATTCATATAACTCAGTAGCAAAAATTGAAACAATCTGATTGAAAAATGGGCAGAGGATCTGAATGTATATTTTTCTGAAGAAGACATACGGATGACCAATAGGTACATGAAAAAAATACTCAACACCACTAATCATCAGGGAAATGCAAATCAAAACCACAATGAGATATCACCTCACACCTGTTAGAATGACTGTTGTACACACACACACACACACACACACACACAATAACACTTGTTGGGGACGATGTGGAGAAAAGGAAACCCTCATATACTGTCGGTAGGAATGTAATTTGGTACAGACACTATGGAAAACAGTGTGGAGTTTCCTCAAAAAATTAAAAATAGAACTGTTTCATGATCCAGCAATTCCATTTCTGGATATTTATCTGAAGTAAACAAAAACACTAATTCAAAAAGATATATGTGCCCGTATGTTTATTGCAGCAGTGTTTACAATAACTAAAAATAGAACAAATCAAGTGTCCATTGATGGATGAATAGATTCTTAAAATGTAGTGTACATATATATACTAAAACCTTGGGTTGCTAGTAACTTGTTCGGTGAGTGTTCTGCAAGACAAGCAGACTTCTAATAAATTTTAACTTGATAAACAAGGAATGTCTTGCAACACAAGTAGTTCATGACGCCGAACGTCACATGATCACAACTGAGTCAATGGTTCTTCTCTCTTGCTCTCTCTCTTACGGCAGGATTGTGGGTGATCATCTCCCATGCTGATGCTTGGTCTCAGGCCATGGTGTTTGGTGGAAATCAGTTATTTTTCAGGACATTGGAAGCTGCCCACAACTGGCACTAGTGTATTTTTTGTCACTTCAAAGCACTTATGGACAGTCCTTTGCTTTTCCATACAAGAGTAAGCTTAAGAATGCTTTGCTTCATTCTAGTTCAGGCTGTCTGGAAATATAGACCCTTTCCTTGCTGCCGTATTGCCAGCATACATGAAATACGGTATATGACAAGAGTTTATTAATACTGTACTGCAGTCATCATCTGTGCAAGCCTATACAGTCTCCATGTAGAAAAGGGTTGAAAAGAAAGGCTGTAAGAAGGAGATGATTATGGTGAAAGTTAAGAAGAAAATCATTGAGAAGTATGAAGGAGGTATGCAAGTAGCTGAAATTGCAAGATTTTATAAGTCTACATCTGCATCTCATCTGCAGAGGAGGAGGAGAAAAAGGTAGAGGAATCCCTCACTTCACATGAGATTAGGGAGAGGTCTCAAATGTAAACTGCAAAATTTTATAGCAAAGCACCACCCGAAAAAGGCTGTAGCAATGTGAGCGATGAATCTGTTTAAAGACAATGCAATGTCACATTTCCATGAAATCCACAAAAGGAGGCAAAAGCAAGTGTCATTGGATAGGTTCCTTGTTAAAGTTGCACAAAAAAGAAAAAGATCCCATTGAGCCAATAGATAGCAGTGATTCCGTTAGTGATAGCGAAAGTCACCCTACACAATAACCCTCTTTTCTCTGGTCTCCCTCACACCAGCCACAAAAGTTTTCAAAGGTAAGTGCAGGTTAATGTGTTTATTCTTCTTTTATATTTTTTATTTTCTTTATTATTTTGTATTATATTACAGTACTATAATCATTTTATATGAATATTTTTGGGGTGTGGAACAAATCATCAGAGTTTCCATTATTTCTTTTGGGGAAATTCACTTTGATATACAAATGCTTTGGATTACAAGCATGTTTCTGGAATGAATTATGCTCACAAACCAAGGTTTTAATATATATATTATATATATGTTTTATATACATACAGTGGAATATTATTCCGCCATAAAAAATAATGAGATCTTGCCATTTGCAGCAACATGAATGGACCTTAAAGGTATCGTGCTAAGTGAAATAAGTCAGAGAAAGACAAATACCTTATGATAGCACTTATGTGGGGAATCTAAAAAACAAACAAGCTCGGAGGTATATAGAACAGATTGGTAGTAGCCATAGGCATCAGGGTAGAGGGGGAGCAGAGTGGGTGAAATGGTGAGGAAAGTCAAAAGGTACAGCCTTCCAGTTATAAACGAGTCATGGGGATGTAATGTACAGTATGGTGACTATGGTTAGTACTATATTGCATATTTGAAAGTTGTTAAGAGAGTAAATCTTAAAAGTTCTCACTACAAGAAAAAAGTTCTATAACTACATATGGTTATGGGTGTTAACTTATTGTGGTAATATTTCACAATATATACAGATTTCAAGTCATTATGTTGTATATCGGAAACTAATATAATTCTGTATGTCAATTATACTTCATTTAAAAAAGAGGACAGTTTAAAGGTAATATGTAACTACCACTACAATCAAGTTATAAAACATTTTCTTTACCTTAAAAATTTCTTTCTGCCCCTTTCCAGTTAATCCCTAATTCCCACTTCCCCACCTAGGCAATCACTGATGTACTTTTCAGTCACCTACAGACCAAGTTTTTTATTTCTAAAATTTCATATAAATTGAATAATAAAATATGTACATTTTGTGTCTGGCTTTTCCCCCCCCAGAACAATATGGTTGATATTCACCCACACTGCTCCATTTATCAGTATTTCATTCCTTTTTTATTGCTGAATGGTAATGAATTGTAGGAACATACCACAATTTTGTTTACTCACTAACCTATTGATAGATTTAGATTTATCTAAATTTTAGATTGCTTCCAGTTTGGGTCTATACAGAGCTGCTGTAAATATTTGTGTACAGATCTTTGTGAGAATATATATTTTCATTTCAGTTAGGTAAATATCTGGGAGTGGAATTGCTCAGACATATTTTTCATAAGAAACTGTCAAACTATTTTCTGAAATGTGTACCATTTTACATTCCCATCAGCAATGCATGAGTTTCACGTGCTCTATATCCTTGTCACACCTGAAAAAAAAAAACGCTTTAATTTCAGCCCTTCTAGTGAGTATATTGTAGTATCTTATTGACATTTTAATTAACGTTTTCTGGTGACTCAATGATTTTAAGTACTTTTCCATCGGCTTGCTGTCCATTCTTAAACGTTTTGTGAAGTGTGAGTTAAATTTTTTAATTGGATTGACTGTCATATTATTATAATTTCCTTATATATTTTATAAAGGAGTACTTGATCATATGGATTTAAAATGTTTTTTTTCAGAGGTGCCTGGTGGCACAGTTGATTAAGCATCCTCTTGACTTCTGCTCGGGTCATGATTTCAGGTCATGATCTCGCAACTCGTGAGTTCGAGCCCCATGTTGGGTTCTGCACTGGCAGCATGGAGGGAGCCTGCTTGGGATTCTGTCTCCTCTCTCTCTGCCTCTCCCTAATTGAAGTGTGCATGTGTTCAACTCTCCCCACTGTCTCTCAAAAATAAATAAAGCTTAAGAATATAAAGTAAAATGTTTTCTTCCAGTTCGTAACTGGACCTTTAGTTTTTTTATTTTTTTTTTAATTTTAATGTTTATTTATTTATTTATTTATTTTTACGTTTATTTATTATTGAGACAGAAACAAAGCATGAGTGGGGGAGGGGCAGAGAGAGAGGGAGACACAGAATCTGAAGCAGGCTCCAGGATCCCAGCTGTCAGCACAGGGCCTGAGGCAGGGCTTGAACCCACGAACCATGAGGTCATGACCTGAGCCGA
The DNA here is from genome assembly GCA_028646485.1 of Cryptoprocta ferox. NCBI lineage: Eukaryota > Metazoa > Chordata > Mammalia > Carnivora > Eupleridae > Cryptoprocta > Cryptoprocta ferox. The sequence goes on from CM053571.1 coordinate 74,512,942, forward strand.
AGTTGGCCACTTAACCGACTGAGTCACCCAGGCACCTCAATGTTTATTTATTTTTGAGAGAGAGAGAGAGAGAGAGAGAGAGCACGAGCAGGGGAGCGGCAGAGAGAGGGAAACACAGAATCCAAAGCAGGCTCCAGGCTCTGAGCTGTCAGCACAGAGCCCAATGCGGGGCTCAAACTCACAAGCTGTGAGATCATGACCCTAGCCCCTGAGCCGAAGTCGGTCACTTAACCAGCTGAGCCATCCAGGTGCCCCCAGACTTGTAATTTTTTTAATGGCATCTTCCAAAGATCGGAAGTTCTTAACTTTTATGAAGTCTAATTTATCACATTTTTTTCTTTTATGATTCATATTTTTTGTGTTCTAAAAAATCTTTGCATAATCCAAGGTCACAGAGATTTTCTTTTCTGTTTTTTTCTAGACTTTTATAGTTTAAGCTTTATGCTTAGGCCTATGATCCATTTGAAAGTAATTTTTGCATATGACGTAAATTAACAGTTGAGGTTCATTTTCTTTCCCTGTGGATCTTTTAGCATCATTTGTTGAAAAAAAAAAACTATCTTTTCCCATTAAATCACCTTAACAATTTGTCAAAGATCTGTTGACCTTATATATGTGCATCTATTTCTGTACTCTATTTTGTTCCACTGAGCTGTATATTTATCTATAGGCCAGTACAACACTTCATCATTATAAACTGTTGATTTATAATGTCTTGAATTCAGGTAGTAGTATTCCTACAACTTGATTCATCTTTTTCAAAATTGTTTGATTTTTCTAAGTCCTTCATATTTTCATGTAAACTTTAGAATCAGTTTGTCAAACCATGCCTTCCACCCACTCCTACCCCCACCCCTGAAAAAGTCTTCTGGCAGTTTGATTGAAATTATGCTGAATCTATTGATTAATTATGAAGAATTAATAGCCATATTGAATCTACCAATCCATGAACATGATATATATCTCCATTTATTTAAGTCTTTAATTTTTCACAGCAATGTCTTATGGGTTGTTTACTTTTCTTTAGTTTTTTTTGTTTGTTTGTTTCTTGTTTTTTGTTTCTTTGTTTTTACACATCTGGAATATATTGTGTGGAATTTATTCCATGTATTTCATGGTTTTTGATGTCATTGAAACTGTTATTTTTCTTCTTAATTTACTTTCTCAAATTTTTTTTTAGAGAGAGCGTGTGCATATAAATGGGGGAGGGGCAGAAGGAGAGGGAGAGAGAGACTCCTAAGCAAGCTACACACCCAGCGCAGAGCCTGTGTCAACCGTAAGATCATGACCTGAGTTAAAATCAAGAGTCAGATGCCCAACCGACTGAGCCACCAAGGCACCCCAGCTTTCTCAAAATTTATTCCTAGTACTTAGAAATAATAGTTTTAAATTTGGCTCTGTATAATGTGATCTTCGAAAATTCAGTTATTTCTAGTAGTTTTTCTTAGGTTCCTAAGAATTTCCTATATACCAAACCACATAATCTGGTAATAAAGGCACGTTTAGTTCTTCCTTTCCAATACATATTTATGTCGCTTCTTTTTGTTATCTTATTACACTAGAAAGGACAATGTTAAATAGAAGTCATGAGAGAAAGAACATCTGTAAATTGTGCTCAATCTTAGGAAGGAAATAGTCAATCATTAATCACTGAATATACTAATCAGAGTTTTTCTGTAGGCACCTTTTATCAGCTTGAGGTGGTTCCCTTCTATTCCTAGTTCAGTGAGAGTTTCTTATCTTTGAAGGATCATTATTTTCTTTTATGTTAATCTAGTGAATTATATTAATCCAATGATTGATTTCTAATCTTAAACCTTCCTTGCATTCTGGTTATGATATTTTACTTTTTAATATACATATCAAAAAAACTTAAGATATTTTATTTGGTATTTTTGCATCTGTGTACATGTGGGATATTGGTCACTAGTTTTTTTTTCCATGTAGTCTTTATCTGTTTTTGTTAATAGCATACTTCTGGGCTCAGAGAGGAGCTCAAAAGTATTCCTTCTTCTTCTATTTTCTGAAAGAATTTTTACAGTGTTGCTGTTATGTCTTCCATAAGTATTTGATAGAGTTTACTAGTAAAGTTCTCCGGGCCTAGAGTTTTCATTATGGAAATGTTTTTAACTGTAAGTTCAATTCAATTAATTCAATTTATTTTAATCTATTTTACTGAGTTCTGTTAGTGTCTTTATTTTCTCTTTCTACTGACTTAGGGTTTAATTTGCTTATGGGCTTGGCTGAGAAGTTCTTTTTAAAAAAATTTTTAAATGTTTTTATTTATTTTTGAGTGAGAGAGACAGAGACAGAGCACAAGCTGGAGAAGGGCAGAGAGAGAGGGAGACAGAATCTAAAGCAGGCTCCAGGCTCCAAGCGGTCAGCATAGAGCCTGATGTGGGGCTCAAACCCACGAACCGCAAAATCATGACCTGAGCCAAACTCAGATGCTTAACTGACTGAGCCACCCAGTTGCCCCTGGCTGAGAAGTTCTTAGGGCAGGATAGCAGAAATAAGCTGAATCTTCATTTTAGGCGATTCCTTAAGGTAAGGATTAATGCAGATAAGATGAGATTTTGAGTGAAGGAAATGTTATTTGAGTCACAAGACATCTTGAGTTTGCAATTGCATAACTCATATAGACAGTAGTCATTCTTAGAACCTCCCTTTTAGCTACCTCTGACTAGTCCAGAGGTTAGCCGTAAAAGCAAGCATGGTGCAGATCTATACCACTATCATGATCTACAGGTGATTTTATCATCTCAAAATAAGGGTTCAGAGATAGAACAGAATCTGGCCTTGTTACTCCTTTTGTCAAATGACAGTGGCTGCATGGCAGCACTTAAAACTCTGGAAATCCATGCTACACAATTGTAATACACATGAAGAATAAGAGCAGGAGGGTGATTAGCCTTTATAGAATGCTTTGAAGATATAATCTCAGAGTAGTGAACCCAAGCCAAGAACACTTCTCCCAGCGTCCATTTGGTCTCACCTTGGAGATCTGGACACATCTCCTTTAGTTTAGAAATGGATTGTTCTACTTGATCAATGCATCAGAAATTGTTAGCAATGGCACAGACACTGCCTGGATTAGCTAATAGGAAGTCAAAAGCAATTATACTGTCAATTACTACCTTTTAGCTGCAGAAGCATCTCTTATAACTTTGGGCAAATTAATATATTTATCACATTTTCCCAATTGTATCACCCTCACTGTAGGATGCTGTGCATAAAAAGCAGGCAAATCTTGAGTATAATTTACCTTCATTTTGTAAGTTACTGGATACACTCTTCAAAGAGCTATGGTTTGTAGAAGGCAAAGGATCTGGATATATCAAAGTCTTCAAAAATTACCTGACAGTCATAAATCAGATTTGTGTGTGGTAAACAAGTTAAAGCTATTGTTTACATAAGAAATAATACTCTAGAAGGGTATAAGGATGCTGAGGTTATAGGTTTTATTTACTATGACAAAAATTTGCCAGTTGTAATCTGTTGATAAGGGCAGAGTTCTTGGTAAAGTTGAAAAATTCTCTGAGGTTAGCAACTGAAGAAAAGACAATCCAAATATTTATTCCAATATTAATTACTTATGTGTTGTCCCTGGCCCCAGGGACAGTACTGTAATTATTTTTGCAGTATTTTGCTGTTTGGAGTCAGAGTCCCGTATTTATATGATTGGAAGACAGAGTTAATAATATGGGATTTGGGGGTGTTTGAAGGCAGTTAGAGGTGCTTACCACTGAGATATTTGATTGATTTTGAGGGAGATAAGTAAACATAGTAGTAGGGTTTATAATCGACGGTGTTAGGACTTATAGCCACAGGAAAACTTTGAGTTTGCCCTTGATAGTTAGTGATAATTCTAATAAGTTTAAGAGAAAAAATAAAAGTCAGGTGCCACCTTACTGAATTTGCAAAGCCTTGTTTCATTTTGTTCTAACATCTCAAAATGTTTGGCCAAACCTGGCAGGTATTTTGGGGAAGCAATTTCCAAGTCCAACCCTTGCTTATTAACAAAATCCACTAGCTAAGTTCTAGTTCCAGCTTAAGGAATGCCATGCACAAAAATGGGGGGAATGCAGCTAAAGCAGTTGCCTCTGGATCTATCCAGAATTTTGTCAGAAGGAATTGAAAAGATGCTTTTCTCTCCTATAGATTTCCCCTTTCTTTGTTTAGAAACTAGATCAATTCAATTCCATCTCTACTGAAAATGCAAGGAGATGGCCCCAGTAAATAAGCCTTGTCTCTTATCTTATGTTTTCTGTTTTGTTCAAGGGAATCAGGACAAGCCAGATCCTTTTCCAAGCCTTCCTCAACATTTTGGAGCCAGACTTTAGCAACTGAAGAGCCCACTGTTCTAGTCGATTTAGTTCAGGGAGGCTGGGATTCTTAGTTCCTAGGAGTATTGTAAGTCATGGTAAATGTTTGTCTTTTCTCTCATGACTTGGAAGAATCCTTTTGCTTACAATCTACCTGGTTCTCATTCTATTTTGGTGGACTTATTTTTGGAAGAACTTGTACTTTAAAGATGGGAGCAGAGAGGAAGGGTGTGTCAGGATGGAGGGCTTTGGGGGGAAGAGAAGAGAGGATTCTGGAGACAGTGGGAAAGAGGGGGAGCTGGCCACTAGAGCAGGATTCAAAGGAAGCAGAATTAGGGTGGGCTGTGGGAAAGGACGCAATTTTGGTGTGACCAAAATATTTTAAGTTTTTCCACATTTTTCATTAGCTTTGGACCAGGAAAATCCCTTCATGAAGCTACTTTGAAGTCAGAATTTTGGTTAGAAGCTTCTTACCATGAAAAAAGGCCAAGAATTGAATGTTAGGAAGTGTCTTGCCCTTTTGCCCCATATTATTTCTAAGATAAACAATCTTAATCATATTAAAAGTTCACCAAAGTGGCCACTTGCATTTCAAATCATCTGTAGTGCACTCCCACTCTTTTGTAAGATATGCACAAGAATTTGAGTTAAAATGACAATACATACCAGAGGAAGACATTTGACCTGGGCGGTATTAATACTGTATGAAATGACCCTAGAAGCCTGGTGGAGATGTAAGCACAGGGATTGCTTTTACACCTCTTATCTCAGGCTCCCAGTCAGAATCCCCGACTTCAGATCTGACAGCTGTCAGCCTCCAGTAGATGGAGTTTTGGGAAATTCTACCTCCCAAACTCTTGGAAGCACAAAGCTGGGACAGAGGGAAAGATAGAACTTGTAGGTTTCCAGATGATGACCCAAGAGCTAAGTTTATTTTTTGAGGGCCACTGCCTGACAAGACCTTAAAACTCACTCTTCATGGCCAGTATTGAAAAATAGTAAGTGGCGTTCACGTCACTGATTTTATGTTGGAACTTAAACAAAAGGGCTGGAGAGAGTCCTACCTTTGTTCATCATGAATGTGTTGATGCTGCTGATGTGTGATGTGACCTAGCTGGGTGTTAGGGCAGGACTAGAGTAGAGCTGGCCAGCCCATGGTACTCAGTATTGCTATGACCCTTTCCTTGGCCAGTGGAATGCATTGCTAATCAATCACAACAGTTTGTTTTCTGCTCTGTACAGTGTTCCAGATAACCACTATCGATAGGTAATATTGGCTAAATTGAGCATTTATTATGTGCCACAAACTCTTCTAAGCACTACAGAAATTAGTTCCATAATCCTCACTTCAGTGCTTCTTACAGAGTATGTAACCCTGCCCAAGGTCACACAGCTAGCAAATGGTGGGTCTAGGATTCAATCCCCAGCAGTCCGGCCACAGAGCCATGCTTTTCACCACTGTATTGTCAGACCCCTGGTCAGAGTTAGCACGTGAACTGTAGTCTAAGCGGATAGGAGTGTGCACTGTAACACAGGTTGTTAAAATATTGAAATGTTTTTGTAAGTTTTGATATATACTGTCCCTCTGCTACTTCATGCTGGTCCTTCCTTTGGGACCTCCTCTCCTAACTCCTAACAATAGAATGAATGCCCAGTGTAGAGAAGTGCAGAGAAGGGCTTCCAGAAGTCATCTCAAGATGGGCTCTGTTCTGGTTGGTCAGCGTTGGCCAATGTCCATGCCTCACAAATCACTAAATATGGAATCTTAAAAATCACCTCTAGATGTGACCCTTTTAGGTCTTGGCTCTAGGGATAAACAATGTCAATATTATTTACATACAATATTATTTAAATGTAACATTCATTCACACTTCATACTATAACAAAACCTTATCAAAATACAGAAACAAATACTTTAAAAAAGTAAATATATGAGAAGACTTTTTAAATGAACTCTTACTGTTATTCTAAACCCCTCTTCTCATCACTAGCCAAAGTTAACTTTCCATGCTAATGTTGCTTTCCTAGTCACTTCTCAAGATGATAAAATTAGGCTTTCTGCTTAATTTTTTTTTGTACCAACCATCTGATTCCAAATCCTCGGTGGAATGAAATCTCACTTTTATGACATTTATTTCCTGTTTTTTTTTTTTTTAACATTTATTTATTTTTGAGAGAGAGAGTGTATGTGTGTGTGAGCAGGGGAGGGGCAGAGAGATCGGAGGACACAGAATCCGAAGCAGGCTCCAGGCTCTGAGCTGTCAGCACAGACCCGGCCGGCCGTGGGGCTCCAACTCACAAACTACAAGATCATGACCTGAGCCAAAGTAGGATGCTTAACCGACTGAGCCACCCAGGCACCCCTATTTCCTATTTCGAACAATTTTGCCATCCATCTCTGAGTTGTTCCTTATTGCTCAGAAGCTTCTGGTCATCTTAAGACGCCCCAGGACCAGCATCCCTTCACAGAGCTGCCAGGTTAGTGAAGGTCAGTCTCACCACAGCCCCAGGAATGTGAGCCTTGTCCTGGGGGTGGGTACTGGTCTGCTCTTGCCCGATTGCAGAAACACCCAACTCCCCTTCTGCTCCAAGATTCCATTTCATTCCACAACTCTGATTTTCTGGCTCCTGTATTTGAATAACCACTGGCATTTCCTCCTGTGAACTCTGGCTGCAGACCCATTCTCTGTCTCAGTTTGTCCATTCCTCTCTCTGCTGCAGGCTCTGCCTCATGGCAGCTCCTATCACTGACCCAGCCAGGCCTGGCCCTCATTTTTTGCCAAGTCTCTTATGGCAGAACTGGCTTTCTCTGAGCTAGTTTCTTTGGAGATGTAATTTAGATACTGTAAGCCATCCACTGAGTTCAAACTCCTCAAGTCAAAGCTGGGCCCGACAGCTTGGTAAATTGAATTTGAAAAGGATCAAGTTCATTCTGACATTCAAGCAACATTGTTACATAGGAAAAGAACCACTTAACAATAGTTAGGAAAACAACAAAAAATGTTTATTAGGAATTGTTCTTCATTCCCACTTGAATAGTAAAAAGAGATAATCTTAAATTGTAGTTAATGAATAATATTAGATAAAATAAAAATTTAGGGAAGAGAAACTTTAGAATAAGAGACTGGAGTTTCCTTCTTTAGAGGTTTCAGAACATTTGCAGTAATTTTAGACAGGCTGTCTGAAGGAAGAGTGCTCACGTTGGAAGTTTCCTTCCAAAAAGAAAGCAGGTGGAAGTGGTTCCAAGTCAGAATTCAGGATTAACATCACTCAGTACAAGTGACAATGTAGAAAGTGAATCCTACGTCTAGTGGTAACTGTTGTACACCTCCAGAGTGTGAACTTATTCAATTTCACTCAGAAATTTATAAAAGTTTATAAATGTGTCACTTTCTGTTTTTTAATCATTGAAGATATTTATAGTGTATATTGTAATAGAAAAAGAAAAAAGTGAATTTCCCTCCTGCCACCAGGAAATCCTAAACATCCAGCTATCAGAAGTCCTGTTTTCTATTTATGAATGCATTCAAACATTTACATATTTCATCAATTATCAGAGATCTGACTTGTTACTGTGTGCAGACAATCTGCTTAAGCTCAGGGGCAGACAGAACAGTGCTGGTCCTGATTTTGGTAAGTTAAAGCCAGTGAAAAAGGTTTACCACAGTAAAGCATTTATAGAGCACAAAAATACTTGAAAAGTCCTAGTCTTCCCTAAGTCAGTTGTATTATTTAAACTACTTCACATTTTCATTGTCTGAGGTGATTTGTACCTATTATGTTTACTAAGTTTATTCATGTGGTTTACTCTTTACATTTTACACGTACCTTACATATACCATTTTATGAAGAAAACAAAAGAGAAAATTTATCTTCCCATTCTCTGTCTACTTGCAAACCTTACTGCTGTTTTGTTAGGGTTCTTAAAGGAGGAATTGACTGGAAAAGTGGAGTGTATGTTGATATTAATCCTTTTGACTTTGTTGCTTCTTGTCCTTATAAAAAATGTGTGTGTGTATGTGTGTGTGTGTATGTTGTATGAAATATGACTCAACACACCCATAACATGTGCATATAACATCATTGTAAAGCCTAATGACTAATTCCTAATTTGTCCTCTTCCCAGACAATTCAGTTGTTTCAGAACACTCCAAGTCCATGTAGCCTCTCTTAATTTACATGCTGTTGATGTCATACATTTTTTGGTTCTTTTTTTTAAAAAGCTTCATTGAGAGATAATTTATATGCCATACAATTCACCCTTACAGAGTATACAACTCAATAGATTTTAGTGTACTCCCAGAATTGTGCAACTATCACCACAATATCATTTTAGGACATTTTCACGTCTCTAAAAAGGAATCCTGTGCTCATTAGCAGTCCTCTCCATTCCCCCTCTCCCCAGCCCCTGGCAACCAGTAATCTACTTTCTGTCTCTACAGATTTGCAAGCATGCAGTTTCGACTAGATTTAATCACATATCACTATATTTACCATTTAAATTGCATTCTTTTTCTCCCTCTATACTTTCATCTGGAATCATTTTCATTCTGTCGGAAGAACTATCTGTTAGCATTTCCTTTAGTACTGGTTTTCTGGTGATAAACCCTTTCTGGTTTTGCTAGTAAAAGTCTTTCTTTCACCTCTACTGAGATGATCCAGATCCTGGAAAGTGGGGCTGGAATCAGAAGTGGTGGCTGACTTCCAGTTCCTCTTTATTAGTAAGATGCCTACTTCAGGGTCCCACCCCTATGTAAAGATTGGGTTGCCAGGACGTCTACCCTTCGTGGAACTTGGACTCCAAGTGTTTCATTCTTCCTGGTGCCTCCAGGGTGTCAATGGTGTGCTCAGCCTCTCACTCATCCCTGAGGCAAAAAGGGCCCCAAACATTGAGCTCACCTTTTATCTTCTCCTGGCCTGGCTCTTCTCTACAGTTAAAAATCATGTTATGAGGCAAATGTTGTTTAATCTGATTTTCTACATATCCTCTGAAGAAAGATTGATTGGAATCATCTCGTTCCCTATTATAGGAAGGGAAAAATCTCTTTAAAAAACGTTTTTTTAAGAGTATTTTTGAGAGAGAGAGAGAAAGAGAGACAAAGCGATAGGGAGTGGGGGAGGGTCAGAGAGAGAGCACAACACAGAATCTGTAGTAGGCTACAGGCTCTGAGTTGTCAGCACAGAGCCCGACTGGGGCTTGAACTCACTAATGGTGAGATCATGAGCTGAGCCGAAGTTGGACATTTAACTGAGTGAGCCATCCAGGTGCCCCTCTCACTTTTTTTTTTAAACACAGATGACATTTTTGTTTTCTCCAGGATATCTGTTCACTCTCTTCTACCCTAAAGTTACAACAAATAGAACAAAGGAGCTTAAGATCCAGACCTGCAGCTTTAAAGGAAAGGAACCCAAGATTTCCTTGAAAATCCTAAGAAAGGAATATCCTTGGAAAAGCAGGTATTTTCACACCTTCTTATTTTTTTGCTAGTTCATTTTCACCATAAACTCAGCTTCATAAGGACATTTAAAAAAATGTTTTAAAAGCAGATTGAGGAAAGGGATAAATATTCATGATAAAATAGCCCCATAACTTTGCTAGCAATTCTTTTGTAACCATGGGGAAATGTGAAAAATGTCCTATGAAGTAATTGTTAAAAATTTACATCATGTGATGTTAAAGGTTAAAGTTCTGGAAAGAAATATTATTAAAGTTTCTTTAGAAGCAATTTGATCCTGGCAGTCAAATTAGAAACAATAGAACAGCTGGGTGACCCACTGGCAACTGAGGCATTCTCTGGCATCAGGAACCTAGAAGGTTTATAGTCTTACTATAAACTTACTGCAGTCCCAGAACTGCAGTAAGACAACAGTGAGCAAAATAGAGTATGGTTGTCCAGCCTAAATCTATGTTAGGCTAGTAGCCACATTCTCAGAATGAATGAATAAATGAGTGACTAAATGAATGGATGAATAGTCTAGTCAGGAATTGGGAAGCAGATGTCTAACTATTACTTAAAAGCAAGTTTTCCATAATGGAAAGAAATAGAAGTAACAAGAAAATTACTGAGAAAAAAGAAAAAAGAGATGGAGAAAAATCATCACCACCATCACCATCTTTTATCAAAGCTATATTTCTATTCTATTTCTATATTTCTATACCTACTATGTGTCAGGCACTCTTCAAAGCTCCTGACTCAGCTCACATAATCTTCACACTTGCCCTTTTAGGTACTTCCACAGGTTACGAAACTGGGACTCCGTCTAGTGGAGATGTGGCAGAGAGGGGTCCATTCTCTGTGCATATCTTGGCTATAAACTATTGGAAGCAAAATAGAGCAATTAGTTCAGAAACAAGTATGCCTCATTGGAGTACCAAAATTCAGCTACATCTAGTGAACATAGATTAAATGAAATCCTTCTTTATTCATGAACAAGTTATCTTCGATTTGGGGGCAGACAGTAAAACTCAGGATTAATTTTAGTGATGATAAATTATAGCTAAAACTATACTTGTGCCCAAATGATTGACTTTCGTTATAAATGACTCTTAATAGTATTTTTTCCTAGATTTTTCATATGTTATAGGCATCTTATTTGTAGAAAACCTCTAATATGGCAATTCAATTCTTGTGTGGTAATTTTCACTCATCTGGTAATATATTTGCAGAACAATGAACATTCTTATGGAAACCTCCTAAAAAGTACCCCCAAATACAAAAGGCATAATCTTATTAGATCTGCTTAAAAATTTAGCAGAAATACATTTATTCAAATAGAAGTGATGAGATGACAGCTAAAGTTAAAAAAATTTAATATTTATTTTACATGAGATTTACATATACATATAACATACATATATTCATATTCATACATATGAAAACTTTGTAATGATAAACTTCTATTTTTATGGAAAGCACTACTGTTTCAGTACCCATGCCACTCAGCAGTTATTTTCCACTGGTAAGGTGTTTTGATTCACAGGCCAAGCTATCCACAGAAGGTGGCAGCCTGGAGGGCTGTGTTGTGAAGGATTCTAAGATTGCATGTGGAGTGGATATGCAAGGCAATATATGCAAGGAGTGGATATGATTAGTCAAGATCTTTATAAGCGTAGAAAGGAAGAGGGTTTAGGACATGTTTTGTGGGTTTGTCATCCCTGTCTCTCATGATACCACCTCTCAGTAACTGTGATCTAAATTTTGGGCCAAGTATGAAGGAAAAAAAAATTGGAGCGTTTCCATAAATACGACTTGGTCAGCAATGACAGCATTGCGAGACACTCTGATTCTTAGAAGGTAGGTATAATGCTCATTCTCTTAAAAAAGGTTGTCAAGTGGATAAAATGCTCTCCTAATCCCTCTGACTACTTTAGAGGGAAAGAGGGAAATGACTGAACAAATGGGAAACGAAAGAAAAAGAGTATGTGAATCAGACTCTAAAGCAAGATCTGTTTCTACTTTGTCTTCTGTCTAACCGGAAAGGCCACAATATTCATCCCTAAGCCAAGATGTGCGAAGAAATAAAATTATTTAAAAAACCACCACCACCACCACCACCACCACAAAAATCCCCTGGCTGTCTCATTCATAGAGACATGGCCAAAAATAAAATCTGAAAGACATTTTCTTTCTTTTCTTTTCTTTCTTTCTTTCTTTCTTTCTTTCTTTCTTTCTTTCTTTCATTCTTTTTCTTTTTGTAAGCTGCAGTGGGGGCTGCAATGATTCACTTGTAGCCCTCTAGATTATCTCACATATGGAAAAATAGGCCAAGAAATAAGCAGCGCAGTGAGAAAAGATAGGAGAGTGTTATTTCTCAAGGGAAATTATTTATCTCCAGATATAATCTTTACTTTTTGACAAAGAAAAACTGGCATGGTAGTTCTCCAATTTCTTTAATAATATAGGATGGAGGCAATGTCATCGGCTTCTGGCAGGTATTTTATTAGGTTCCATATGCCTGAGTGTACTCATTTTGGCTATGCCCAGACTTTATAAGGAAAGGTGGGGAATGGACCTCAGGACCCTCTGTGAGGTGGGGAATTTCTTAGCAAAATAATTTTTATATTTCAATAAAACAGGGAAATGTGGCACATCAAATTAAATATATTAAAACAAAGTGTTATTGTACAACATAAGACAAAAAACAATATTGATGACTAATAAATATTTTATGTAGGCCAACCAAGCTTTCAGATTTTTCTCATTATTTGTTCTTTCTTTTTAAAAATAGTCATTTTTAAAAAGTTTTTATTTATTTTTTTTGAGAGAGAGAGAGAGTGTGAGCGCACAGGAGGGGCAGAGAAAGAGGATTCCAAGCAGGCTCTGCACTGTCAGCGCAGTCTGACCCGGGCTCAGACTCACAAACCCTGAGATCATGACCTGATCCAAAACCAAGAATTGGACACTTAACCAACTGAACCACCCAGGCACCCCCAAAATAGTTATTAGTTTTGAGCTTCATCATCTACAAACTGACAATCACACATGAGTTCCCGAAGTTAACTCTTCAGCTGCATTTATGCAGTGGCTCCAGGTTTTTACGGTTTTCTTTATTCCTTCTTCCCTCTCTCCTAATCTATCACCCTCCGTCCCTCCTTTCTTTCCCTTCCTTTCCCTCCCCTCTCCCCCTCTTCCCTCCCCTCCCCTTCCCTTCTTTTCTTTTAGCTTAGTTTTGTTTTACTTTTGAAGCCTTTCCTGAAGATTTTAAGTAGGGAAAAAGAAGGGAGTTTAATATAACAGCTTTGAGGATGCCTATTGTTTCTTCCATTCTTCTTGGGTGATAGCTATCCAGGTTTTTAAGAGAAAAATTTTGTATTACGGAAAAATTTTAAAGTAGAAAAATAATACTAGGAGCCGTTAGACACAGTCTTTGTAAGAATGACCCCACATCTGACACTAATTGCAAGTTTAGGGGGTTCCCCAAACCACCCTGTTTTGATAATTTTCTGGAAGGATTCACAGAATTCACTGAAAACTGTTATACTCACAGTTAAGGATTATTACAGAAAAGGGATACAGACAAAAATCAGCCAAGGGAAGAATTGCCCAGGGCCAAGTCCACGAGAAGTACCAAAGACAGAATGCCCATTGTCTTCTCTCCATGAAGTCAAGGACATGTCTCTATCCTGGCATTAATGTGTGATAATATGCCCAGGGTATTGCCAACCAGCAAACCTCACCTGGGCTCTTTGTGTCCAGAGTTTTTATTGGGGCTCATCACATACTGCCTGCGTGACTGATCTTAGTTGTCAGCCTCTCCCAGAGGTCAGGCTAAAATCTTTAGTTTTAAGTTCCCCAGAAATCAGAGCTGATATTGTGTGATCCAAAGTTCCTGTCATAAACTACACTGTTAGATTGTCCAGTGGCCAAAGCCCTAGGCAAACAAAGACTCTCCTGTCAGGCAGGAAATTCCAGGGGCCTAAAGATTATCTCCCAGTAGCCAAGGCAAAGGTCAGACCTCTCTTCAGGTAAGGCTAATTCTTCACTATACAAGTATAGTGACCCCTTTGCCTCTGCCCATACTTATCATTCAAATTCCAAATTAGGATGCTAATAATTTTCTTATTTCATCTGAGAGTATGCCAGAGAGTCAACTCATATTCATTCACAAAAACTGGTGGTTAGGTATTTAGGAGTTTTGTAATTTGGTTGTTAAACACAGCCGTTATAAAAAATTTTGTTTTAGAAACATATATAAATTAGATTAAAAACAAAGATAAATGTTCAAAACTCATCATTTTCTCATTATTATATTTTACTGTTACTAGGCTCTTGATCTTATTTATATCTACTGTAACTGTCTGGTGAGAATTATGTAGAATGGTTATACCTCTATGCCACTGAATGACATCTGCATTCAGTGATGTCACTTGTCACTTAGGTAGCATGAAATTGACCATGCTAAGAATCTTTACACCATGAAATTTAGTAAATGCTATGAATCAGGACTTTGTTTTGATACTTTTTAATTTTGGGAAACATCTTTTTGTAGATCAACTGTTACTAGAACTGTTAAGAGTATTTATAGGTTGTGATAACATAGGATAAATTTCTGAGAAATTATTTCAAAATATAAGTCAGTATTTCTAGAGCTGATGATTCTGATGGGATAATTTTTCTAAAAAAGTTTTAACTCTTTATACAAATCAGTTTGTGGTAAGCCTGAATTTAATTTTAAATGTAAATTGATAACAACAGCATTTTAGTGTTTTTTTCCCTGACATTTCCTATACATTGTGGAGGTTGTACAAGAAATTAAAAGTGGCTTTTTCATTTGTATCAAATTAAAGTGTAAAATCAAAATATATGTAATTAAAATTTCATTCATATGAAAATACTTTTTTTCTGTTGAATACACTAATCTTAAAATTTAATGTCTGTTTCTAAGACTTTGTGATGGTGCAGCAGTTTTCAAAACCAGAGATTCTGAACTCTTTAAAGAAGTCTAGTGAGTACTTGATATGCTTTATTTTAATGTACATGTGTATGCTTTTATCTTCTAGTAATTTGCTGACAAAGTTTATTGCCTGAGAGACAGCAAGTACAAGATCACAGATAATTTTTGATATTCTTTCATTTTAATTCTGAGAAGAATTCACAGAGATACTTTCCGGGGATGGGAGTAGAAACCAGTTTACCTCCCTGAGGAGTCCCTTCTCTCTCCTGGGGCTGCTATTTCTGCTGCCGCCTTGCTGCCACCAGCATGGGCCAAGTCTGGGCACAGCCACCCTTCAGACCACATGGCACCCAGACTGTCCACATCTGTCCTGCCTGGTGCTGGCTAGCTTCTTGAAGTGCATGTTGCCTGTCCTACCATAGGCCCAGAGGGTGGTAGGGTAAGTATATTTTAATTTTCTTATTCTTTTTTTCTATTTTTCTGTATTTTCTTCAAGAACAAGTAATCGTTTAATAACTAGACCATAAAATAAATTATATTATCAACTCTTTTTCTGAATTTATGCTTTTGTAACATTGCATTTGTCCCTTTATATAGGGCGTACCTGAATGGGGTGTATATTATGCTGAAAAAGCACAGTGGGCAGTAATTTGAAATTTGTTTTATTAAAATACCTACTTGTCCTTGATTTATTTTTAGTTTGTCCTAATTTTTTTAAGGACTGTGGTCCACTTTAATTTACATGAATCTGTATGAGTCTCACAGAAGCACTTCTGTAATAAGTTATATTTTAAATTGCTCTGAGTGGACAAAAGGTGTCTTAGAAAGTAGTATTGTTCTAAATAATCAGTGACTAAGTAATAAGAATGAAATCTCATTTCCTGTGGGCCCCTTTATTAGCCAAGATGAGTGCTTTACACTTTAAGAGAGAAGCAGAGGAGATGATGGACTGGCATATATAATGTAAACCTTTCTCTGACATCACCACTTTCACACCGTTTTCCTGTAACACAAAACAATATTGAATTAGGAAGTGATGGAGCAGCAGAGGAACTGTTTGGTTTTAAAAAGTATTTACTTTCTGGTTCGTGCTTGAGAAGACTTGCGAGATGTCTCAGTATTTTAAAGTGAATTAATCCTACATTTATCATCCAAAATAAATAGAATAGAGATGCCATTGAATGTAGAGGACAATTTAAGGAAACCATGCTCAGAAACCTGGAATCCCACCTAGAGGTTTCCTTTATGTCTTCTCATTGCCTTTTTGGAGTCCAGCTCTGGTCCTTCTCATTTCTCGCCATTGTCATGGAGAACTCTGATAATTCTTTTCATCTAAAAAGGAAAATAACTCAGATAAGAAGGGGATGGGCAGGGCTGTATTCCTACAAGGGCAATTTAAGGGTGATGTGAGGGAGACAAGTTCTGCTCTAAAAATCTATTATTAAGTGATTAATATTATAAGGGATTAATTTGGGATTAAGACATTTTCGAAAGAAAGCCTCTATTAATTCTAGGCAAGGATTGATACATTGGCTATATCGTTTCAGCAAAGGTAATTTCACTATCCTAGTCAGCTGTTAACTCAGAAAGTTAGACTTTTATGGTGTTAACCTTATACACACATGCTACACAGGCACACTTTGAACAGCTTTCCTTATCCAGCCTCCTACTTAATACATTGTAGCTCAAAGTATACTCTTAATATATTTCTATTAAATTGATGGGCAGGCAAAAAGGAAATGGCTGTGGTGTGTTCTCTGCCAGAGGTGGTAGATTCAGGTGTGTGTGAGTTCTGGATATTGAAGCTATCAGGGATCAAAAAATTTTGACATAAGGATAAAAATAAAAACATCAGTGCTTGGGTTTTTCAGTTTCATTTTGCAGTTACTAATTTTCAAGTCACCAAAAAGTAAAGTGAAATGGATGAAATGCATCTTGACTTAGGATATGTTCGTCTTAATTTGCTGAGTTTTCAACTGCTCAGACACATTTTAAATTTTTAAAAAAGAATAATAAATTGATGTAGTAAAGAGTCATGTAAATGCTTAGTATAAGAATAATTTCTGCCTTTTATTTTACATTTTTTTTAATCAGTGAAACTTTTAAGAATTTGGGGAGGCTGGGAATATCTGGCAAATTTTGTGTTTAAAATTTTTCTCTTTGGGTGTGTCAAATTCCAGGTAATTTCAGTAACACACAGAAATGGAAATTAATAATCGGCCTCAAAGAGCAGGTTTTTCAAACCTGGAGAAATTCTAGGAACCATCATTTTGGAATACCTAATTTATTTACATATTATAATTAGTATATTTTTTTAAAAAGAAAACTTTTCAAAAAACAGGGAGATTGGGAGTAAAAGCCAGAGGTCTTAACGTTTTAATTTTTTTTCCACTTGTTTTTTTAAGTGGTACTGACTTCTCAGGAAAAGTTCAAACACGCCCACAGCCCAGGAAATAATCGGACCCAAGTGAACCACTTACGGGGGAAGAAAAAGTAATTTGCTGTGCATCTCCTCGATCGTCTTAAGAGTTTCAGTAATAACTAAAACGAGGAGAAATGTTTCAGAAGCCAATTCAGTGTCCGGCTCCAAACCCAAAATCGAACCTGGGACTTTCATAAGTGTGAGCTGAGCAATGGGCAGTAACGAGAAACAGTCCTTGGCGCCCCTGAATAGACTGCGAGGGGCGGGCAGGAAGCCCGCGGCCAGGAGACCCTTTCTCCCGGTTTCGGGAAGGTGCTTCGGGGAGCTCCGTTTTCCCCACGGCCTCCTCCACGCGGAGGCTGCAGGCGCGGGGCGCAGGCCGGTGGGGGACAGAAAGGCCCCGGGAGGAGACGCGGACAGGGTGGCGGGACGCGAGCCCCGAGCTGGAGAGCGTGTAGCCGGGCGTCGCCGCCGCCGCCGTCGCTGTTGTCCGGGGTGCTGAAAGCCGGGAACTTCCCGGGAAGCAGCGGCCACTTTTCCCCCTCGCGGAGCACGGGGTGAGGGGGTTTCAGGGTGCGCACCTGCTAAGCGCGCCCTGGCCCTGGGCCCGGAGGTGCCCGCAGACGAGGCCCTCCGCATCCTCGTTGGTGGGGGTGATGGGGGGTGTATGATTGGGGGGCGGCGGTGAGGCTCTTCGGGAGCGCGAGGCAGGACCTCGGTGCCCCTTCTCCGCCTCTCGGGCGCCCCAACCCACGACCCCTCTCCACCTGCGCGCGAACTCTCGCGGCGGGTGACGCCGGCGCCGGGGGCTGAGTGTGTAGACTAGCCGGGCAGGGGCGGGGGGTTCGGGGGTGGGGGAGCGGCTCCAGTCCAGGGATGGAGGGGGGGCGGGTGGAGGCGAGAGCGAGCGGGGCATGCGCAGTGGGGCGGAGGAGGTGGCGATGGCCGGGGGAGGCGGGGGGACTGCTGTTTATTTGCAGCTGGGCCAACTCGGCGGCGCAGGCGGCGGCGGAGCGCGGGGCGCCAGCGGCGGGTCCGGCTGCCGCCGCACCATGCCCGAGCCCACCTCCGGGCAGCCGCGGCGCGCCACCGGGGCCCCGGCCGGGGAGGATGCCAGACGCCCGGGAGCGGCCAGAGCAG
>CM053571.1:74531723-74587671 GCA_028646485.1 Cryptoprocta ferox
GGGGCGAGCTGCCTGTGCTACGGCCGCTCCCTGCAGGGCGAGTTCGTGCACGACGACGTGTGGGCGATCGTGAACAACCCCGACGTGCGGCCCGGCGCCCCGCTCCGCTGGGGCATCTTCACCAACGACTTCTGGGGCAAGGGCATGGCCGAGAACACCAGCCACAAGTCCTACCGGCCGCTCTGCGTTCTCACCTTCAAGTGAGTCCCTCACCTCGCGCCTGCAGCCTCCGCAGTTTCTCCTCACCCCCAGCCCGAGCTAGGCGAAGTTGCGGGACCGGCTTGGGGGAATGTTCCTTTTCTTGCGGCCCCTTCCCCTCCACGCCTCCCTCCTGCCCTCCGGTCCCAGCCACTCTGCTCTCTGGTCCCCGGCCCCGCTTCTCTGGGCTCCCGGGGCGGTTCGGGAGGCGCGGGCTGGGAGTTGGGATCGAGTTTCTCAAGAGTCTGCGCTCTCGGCCGGCTGGTCTCTCGGGCAAGGCTGGGCGCGGGGCTTGTAGAGCTGCTCCCTCACCGCACCTCTGCCGGACAGTGGTTAAGTGAGACGGTGCGGGGCCAGCGAGTTCCGGACAGGGGGGCTGGGGTGGGAATGCCTCCAAGTTGAGAATTTCTCGGAGGCTGTTGGGTAGCTTCGCTGGTGGAGAGAGGATCAGTCCCTTTAGGGTCGCATTTGGAGAAGAGGCGAGAGCTGTTGGCTGCCAGGACTGTTTGGGTTTTGGAGAGGCGCGGCGGAGGGAGCAGAGGCTCTCCCCCGACCTGCAGCCTTTGGTTTGCTCTCCAAGCCTTTCCAATCTGCAGGTCTGCGGAAGGGCTCGGGATTTAGATTTTAAAAGATGCAAAGCAAAGGAATGCAGAAGCGTGGGATCCTCTGGGGATCCTGGTGCCCCAGTCGAAATAGTTTTTGTTTTACAACCTCGGAGTCATGATTCAGCATTTCTGGTGTGAATAAAGTGTAAAGGGAGCCGAGAGAACGCCAGGTTTTTGTAGGGTGGAGTATTTTCATGAATTTAAAAGAGGGCTAGCTTCAGATGGATGGGGAGGAGGGCTTTGTATGAGTGCTATCTCTCGTATACCATGAGCTTGACTCAACCCCTTATAATTTGCCTAAGTATTTAAGCTTACAGTGTGTCGGACAAAAACTCAAAATAATATTGGTTCAGTATCATCAGTGTCTTAAGCCTTTTCCAGTGAGTGTAATATGAACCCGTCTTTATGGCAGTGGTCATCCGAGACGGGATAGGCAGCTTGAAAAGCTTGCCTCTGGCCAGGAGGCCCAGGTCTCTTGACAGGTGGCTTAGATGACTTAGAAAAGGAAACCAGTTGGCAGTAATTCTTGGGCTTTTGACTTAATTTTTCCATTGAAAGTCCAGTGTTTTAAAGAGGGTGAGGAAATTGCACATTTGAATCTGAAGAGAATATTTTATAAACATTTTTCTTTGTAGGAAGTGGTTTTGGTGGTCGGCTGAAGGATAACCTCAGCTACTGAGTGAGTTGCTCAGTACTTTCAGTTTTCCAAATGTTTCTTAAAACCTCCTTAGATGGCACAAATATATATGTTTATTTTCTAGATTGACCTTCTTTTTCATTTATTACAGTGAGGGTTGGTGGTTAATTTAAGGTGTGAAAGCTCACAGCATGAGATGTGCTGGGCTTATAACAGCCTTGGAGACCGTCTTGATCTGAGCATTTTCCATTTTAAAAGGTCAGGGCCAAACACCTGTGCCCACTTGGTGGAGAGTGGGGAAGATGTTTTCACCTCTTGACTTTCTAAAATGTTTTTTCATTGATGGAGGAAATGGCAAGAACAGAAAAGAGGGGAGGGGGGAAGAAAGTAGACAGTGAAGCAAGGGCATTGATGAAGAGGAATGTTAGCAAGGGTTTGGGGGAACAGGGGTAAGGGAAAAGGAGAGTTGGGAGGGCCAGGACCAGCTCCTCACTGTGTACTCATTGGTTACAAAATGCAGATTGGTGTCTAATGCCATTGGTCTTTGTATATTGTGTCTTTTTTTTTTTTTTAATGAGAAGATTGAGTTGCAGTTCTAGAGAGCAATACCGCACTAATTGGAAAGGAGTAGATGTCTCTTCGAAAGAGAAAGTTCATCTTTCTGTGCTCACAGGTGTGGATTTAAGTAGGACCTGGAAGCTTTCTTCACAATGCATCTTCTGCAATAGCATTAAGAGGGGCATGTATAAGAGCTGGCATCGATGATGCTAGACCCACCCAACTCTAAAGATTATTGCAAGGAAGGACAGAGAATCACATTTATTAACTATTCAGTGTGAAGCAAACATTGGCCTAGGCCAATCCACTTTACGTGGATTATGTCTTTATGATTTTAATTTTAGGTAGTTGGTGAAAATAAAGTTAATGTGTCCTTTTAAAAATACTACAAACTATTTTAATTATATCTTAAGGTAGGCATGTTTGAATAAAAATCTTTGAGAATTCAAAATAATTATTTTTATTTTTATTAAAATCTTTTTTAAAACTTTTATTCATTATTGAGAGACAGAGAGACAAGAGCACAAGCTGGGAAGGGGCAGAGAGAGAGGGAGACACAGAATCTGAAGCAGGCTCCAGGCTCTGAGCTGTCAGCACAGAGCCCGACCCGGCGCTTGAACTCACAAACCGGGAGACCATGACCTGAGCTGAAGTTGGCTGCTTAACTGACTGAGCCACCCAGGCGCCCCATGATTTCTTTTATTTTTATTGTAAAAACACTTAATATAAGATTTGCCACTTACAACTTTTAAGAGCTTGATAAAATATTATTAACTACAGGCATGATGATTTACAACAGATCTCTGGCACTCATTTCTCTTGCATAACTGGAACTGTATGCCAGCGGAACAGCAACACTCTGGGGCTCCCCTTCTCCCTGCCCATGGCAGCCATAACTCTACTCTCTGTATTTCTATGGATTTGATTTTTTGATATTTCTATGGATTTTAGATACCTTATATAAGTACAATCATGCAGTATTTGTCCTGTGACTGACTTATTTCACTTAGCATAATGTCCTCCAGGTCCATCCATGTTGTTGCATATGACAGGATTTCCTTTTTAGAGGCTGAATAATATTTCATTGTATGTATGTACCATTAAAATATTTTTTTAATGTTTATATTTTTGAGGGGGTGGAGGGGCAGAGAGCAAGCGACACACAGAATCTGAGGCAGGCTCCAGGCTCTGAGCTGTCAGCAGAAAGCCCACGTGGGGCTCAAACCCACGAGATCATGCCCTAAGCTGAAGTTGGATGCTTAACCAACTAAGCCACCCAGGTGCCCCTCTACCACTTTTCTTTTTTTATCCATTCATCTGATGATGGGCAGTTAGGTTGCCATGTCTTAGTTATTATGACTAATGCTGCAGTGAACTTGGGAGTGCATATATCTCTTCAAGATCATGATTTCGATTCTTTTGGATTTATAACCAGGGGTAGGATTGCTGCATTATAAGTGTATTTTTAACTTTTCAGGGAATCTGTATACTCTCCTCCATAGGAACTGCACCTTTTACATTCCCACCAGTAGTGTACAGTGGTTCCAGTTACTCTACATCCTTGCCAACACTTGCTATCTTTTTTTATTTTTCATAAAACCCAGCTTAATTAATTGGTGTGAGTGAGGTGGTAACTCATTGTGGTTTTGATTTGCATTTCTCTGATGATTACTGGTGTTAAGCATCTTTTCATGTACTTCTTGACCATTTGTATATCTTTTTTTTTACGTATACTTGACATACAATGTCCTATTAGTTTCAGATGTACACCATAGTGATTTGATGTTTTTATACATTATAAAATGGTCCTCACTATAAGTCTAGTTATCATCTGTCGCTATACAAATTTATTACAATATGATTGACTAGATTCCCTAGGCTGTACATTAGATCTCCATGACTTACTTATTTTATAACTGGAAGTTTGTACTTCTTAATCCCCTCCCCCTATTTTACCTGCTCCCCCAACTAAGCCCCCGCTTTGGTAACCAATCATTTGTTTCCTGTATCTGTGAGTCTGTTTCTGTTTTGTCCTCTTCTGTTTGTTTGGTTATTTTGTTTTTTAAATTTCACATGTAAATGAAATCATATGGTATTCCTCTTTCTTTGCTTGACATGTTTCATTTAGCATAATACCCTCTAGATCCATCCATGTTGTCACAAATGGCAAGATTTCATTCTTTTTTATGGCAGAGTCTTTTTTGGAGAAATGTCCTTTCAAGCCCTTTGCCCATTTTTTTCATCAGGTTATTTGCTTGTTCATTTGTTTTGTTTTGTTTTGTTTTACTTTGAGTTGTAAAAGTTTCTGGCATGTTTGGGATATTAATAACATATCAGATACATGGTTTGCAAATATACTCTCCTATTCCACAGGTTGCCTTTCTACTCTGTTGATTGCTTCCTTTGCTGTGCAGAGGTTTTTTAGTTTGATGTAGTCCCAGTTACCTAATTTGTTTTTATTGCTTTTACTATTGGTGTCATATTTAAAAAAAATAATTGCAAAAATAATTGCTAAGCAATCAGGAAGTTTTGTCCCTGTTTTTCTTCTGGGAGTTTTACAATTTCAGGTGTTACATTTAAATTGTTAATACATTTCAAGTTTACTTTTGTGTATGGTGAAAGACACAGGTC
The DNA here is from genome assembly GCA_028646485.1 of Cryptoprocta ferox. Classification (NCBI taxonomy): domain Eukaryota; kingdom Metazoa; phylum Chordata; class Mammalia; order Carnivora; family Eupleridae; genus Cryptoprocta; species Cryptoprocta ferox. Next base: position 74,536,353 of record CM053571.1, read on the forward strand.
CAGATTTATTCTTTTGCATGCAGATATCCAGTTTTCCCAGGACCATTTTTTGGAGAGACTATCCTTTCCCCATTGTGTATAGTTGGCCTTTATGTTGAAGATCTTTTGACCATATATGTGTAGGTTAATTTCTGACCTCTCTATTCTTTTCCATTGGTTAGTTAGTATGTTTGTTTTTATGCCTGTACTATACTGTTTTAATTACTGTAGCTTGTAAATATAGTTTGAAATCAGGAAGTATGACGCTTCCAAGCTTTGTTTTTTTCTCAAAATTGTCTTGTATATTTGGGGTCATTTGTAGTTTGAAATGAATTTTTTTTTCTATTTCAGTAGAAAAAGCCACTGGGATATTGATATGGAATACATTGACTCTATAGATGGGTTTGAGTAGTATGCACATTTTAACAGTATTAATCTTCTGATCTATGAACATGAGACGTCTTTCTTTTATTTGTGTCTTCTTTAATTTCTTTCATTAGTGACTTACAGTTTTAATTACATAAGTTTTTCATCTCTTTGGGTAAGTTTAGTGCTAAGTATTTTATTCTTTTTGATGCTATTGTAAATGGGATTGTTTTCTTAATTTTGGATAGTTCATAATTAGAGTGTAGAAATGCAGCTGATTTTTTAATTGGAATATAGTTGATACAAATGCAGCTGATTTTGGTATATTGATTTGTATCTTGCAACTTTACTGAAATTGAATATTCCCACAGTTTTTTCTTTTTTTTGGAATCTTTAGGGCTCCTTAATGTAAAAGATTGTGTCATATGCAAACAGATACTTTTACTTGTTTTTTCCCAGTGTAAATGCCTTTTATTTCATTTTCTTGCCTAATTGCTCTGGGTAGAGTTCTATGCTGAATAGAAATGCAGGAGTGGACATCCTTGTCTTATTCTTGGTCTTAGAGAAAAAGCTTTCAGTTTTTCATCATGGAGTATGATGTTAATTGTGGACTTTTTATATGTGACTTTTATTGTATTGAGGTAAATTCTTTCTAAACCTTGATTTTGGGAATTTTTACCATGAAAGGGTGTTGAATTTTGTGAGGTGTTTTTCTTGCATTTATAGACACAATCATGTAATTTTTAGCCTTCATTTTGGTAATGTGGTATATAACACGTGTTGAACTATTCTTGCATCCTAGGGATAAGACCCACTTGATTTTGATGTATGTTCCTTTTAATGTGCTGTTGAATTCAGTTTGCTAGTATTTTGTTGAAGACTTTTGCATCTGTGTTTATCATGAAAGTTGGTCTGTAGTTTCATTTTCTTATAGTGTCTTTGGCTTAAAAAAACAAACAAACCACCTTTTAATTTTGAGGGGCATCTGAGTGGCTCAGTTGGTTAAGTGTCCAACTTTGGCTCAGGTCATGATCTCATGGTTTGTGAGTTTGAGCTCTGCATCCAGCTCTGTGCTGACAGTTCAGAGCCTGGAGCCTGCTTGGGACTGTGTGTCTCCCTTTCTCTCTGCCCCTCCCCTGCTTGTGCTCTCTCTCTGTCTCTCTCTCTCTCAAAAATAAATAAATAAATAAATAGACAAACAAACAAATAAATAAGTAAATTTAAAAAAACGTTTTCATTTTGAGATAACTGTACATTCCCCAGTTGTAAATAATAATACAGAGATCTCTTATACCCTTTATCCATTTTCCTCTAGGGTCAAGGTCTTGCATAACTATTGTATAATATCACCACCAGCAAACTGATATTGATACAATCCACAGCTTTTATTTAGATTTTACCCGGTTTACATATACTCTTTCTATTTTTATTTTTGTTCAGTGTGTATTTAATTCTATGCAGTTTTGTCACATGTAGATTTCCAAGATTACCACTAGTCAAGATACAGACCAGTTTCATCACAAGGATCCTTCCGGCTTCTTTATCGTAGTTATAAACACCTAATTCATAACAACCCCCTAATCCATAACACCCCACCCTACTTCCTAATCACTACTAATTTGTTCTCCATGTCTATAATTTTGTCATTTTGAGAATGCTGTTTGTGGAATCATATAGTATGTGACTTGTTGAGATGGGCCTTTTTTGCATTTAGCATAATTCTCTGGAGTTTATTCAGATTGTTGCATATCAATAGTTCATTCCTTCTATTGCTGAGTACTATTCCATTGTATAGATGTAGCACTGTTTAGTCATTCACCTGTTGAAGGATATCTGGATTGTTTTCAGCTTTTGGCTCTTACAAATAAAACTGCTATAAACATTCGTTTACACATTTTTATGTGAACATAAGTTTTATTTCTTTGGGATAAACATCCAGGATGGCAGTTGCTGGGTCATATGGTGGTTGCATATTTAGTTTTTTAAGAAACTGAAAAACCTTTCCAGACCTTCCCATACTGTGTATGAGTAATCCAGTTACTTTGCTTCCTCATCAGCATTTGGCACTGTCACTGTTTTTTATCGTAGCTATTCTGATAGGTGTACAGTAATAATCTCATTGTCATTTTAATGTGCCTTTCCCTAATGGCTGATGGTGTTAAATATACTTTCATGTGCTTATTTGCCCTCTGTATATCTTCTTTTTAAAACTGTCTCTTTATGTCTTTCTCCCATTTCCTAAGTGGGTTTTTATTTTTTCATGTTGAATTTTGAGATTTCTTCATATATTGTAGGTACCAGTACTTTGTCAGCTATGTGGTTGGCACATATTTTCTCCCATTCTGTAGTCTCTTTTTCATCGTCTTCAGAGGGTCTTTCCCTGTGCAAAACTCAAATCTAGTTTCTCTTAAAATAGTTTATTACCTTGAATGAACCTCACATATACTGAGAGCTGGAAATTACCTTAAGGACAAACAATAAATAAATATGTTAATTAATAAGTAGAGATGTTTAATGCTTGTTACTATAAAGGTACTTGCATGTATAGAAAGATGTTAATCACAGTTTTTCTCAGATAACAAATGACCTGAATTTCAAATGAGGAAATTGATTTTTAGAGGGTCTACTTTTACCGGTTTGCAGGGTAGGGTATAAAGGAAAATGAAGGCAGTTTACCAACATAGGGTGGCTTTGTACTATGTCAGTTTAATGAAATTGGAACTTTGTTTCTTGGCAATTCCTGCCCTATTGCGCTAGGTTATAGTTGTACAGGAGAAATTTCTTCGAGATATGGAAAGTGAAAGTGAGGCTGCCATGATCCCAGTCAGAAGGCTGGTGTAGGTTTTGCTGCTGTCACAGGTCTTGTGGGTTATCACAATCAGGACGGTTAACCTACTGCTGCTGTGTGACAGTAACTAGGTCCACGGCACCTCCAGAACTTTCCAGATCATGGTGCTCTAGCTACTTGGTGTCATGGTGCTGGTGTGAGTGCAGCTCTGTAGGGAAGAGTGCCAGCCTGTTTGCAAGCCCACTCACATCATTAAAGTTGGAGCCTTCGAGGTGGTGAGAAGCAGAGGGACCTTCTAGTTCACCTTCCTGGCTTCCAGCTCTGCCTCCCTTTCCCCTACTTCAGGTCCCCCCTTTCCTCCCTCCCGAATGCCTGCCCTGCTGGCTTTTGATGTCTGTTTCTGACAGAAGCGGCAGCCTTGCATAGGCTATTTAGCCAGCTTCCACAATTGTGAAAGGTCAAATCTCTACAGTAAATCCCTTCTGCTGTATCGTTCCCAGTGGTTCCGCTTCTCCAGTCAAACTTTAACTGATACAAATGGTCATCTGTGTTCCTTGAAGTGAATTTAGAATTCTAATGAGTTTCTGTTTCTAGTCAAATCTTAACATTCGGTCTTTTCATAAGATCATTTCTAAGGGCACACAGGAATATTTTTGGGCCCTTGTAGAGCAGAATCAAAACATCTGTGAAAACTTAATCTGCAGCAGTAACCTTTTTTATTTTGCTTCTTTATCCTCCACTGGCCATGACCTGTTTTTAACCCTGGAATCAGGACATTAAACACATTAATTAAGTCACTCGGTAGACACTTAATTGACACAGAACCAAAACCCATGATGCCCATTACCCCCACCTTGAAATACGGCCCTGATTGATTTAAAAGGTGCTTAGCTTTTCAATTTTATTTCCTTTCTACCTCTTTCCTCTTGAGAAGAAGCTCCTCCTGGATTGTTAGCAGTGCCATTCCACATCAGGAAGGAAGGAGAAGCTTCCTTCAATGAGAAAGATCCAATGGTTTTCATGTTAAAGATGGGGAAATGAAGGCAAATTAAAGGACCTTAAACTCTTGCTTCTCCCTCCTTGTTTAGGCTATCAGATCATGGTGTTCTACCAGTTTGCTATAAAGTTTTATTTTATTGAAGGCTTCTGATGATGATATAAACCGTAAGAGTGAAAGTGGGTGGTTTAAAATGTCAGAGTTAAAAAATAGAATATCTTAATATGTGCAGCTGTAAGGATTTGCAACATTTTAATGCTTGGATCTGGAGAGGTTTTTTTTTTTTTTTTTGCAGCAGTTTGCATCTTTTAGTCATAGATGATATGATGATATGCCAACCATGAAAAATCAGCTCTAGCCTCTGTGCCCAAAACCTGAAAGAAATGGTGGTGTGTTCATTTTGGTTCTGTTCCTTTTGATTTATCCTCTTTGGAATTCATTTTGAGATAGTCTGTTGCAGCAAAACTCATAAGTTTGTGTTCTGAGTCTATGATAACAGACAAATGGAGATTATTTGACTAGATTGTCTAGGATGTTCAGTGATGGATATAGCCAAGGAAAAATAAGATTGGAGGCAATAAAGATTTTATAGAGAAAAATGAAAAAATGGCCTCTGAAAATTTCATGCCAACAAAGGTTTATCTTGGAAACCCCAAGAGGAGGGGTTAAGATTGTTGTCTGCTAGCATATACTTTAGACGTAAGATAAGCTTTAGACTGCAGTCCAGCAGTGTAGGAAGGATGGAAAAGGAGAGGAATATATTTTAGAATTATGAAGGTTTTCATAGGTGATTCTCAATGAGGGCTTGGAAAACACCTTCGGAAGCACTTTTTTTTAAATCAACAAATGTCTTTTCCGTGGAGATACGTTCATGTTTTCCTTAACTTTTTTCTTTAATTTCTTTTTTTTTTTAATTTGAGAGAGAGAAAGGAAGAGAGAGAGAGAGAATCCTAAGCAGGGTCCTGACACAGGGCTCAGTCATGAGTAGGATGTTTAACCGCCTGAGCCACCCAGGCACCCCATGTTTTTCTCAACTTTGAATACATAGTTATCCCACTTAAAAGGATGGGGCAGGGGCAGGAATGCTTGGTCATGTGAGAGTAATGGCACTCTTACTTTTCCAAATGATAAGAAATGGTTTCTGTTCTATGAGGCCCTGTTGATCTGACTCCTGACCTCTAACTTCTAGTCTGTCAATCTACTACTCATTCTAGAGTTCTTGTGCCCTTAACAGACCAAACCTGCTGCTGCCACCTTTGCACTTGGCGCTTTCTGTAATGCTCTTCCCCCAGACCTGTGCCCTCTTGCTCTCTCGCCACCTTCAGTCTCTGTTCAAATGCCACTTCATCCTTGGCATCTTCCCTGGCTTCCCAATCCAAAATGGCAGACTCTCCTTCATATTTCATCCATACTCTCTCACCCTCTACCTTCTTTGCCTTAGTAGCCCTCATTGCTATCTGGCAACATGGATTTATTGTTGGTTTTTATCTTCTCTCATTACTGTGTAAACTCCACGCGGTGTATCTTTAGCACCTGGAACAGTGCCTGCCATGCAAAGTTAGGGCTTCATAAATTACTTTGGAAAGAATGAATGAATTAATCATTTCTGTGAATGCTTGACTTTTTCAGGTAGATATTTAGGTAGGGTTACACCTTTAGAATATAGATAAAAAAGTCTGCTTGACTTATTTCTTGGTTTATTTGCCTTTTTTCTTACTCCATCAAAGAGAAAAGTAGAGGTATATACAGATGGTTCCAGTGGATCCTACATACTGGGAGGTTAAAGGGCAATTTTGATTTTGAAAGGGGCAATTGTGGCTCCCTGTTGTCACCTGCTGGGACTGTGACTCTCTGTAGAGAATGAGGACCTACAGCACATTGGGACCATTCTCCTCTTGCATGGCATATTGATGTGTGATGGTTACTAGATGCTTGTTGTAAATTTTAAGGCTGTGCCTAGCAGCTGTGCCTTCTGAGGTAAACCCCAGAATTACACAGGGTTCTCTCCATACCCTGTTGTCAGGGGACTAAAGTTCATCCATGACTGTGTCCTACAGTCTATAAAGAATGGCCATGTTTTTTCTAGCCAATGAGGTAGACATGAAATATTATTTCTGGTTGGATCAAATAGACTATTATAAGGCCCTGAAAATACTTTCTCAAGGGAACTATTATGGCTGTGACCCTCTGTCCCCAAGTATTTTAGAATAAAGAATTTGTCTGGTTTTTATCCCAGGTTCCTGGGAGCTTCTAAGCCCTTGGAACTTCCCGAGTGATGAGAGTGTCTCTGTTCATGGTGGGCCCAAGGTCACACTTGAGTTTATGTTAAGGAAGAGGTAACTCATGATGGGCCTCCAGAGAGTTTCAGAATGTGGGCTGGCTATGCTGGAAAGACCAAGTATATGATTAGAGAGACGGGAATTTGAGCCACATACCAGCCCTATCTTCCAACCTCTGGGAAGGGAAAGGGATGTTGGAGATTGAGTTCAGTCACATGGCCAATGATTGAATCAATCAATCTAAGTAATGGAACCCCACTTAAAATTTTTGGTAAGTTTATTTGTTTATTTTGAGAGAGAGAGAGAGAGAGAGAGAGCACGAGCACGCGTGAGCAGGGGAGAGGCTGAGAGGGAGAGAGAGGATCCCAGGCAGATTCTGCACTGCCAGCAGAGATGTGGGGTTGATCTCACAAACTGTGAGATCATGACCTGAGCCGGTATCAAGTGTCGGTCGCTTACCCAACTAAGCCACCCGGGTGCCCCAGAAGCCCAGTTAAAAACTTGACATGGAAGCTTGGGTGAGGTTCCCTGATAGGTAATCATACATCATTGTGCTGAGAGGGTGATGTGTCCTGAAGACATGGATGGTTTTGTGTTCCCAGACCTACTCCATGGATCTTTTCTTTTGACTGATTTTGATTTGTATCCTTTATAATAAAACTGCAGTCATAAGTATAACACTTTCTTAAATTCTGTGAGCCGTTCCTGCAAATTACTAAACCTGAGAGAATTGTGGGGACCCTTGAATTTGTGGCCAGTTGGTCAGTGGTGCAGGTGGCCTAGAGACCATTGAACCTGCAGTTGTTGTCTGAAGTGAGTGGAGTCCTAAGCAGGACTTTGTACTCAGATAAACTCTGGGTAGTCACTGTCAGAACTGCACTGCATCCAGGAACTTTACCAAACACATACCTTTAAAAGAAAACAAATTTGCAGGGGTGCCTGGATGGCTCAGTCAGTAGAGTGTCCAACTCTTGATTTCAGCTCTGGTCATGATCCCAGGGTCCTGGGATTGAGCTCCACACTGGGCTCCTCACTGAGTGTGGAGCCCATTCAAGATTCTCACTGTCTCTTCCTCTGCCTCACTCCTCCACTTGTGATCACTCTCTCTCTCTCTCTAAAATAAAAAAATAAAAATAAAACACATTTGCTAAAAATTGACAACTCCATTATAGTTATAACTGTATTTATATGCTCTTTGGTGTTGATCTCTTAACTTTTATTATTCGCTGACTCTCTTTATGAAGATTTTTTCTGGGACTTGCTGCCTTCTAGATATGGTCACTGATCTTCCTGTCCTTAATTTCCCCACCCTTTCTTTGATGCCATTGCTACTCTGAGCACTTATGAGACAATAGTGACAGTAACTTCCCCTTGCATGGGGTGTGGGCTCCTTCTGACAAGCTCCTCTTCCCCTGCTCCTTCCCTATGGCTTCCTCATAGCAGGGTGAGGATGTGATCCCGTGAGCACAAACCAAAACCATGAATTTTGTTTTTGTCTCAGAGCACTAATCTCCCCTTTGCACTGTTGTTTGCATTGGTGCTTGCGAATCACATCCTTTGGTTCTTTGCTACATTAAGTGATGATGATTTTCTGATTTATTCCTGATACTAGAGGGAATGCAGAAGAAGAGCAACCAAAATGATTAAGGGCCAAAGGGATTCGCCTTAGAGGAAAACGAGAAAAACCAGATGTTGTTATTTATTGGTTGAATGATCTAAGGAGACGATGGAAACCACTTACAAGCAGTTGAGAGCTGGGAGGTTGGCAAGAGATGGGGAAGAAGAAAAATGAATGGGAATAGAGGAAGACAGGAGAATATACTGCGTGTTCAGTATTGGGCTGTGGGAACTCTCAAGGCAAGTGTTGGAGAACCCATTATTGGATAGCAGAAACAGATTGTAAAGGGGTAAATGTAATTTTTTCTTTCCCCAGTTTGTAGTTCTTATTGGAAAAATATGTAAACTGGATTTTCCTGGTAAGAGTGGCAAACATATGTAGCCTTCCTTTAAGCTTTGAGATGCAAGTCTCTCGTTGTTCTAAGTATCAACCTGTTTTGAATCATTGGGTTTCTTGGGACAGATATCTGGGCCCCATTTCAGATTTACTGACTTAGAATATCTTGGGATGAGATGAGGGAGTCAGCGATTGCAGCTAGATGCCAGGGGATTCAGAATCCTGGGAACCACTGGGACTCAATGGGAGCATATGTTTCATGAGGTTGAGATGCCAAATATCACTGGTGTAATATACAAAAAGGAATCCCAAAGCTCATTGAGATAGGAATGTTGCAGTGCACTTATCACATGCTGCCTGCCCACACCTTCCTCCCACCAGTCTACTACATTTCCTGAGAGGGCCAGATGATTTTCCCTTCACTGAGGCATTGAGAAATACATTAGCAGGGGAGCATCCACAACTTCGCAAAGCTCTGCAGGGGCTCTCTTCTGTAGACCAAGTGTGGTGTGGGAGATGCTGCGGGTGAAGCGGGCTTTCTGATTTTCAGTGGGGTGATGGGACCCTGGGGTACCAGACACCAAGCGGCAGAACTTAGCTGCCACAGACAAGGTGAGTGCTTTTACATGATTGGCAGCAGGGATGCAGTGGTTATCGGAATGTTTTGACCCCCTGGGAGAGATCGTTGGTGGTGGCTAATTAGTCACATTGTTCCCAGGAATAAAGTAGATGGGCAGCCCTCTTAAATGTTGCTTCCTTTGCATACCAGGAAAACTCCAGGTTTGGGGCCCAAACCAGACTTGAGTCATGATCTCTTCTGCAGGTTCCAGAACTCTACCAGTTTGTTGAGATGGAGCTGTTTGATTTATGTGGAGTTGGGGTCACCTGGGGAAAGATCCTAGTATATTCCCTAGTAGAAGTCTCCTCCAGAGATACAGCCTATTTTGTTTTCTTAAACCAGAACTATTTTCCAAAGAAGAAAATCCAAAGGGTAAGGGGCTTTATTTACCTAGAGCTCTGGGATATGCAGGTGTGAGGAGAGGGAAGGGGGGCCAATGGCTTTCTTCTCCTTTTCCCACCCCTCCTCCTGTGACTTCTTGGTGACAAACAGTTGTGACCCTGTGACCCTTTCTGGGGACAGGTGCCCTCTGATTACTGTGATCTCATCATGGCCCCACCTTTTTGGGCAGTTTTAAAAGGAGGTAAGGGAGCTCAGATCGGGGAGGGGTATTAACGTTCATATTTGCCAAAGTCTGAAAGGCTTTCAACCAGTCTGAGACCGCTGTTCAGATTTTTTATGAAAAATAAAATTTCCTGTTGGTCGGTTTAGCTTTAAATGAGAAATGAAGGCTAAATGAAATAAAATTAGAGATTCTTATTGTTGACAGGGAAAGGTGATCTTTTCAACTTCCAACTTAATGTAAGTTTATGTGCTCATTCAGTAAACTTTCATTTAGAATCCACCGTGTGCTGAGATAGATACAATGAAGAAAAGAAATTAATATTTTACAGTGTATGAAACAATGCTTATAATATTTGAGGAATATAGTAAAAGAGTTTTAAGAAACTGATGTGTGCTATAGTGGAGTATGTTCAGGGTGACATGGAACTCCAGAGACTGTTCTTAGGTGGTATTTCAGGTGTGCTGTTTATCATGCTTCTGCCTGGACATTTCTGGGTGTCAAAACACCAGTTTTGGTTTTAAATATTACTTCTTTGTTTTTGAGCGGAGGCCTGTCTCATAGTAGTTGGTTCGTATTGTAGTAAATTGTGCGTACTTGCACCATCTGAATGGGCATATATTTCCCTGTGGCCATGTAGTCCTAGAATTGCCAGGTCGTCTAACACCTCAAGAGAAACTGGAAATTTTTATATGAAATCACCTGTTTTCAAAACGTTGAGGGTAAGGGAAAGGGGAAAAGGGGGTGATGGGCATTGAGGAGGGCACTTGTTGGTATGAGCACTGGGTGTTGTATGGAAACCAATTTGATAATAAATTATATTTTTAAAAATGTTGGTAAATTCAGGGCCCATGGGTGGCTCAGTCAGTTAAGCGTCTCTTGATTTCAGCTCAGGTCATGATCTCAGGGTTGTGGGATCGAAGCCTGCCTCAGGCTCTGTGCTGGGTATGGAGCCTGCTTAAGATTCTCTCTCTCTCTCTCTCTCTCTCTCTCTCTCTCTCTTCCTGTACCACTGGCTTGTGCATGCTCTCTCCCCACCCCCCCCCCCAAAGTTGGTGAAAGAAAGAAAGAAAGGGTATACAGATGAAACAAAATAATTTGCAGGCTAAACTTGGCCCTTAGGCAGTCTATTTGCAACGTCGTTATTGGATCTTAGTTTCCACTCAGAGAGGTACTTGAGTAAGTGCATCGCTTCAGTATTTCATTCATCATTCGTTCATTCATTTGTATATCCATCCATTTATCCACTTAATTTTGACAGCCATGAACCAGGCAGTGTGCTGGACGCTAGGGATATAGCCATAATATGGCAAAGATCATTTCCCTTGAAGAATTTGGTATCATTTCTGTCATCTTTCTCTAGGCTGAGCATCCTCCATTTTCTCAAGCCTACCTTCCTGAGACATCACTTTGAGACTCCCCATCCTTCAGCATCCTGGAGCTCTCCTATGAAAATGCTTCAGCGTTTAGGTGACACCCAGAGGGGCTGCTGCCCCACATTGGATACCACCCACCTTCCCTGTCCCACATGCAGGTAGAATGTCTCCCTCTTTCCTCTGTCTGCACCTGGTAGGTTCTCCATTGCTAGATTTCTTTCACTGTTATTTATCTGTTCAGTGTCTCTCTTACTCTGGTAGCAGATGCCATGTCTTCTCTTTGTATCTCTGAGCTCTACATCACACCTGACATGTAGTAGGCACTCAATAAATATCTGTTAGGGTGAATTGAAATGAAAATTAGTTGGACTTCTGCAGACCCCTGTCTGTGGTCTGTGGTTTGGTCTGTTTTGATAACCAGGACACAATAACTCTTTGAGTTTAGAGTAAACTAAGAGCCCTTGGATAATACTTTGTGAATAGTCTTAGTCTAGATGGCAAGTATTTTGTTCCCTTTAAGTCTAAATGTGGGATTTTACTCTTACCCATATTCTTTGTAATCCTGTAAGAATTGACTAACAATATAAGGCATTTAAACCCTTTGTGAATCCTAGTCTCCCACTACAATGACTCTCCTTCCCAGATACACGCTTCCTGGCAAGCTTGGTTAGCATACACTACAGATCTAGCTAAGTCTTTGATAGAAATATTAGAGAGACCAGAGATAATGTCAGAGTCTTGTGACTTACACTGAAGGTCTCCATCTAAGGAGACATTGATCATTATTCACTACCCTTTGTGTTTGCTACAAATCCATCTTCTTGTATCTTGTACACAAGGTGATTCTGAAAGATTTTGATAAATGCCTTTGTTAAAATAAAGATATGATGTGTGTGTCACATTCCTTGCCCTATTAAAATGTGAGGTTAATCAGTTAAACTACCTTTTTGTGAACCCATATTGGCTCCCAGGATCAGAGATTCTTTTTCCAATGGTCACAAATAACATTTTGTTATTATTTCATATCCAGATCACTTGTCTATAGTTTGGAGAGTTCACTCTCTATCTTTTTAGATACATGGGAAATTCTCCTAACTTTAGATTTTCAGTAATTTCTTAAAGATTTGCCGATATCTGGTACCATGTGAGAGGCTTTCAGTCAGTACCTTAGCACTGCAGTGGCTCCCCATTCAGTAATTTATTTTTATATTTTGGGGTCTAAATGAATTCACTTAAAACAACAAGCATTCTATCCTAAGCAGTTTCTAGGAATAATAATATGATGGTAGCTATACTTGTGGGGAACATAATAGCATGTATAAACTCGTCAAATCCCTACGTTGTACACTTGAAACTAATGTAATATTGCGTGTCAACTATACTCAAATTAACCCCCCCAGTAATCTGTATGGAGAGCACCTGTACATTTTCAGATATGATACGTGCGGATTACAAAGGTGATTCATGCCTATCATTTTGTATCACTTTTAGAAGAGATTTATCACACACCTCATGAAAGTGTGATAATATACTAATAACATCTTAAATGATACTTTTTACTTTTCAGGTGGTTGAATAACTTTGGAAAAATAATAAATCTTTTGTTCTCTTTTTAAAAGCAGTGCTGTTAATTTATAATCCAGAATTATGATTTGAAGTATAATATCTGTGGGAATGGTCAAACACATCAGGGATTTGGCTTATTAGATGTCTTGCTTTCTCTCTATTGTCATCTTATGATTATCACAGTAAGATGCATCGTTGTATACTAAAAAGAAAAGCCCTGTTTCTTCTTCTGCTTATACTCAATACTTCTGACACCAGATATGTAGGACTTTTTTCCACAGTGACCAATTCTCAGTGCCCTGAGACACTGTATCTGGGTGTCCTGCAAGTCAATTTAATTCTGCCACTGTCTGTCTGGAGTTAGTATCAGATCCCCCAGGTTAAGGACTCATTTCCACAAGACTGACCCCATTTCAGATACCACTTGCAAGTCATGGGTCCCTAGGTTGCCACACTTCTGTCCAACTTGGTTGTAAATCAGGATCCCCATGACCCCCTCCTCAGGTTCAATAATTTGCTATAATGGCTCACAGAACTCAAGGAGACACTTAATGTTTACTGGCTTATTACAGAATAAAGGATATAGATGAACAGCCAGATGAAGAGATGCTTAGATGGCGTCTGGAGGGTCCCAAGCACAATTTCTTTCCCAAGCATGTGGATGTGCTCAGCAGTGTGGAAGTTGTCCCAAACCTGTAGTTCAGAGATTTTATGGAGGCTTCATCAAGTAGGCATCACTGATAATTAACTCAGTCTCTAGCCCCTCTCCAATCCCTGGGGTAGGGGTGGAGGGTGGAGGGGGAGAAAGGCTGAAAGTTCTAAGCTTCTAATCATCACTTGATCTTTCTGGTGACCAGCCCCCATCCAGAAGCCATCCAGGAGTCCACCAAGAGTCACTTTATTAGAGCGAAAGATAATCCTGTCACTTAGGAAGTTCCAAGAGATTTAGGAGTTCTGTGTCAGGAACCAGGGCCAAAGACCAGATATTAGAACAAAAGATACTCCTAGTACCTTTATGACTTAAGAAATTACAAAGGTTTTACCATCTCTACCAGGAGTTGGGATGAAGACCAAAATACATATTTATTATATCACAATGTCATATCTATCTGTTCATATGTGTATCTGTATCTATTTATATCAGTCTTTGAACACTTTAGGTAATTTCCTCATGGAAAATTCCTAGAAGTGGAATTTTTGGTCAAAGGTTATGTACTTATTTTTTTAAGTTTTTTAAATGTCTATTACTTATTTTTGAGGAGACAAAGCGCTAGTGGGGAATGGGGAGAGAGAGAGAGAGACAGAGACAGAGACAGAGACAGAATCCGAGGCAGGTTTCAGGCTTCAGGCTCCGAGCTGTCAGCACAGAGCCTGACATGGGGCTTGAACTCATGATCCGTGAGATCATGACCTGAGCCTTAGTCAGCCTTAACCCATTGAGCCACCCAGGCACCCCCAAAAGTTAGGTACTTCTTAAAGTGTTTGCTATGTATTGACAAATTTGAGACCTTCCCAGTGGTTGTGAGATAGATTGTGTATTTTTTTTTTGTCATGGGTGTGAATGAACTTTAAATGAATGGCTTAGTTGGTCTGGAAAGCTTAGTCTGATGAAGTAGACAGGTGTAAAATCAGCCTCAGGAGGATGGCTCTCTGGGAAGTTCTCCGAGGATAGGGACCTGGTCTTGCCCTTCTCACAGCTCCACCATCTGGAGCTTCCTGATTTCCAACAGCTCTCTCACCATAGGTGGGTCCTCTTGTACTGGAATGGGATGTGAGTCTCCCTTCGCTAGCTGTACCTGCCCATTCCTCTTTCCCTCTAGATGGGCCTTTTCACACTACACGCCTGTCTTAAGGACTCTGAGTTGCATGCAGAGTGGTGCGTCTGCCGACATACAGCTGGCTTGAACCTTGCCTTGTGGCCCTGAAGTTGGATTCCACAAAGCAGTTCATTTTTCCTAGGCTCAGTTAGGACCATGATTACTTCGGCGGGAATGAAAATGGAGTCAGTTAGTACCTATGACATTTATAGTCATGTGTCCAAATAAAGCTTGAGATGTTTAAAATTCTGTTAAATTTGTGCGTGAATCAAGTCAAGTATTTAGAATATGCATATGCCATTGCTAAAGTTGACTCTTACATTTTCAGTTGTTTTGGCAGAGGAGGTGTTTCTAGAAGAGAAGCAGATCAAGGGCATGAGAATAAAGACATGGGATTACTGTTTCAGTAAAATAAACTGGAAATAGACAACTACAGGCAATCCCCCTTAGGGTATATGTGTTCCCCCCAAAGAATCATACCCTATACAACTATTTTTGCTGTAACCCCAGAGAGTCAATTGGAAACGTTATGTCCTGTTATTAAATTTAAGGCAACCTTCAGAAGTGTCTCTGTTCTGCATTTCTATCTTAGCAAAGTAATTTTAAAGATGTTGAACAATAAATTTCCCTTCTTTTTGTGACTCTCGTTAGTTTCTTTATCATAATATTAGAATTCAGATTTTGAGATCTGTGGGAATTTATGTTAGAAAACATTTAATACAAATTCTGAAATGCTGTGGTTTTGCTCAGCCTTTTAATTTCAGCTGCAGCTGGTAATAGTGTCTTCAGGTGCGGTGTAGATCCTTTGTGGGGTGGTAATTAACGATCATTCCGGGTGCGTAGTCTGGAAATTCGGTTCCTGGTGGGTCCTCTGGGTGAGAGAACACGTTCATGCTTGATTTGTCCCAACTGTGACCACAGTCACAGTCTCGTGGCTTTTCTCTCCTCTCCAGTGGTTGCAGCTCTGACCCAGAGTGCTGTGGACTTGCTTTTGAACACTCAGCAACTTGGGTAGAGCTGGCAGTGAAAGCAAGAGTCTCAGGGGGCTGTTTGCATTAGCCATGGAGTGAAGGAGAAACAGGTTCAGCATCTAGCTGCCTGCCTTCTCAGTGAGGCCACAGGGTTTTCGGAAATAATATTGTATTGCTTTTGCAATGATTTTTTCAGATAGGAAAATTCTGAAATAGGGAAAAATGATACATGCATCTAGAGTAACCTGATGTGGGGAGTCATCCATTAAAAATAAGTGATCGAATAGCTTATCTTTTTTAAATGATCAGTTCCCTCTGCTTTCCTTGTGCTTATGTTTTCTGTTTGTGGCTGATTCCATTTTTGTTTTTGTCTTTTTTTACAGGCTGAACATATTTTTGACTGGTATGAACCCATTCTACTTTCATGCAGTGAACGTGATTTTACACTGCCTCGTGACTCTTGTCCTGATGTACACCTGTGACAAAGCTGTCTTCAGGAATCGCAGACTTGCTTTTGCTACGGCATTGCTTTTTGCTGTGCATCCTATCCACACGGAGGCAGTGAGTATCCCTGGAACTCAGTGAAACAATGAACTAAAAATCCAAAAAACACAAAAACACAAAAAGACACAAAAAACAAAAAAACAGAAAACCCTGAGCCTTTCAAAACCACGGGAATTCAACGCACCAGTAAAGTGTTTGTCTTTATGTATAAATCATTCTGCTTGACAACTCTGTGTTCAAACGCCCTTTAGAATTTAACTGCTTTTCTAAATAACCATTGTTATTATTACAACATATTCATAGTAATGAATGGCCAGAGTTTATTTGAATAAAATGTAGTTCTAATGTGTTTTAAACAGCACAGGGCATTTCAAGATACTTGTCATGCTGAGACATTGTTCCTGCTCTCCATTTGTATTTTACCTTTTCTCTCTGTGCTTCATATTTATAATATTTATGATGCTGAGCCATGAGTGAGAGGAAAGACTAAAAAGTTAGACTGACATTCTTCAAGTTAGAAAGACAGACTTATGAAATGGATTTATAAATAGGTTTCCAAGTTATTTCGTGTGAAGTGTAGTTATTTGGTGGACGATGAAAAATTTATTTAAAAGATAGTTCAGATGTGTGGTCCTCTTTAAAATAGGGATTTAATCATGAACCAAGAAGGCATTATCAATTTACCTCGTTTCACATCTCAGTAACACTTGGTTTATTTTAGTATAACTCAGTAACCACAGTTGGTTTATTTTATATGTATTGCTAGGGGCAGATGAAGACTTCCTAAGGGGTATGTGGTCCCCACGGTTTTAAAAGAATCATTTCCAGAGCCTCCGCTTGATCTGGACATTTGCCTACAGTCTATCTGTCTGAGAACATGCATGGGGTCAAAGTGTCAAATTAGTTCTCCTCTCCCTCCTCCCCTTTCTTTTTTAAAAAAATGTTTATTTATTTATTTTTGAGAGAGAGAGAGATGGAGAGAGAGAGACAGAGAGAGACAGAGAGAGAGAGAAAGAGCAAGCCAGGGGAGGGACAGAGAGAGAGGGAGACAGAGAATTCCAAGCAGGTCCTCACTATCAGTGCAGAGTCTGATAAGGGGCTCAAACTCACCAACTGTGGGACCATGACCTGAGCTGAAATCAAGAGTTGGATGCTCAACCAACTGAACCACCCAGGCTCACCCCACCTCCTCCCCTTTCAATTGTCCTTCTCTCATTGAAAAATAAAAAGGAATGTCTCAAATACATCAGATTTTTGCTATGCACCAGATGTAGAAATCTCTGAGGTACCTTACAAAGAAACAATTTGATATATTGGTGTCAGCAAAGCCTCCTCCAGTTAAGGCATCGTAGACCCGAAGTAGGGCTTCATATCATTCTCTGTTCTTACACATATTTCTGTAAAGAAGAGAGCATGGCATTAGAGGTAGGGTATGGTGGCCTGTGTTGATCTTCTGAATTCAGAAGTGAGATGGTTGTCATGGGAATGCATAATAATATGTTCATTTGAACATAAGAAGTCTGATTTGGCCAATTGGTTTTATAATGAGGACAGATTTTGCCAGTTAGGCTATATGATGGATATTTTCCACAAACAATATTGTAAATCTGTAAGCCCAAGGTTTTGATACAAATATATTTGGAGTGAGTGACAAAGAAAAAAATAATTTTATAAAAAAAATCACATTACGTAAGGTAAATTTTCCATCCCTTTATTGAGTATTTTGGACTGAAAAGGTGCCTCTAAGTGGAAGGCTATGAGGTATATTAGTAATAGTCCTTTGGAAAGTCTTGGTGAAGCCATTTTTGCTGTACTTCTGAGAAACTATGAAAGCAAATGACTCCTATGACAGGTAACTCTCCTGATGGGTATGCTGAAATTATTTGCTTTCAACCAAATTAAAGGAGGAACTGATTGAATTGTCAGCTGGTAGATCATTAAACATTATCTAATATGATAGATCACTATGATTTTGCAGATGATCTTAGTATGCAAAGAGTTGAGTCACTGCTATAATATGGCTACTTCTGTCTCATTTATTTATGTGAACAGTCTATGAAGATGAAAGCTAGGAATAGAATTGATACTGCATTTTTTCTTATTCTAACCAAATGTAATATTTGGGTATAGATAATTGAACTTATTGACAAGAAACCTGCTATACCTGTTATTAAGAAGTGTATTTTTATATCTAAGAGCTCTTTATTATTTTTTGTAATTTGTGATGTGTTAAACAATTGTGTATTAATACTAAGTAGAATAATAATATAAAATTGAAAATTTAACAGTTGTGATCACAGGGAAGGTTACAATAGATTTAAATGTATAAGTATTTTTATTACAGAGAGAAGATGGTAAGTAGAACATATAACTATATATATTATATAATAACTATATAGTACATTAAGAAACAATGCTGAGGGCGAAATAAAATAGAAATATGAGTTCAAGGGGAAATGGATGTGAAATGTCCATCATTTAATGAAGAGCCTGTTCATGTTTGTGTAAATGGAAGGTAATGAGCTTCAAATTGCTGTGGTATATTCCAGATTCCATTTGGTACATTTAAAACGGTAATGTTATGGCCTTATTTTAAAATGTCAGTATTTACAATGCATGGGAAATTAGGTCCTTGCAAATATTTAAAATTATGATGAAAAATTTTAGATATGAATTTTATTTTTTTAATGTTTTATTTATTTTTGAGAGAGAGAGAGAGACAGCATGAGCAGGGGAGGGTCAGAGAGAGAGGGAGACACAGATTCCGAAGACAGGCTCCAGGCTCTGAGCTAGCTGTCAGCACAGAGCCTGACGCGGGGCTCGAACCCATGAACCACGAGATCATGACTTGAACCAAAGCTGGATGCTTAACTGACTGAGCCACCCAGGTGCCCCAAGATATGAATTTTAAAAGATTAGAGAGATACCTAAGTTTTTAATATTCTTTTTGTAAGAGAAATAATCAAAGACTACCACTCCTAGCCATAGAGAATACATGATGCCAGGTCAAAGTACAGTTGAAAATATGTGCATGGAGTGTCTTGGGGGAACATTTTTGCAGGAAAGAATAAGTGAATAGGACAATAACATTCTTAATTCTATGCTTGCAAAAAGGGAGAGCAGGTAACCTTGGACAGTGATATCATGAGCTGGTAGAGTTAGGTCGAGTTCTAAGAAAAAAGAAAAATCCTGTTATAGCAAAGTGACCTTTAAGAAAAGGTTTCAATAAGGGGACATCTGGGGTGGTTCGGTCAGTTGAGCATCCAGCTCTTGGTTTCAGCTCAGGTCATGATCTCACGGTTTGTGAATTCGAGCCCTGCACTGGGCTTTACACTGGCAGGGCAGAGCCTGCTTGGGATTCTCTCTCTCCCTCTCTCCCTGCTCCTCCCCCCGCCCCTCCACGTTTGTGCTCTCTCTCTCTCAAAATAAATAGACTTAAAAAAAAAGAAAAGGTTTCAATAAGCTTTTGTACTAATAAAAAAAATCCATGGTAGCACAATTATTAGGGACAAAGGAGTCTGAGAGCTAGATATTTAGGGAAGAAGTTTAAAGAAACTGTTTGCATTCACAGGGAATGAGAGAAGTGTAGGAAGGAAGTGAAGGAATTGAAGAAATTTGACTTACATAACAATCTATACTAAGAAGTAAAATCAAGGGACTGTTACTCAGTTATAGGTAATAGTTTAGTTTTCTAAGGAAGAAGATAGGGAAATAGAAAAAAAGATGTTGTAGAAGACTTAGTGATAAATTATTTAAAACAAAAAAAGAAAATAGATCATAGTATGGCTGAAGAGAGAGAGGAATATATCTCCCTTCTGTTAAATAGGAACAAAAATGGGACCATAAGTAATCCCAGGAAAGATAGAAGATTTACATTTCTGGGGGGAGGGGTTAAAACAATTTTTTAAATGTTTATTTTTGAGAAAGAGAGAGAGACAGAGTGTAAGTGGGAGAGGGTCACAGGGCAAGGGAGACACAGAATCCAAAGCAGGCTCCAGACTCTGAGCTTTCAGCACAGAGCCCTATGCGGGGCCCAAACTCATGAACCAAGCCATGAGATCGTGACCTGAACTGAAGTCAGATGCTTAACTTACTAAGCCACCCTAGCGCCCCATGGAGAGAGGAGTTTAGTTTCAACATGTTGGTTCGATGAAGGATTTGCTTCCTTAATTATGTAATCAGCCTATAGTAAATGAATACTTGTTTGTTGCAAGCACTCTGCTAGGTGTCAAGAGGGTATGTGGGTGGATAAGGGGTCCCTACACATAATTTGTTCACAAGCTCCTAAAAAAGCCAAAGAACATAAACAAATACATACAAGACAAAACAATATGTTGTAATAAAAAATTTCCAATTTAAGTATGCAGGAACAAATTTATTTATTTACTCAATCTTTCAACAAATATTTGAGCGACTGTAATATAGTCACTCAGTGCAGGAGGTATAGCAAAATGACCAAGGTATATACCCAGACCTTTCTTCATCGAAGGCCTTGTGATTCTTGGAAAAGTTGTCTTTTAATGTTTATTTTATTTTATTTTATTTTTTTAGAAAGAGAGTGAGTGGGAGAGAGGTAGAGAGTGAGGTTGAGAAAGAGAATCCCAAGCAGGCTCCCTGCTGTCAGTGCAGAGCCCAATGTTGGGGCCTGATTCCATGAAATGTAAGATCGTGACCTAAAATCAAGAGTCAGATGCTTAACCAACTGAGCCACCCAGGTGGCCCAGAAGAGGATTCTGACAGTATATTTCTTGGGAAATCCTGGGAAATATGTATGCTTTTCTGAATCCTGAATCCTGAGAAAAATAAGTAGAGAAATTGGGAAAATGGGGAATATCATTGTAATTCCAGCATGAGAATTAAAACTTAGCAATCATTATAGAAACATTATTGGTTGAAAGGAATGCACTTATGTCAAGTCAAAAGCAAGAGCAGGAAATGCTGACACATGGAGTTGAAGGTTAAGGTCAACGTTTCCAGAACTGGGACAAGAGCACGTAGGAGAGAACCGGTCATGATCTAATTAGTCAGTCTGGCTTTTAGCTGTTGGATGTGTTAACTGTGTGTTTCCTGTCCCTGTCTGACACTAATGGGACTCATTCTTGCAGATAGAATAATCAATAACTTGATACACATGCAATACTTTATACAAATCCTATGACTGTTATTCTAATAAATAAAACGTTTTGGGTACAAATTAAATTCTTAGTTGGTAATTTCCACATGTGATTCTGTTAAGCTCACTAGGACCTAGATCTGAATGTTACATTGTTTGCATTCTACCCAGTGGTGTTCACTAATTTTTTCCATTACTTGAGTATGTATTACAGGGTCAGTTCCCAAGTTACAACTGTTCTCTTGGTGATGAAACCTGCAGCTTGAGGCAGAAGTACATGCCATCCATCTGCATGTATTTTTGGCTGGGTCCTTTGTACTTTCCAGCACCCTACAGTTCAGCCTACATTGTCATAGAATCAAACCCAGGAGCTCCAACTTAACATTCCAATTTTCTTCCCATTGCCCACTCCTGTCGACTTTCATTTACTCCATGCTTTCATCCCTTTATGCCTTCCCTTCCAGAAACACCTCCTGTGTTTTCAGACTGCTCTTTTCTCTGCCTGGAATGCTTCTGTGTTCCTTCCCTGGCCCAAGATTCACATTCCCCTGTCTTGAGCTTACTGAGCCCTTCTTGCCTGCCTGTCCTTTAGATGTTAGTGTATAACACCACCCTTTCTATGAAGCTTTCCCAGATTCTACAGTCAAAATTAATCCCTCCATTCTTCTCATGGTAGTGATTTCTCCTCTTTATGATACATGCAGCTTCGTTGTATCATAGTGATGCCCTCTTTTGACTCCCCACCAGATGTTAAACTCCATGAGGCAGGTTATATCCCTCCAGCTGGCACAGTACCTGGGAAATAGGAGGCACTTGGAAAATGTTTGTCAAGTGGAATAAATCATGTAATTACTGAACATGATGATACTGACTAATTGAATCACAGTGAAAGTGAATGGTTGGTCTTGACATATAGTAGGTGATGACAAGCACCTTGTTTTTAAGACATCTAACCCTCTTGTCCCAGAGACCCCAGCTCAACAGGGATACGTAGAGTAGGTGTTCAGTGTAATGCTTGGTGGTTTGAAACTGGCCACAGAGACTCTCAGTGTTAGCACTAACATTTCAACAACCCCTCTGAACTTCCGCTCCAAGAGGCACAACATTCTTTATATCGGGGCACATCCAGCTGGCACCTCCAGCTGCTGCTGCTGCTTCCCAGCAGCACTAACTGGCTGCAATTTGAGAAGTGGGCTTCAGCAGCCTTTAGCACATTAGTTACGCTTGTCTAGCTTGTGATTGCCTCATTCCAACTTGCTACACCCAATATCAGCTTGAACGTCTTGCTGTTGTGTGAGTTGGCCACATCAGTTGTGCTGTGATGAGTGTGCCTCTGGGTCCAGATGTGTGGCCTTCTCTCAAGACTTTGTTTCTGGTGGTTGAGCTCTCTGTTTAATCTTCTAGAGGCCTCGCAGATGATACTGAGCTCAATGCTCAGAGACATGGTAGTGTAGACTGAGCAGGTCTGGGCTCACAAGTGAACTGTGTGCAATTGTTGCTTTACAGATTGTGAGTCTGAGCTGGTTCTTCACACTGAGGTGACACCATATTGTCACTGCGTACCTCCTTTGAGTCATGCAGTCTTCCTGATTTGGCATGCAAATTCCTTATAGATGGATGGATCAATGAACAGTATGTTGTCCAGACAGCTGCATTAGCTAATAGCTTTTAACTCTGTACTGCTAGTGTAATTCTTTGGCTCTATCCAGGTTTCTCTTGGTGTACATTGGACTAGAATTTTTCTCAGTATATGACTTGCTGTCCATCCATATGCAGGTATATAATTAAATTACTTTCTATTTATATTTTAACTAATATATTCATTTATCTAATAAAGTTTAATTAAAATATCCTCCATGTAAACCTTAACATAAAACAATGATTTCTATAAGCCCCACGGGAAAACCTATTTCAGTGCTGAATCCCATCCACTGTCTCTGCAGGGAAAAGGAAGAAAGGGCACTGACACTGAGTGGGTACTTTATATATATATATATATAATCTCATTAATTAAAACAGTAACATGAGATGTGGGCATTATGCTCATTTTAAAGATAACAAAACCAAATCCCAGAAATTAAATATAACAAAATTAGGTCTCACTCAAAAGGCAATAGAAAGAGTCTGTATTCAAACCTTGGATGGTCTAGTTCCATGCATGTGTCCATTCCCTATCATTTATGACTGCCAAGTGTGCTCATTATATGAGAGTATTTATAGGTATATTTCCCAGAACACTATTTTCCACTATTAATTATGATTGATTCTCTAACACACTGTGGACTTCAGGTCCTCTGTGGTTTGGGCGATGATGTTTCCTCTGCCTGAAATGTCAACCCTGTTCATTTCCCTTGTGAGCACTGACTCATGTTTAAGATCCAGCTTGTATGTAGCCTTTTTTGAAGCATTCTTTCAATCATACCCCATTTTTTTCCTTTACAATTTTATTTCTTGGATTTCAAAAAAGTAAGAAAAATGCACACACATTTTAAGTACTAATGGAATAATACAAAGATTTATTAAAAGCTATCTGTCTTCCACCCCTCTTCCATTTTAGTACCTTTCTGAAGTAACACATTAAAAAATTTTTTTTAAACTTCAAAAATACAATGACCATATACTATTTATCCAGACTCATCAACTTTTAACATTTTGCCACATTTGTTTTGTCATTCTTCCTCTCTCTCTTAATATATAAAAATATTATTTGTATTCTGAAGCATTTGAGAGTAGGTTGCATAATTCATGCCTCTTTGCACTGGAATAATTTCGTTGTGTATTTTCTAAAACCAAGGCCATTAGTCATTCTCTAATGACTTTTGGATAGAAGTTTGGAGTAGTTACCAGTCTTCATTGTCTTTTTATAATATGATCTACAGCTTTAAATATAACATAACTTCTATTTAATGTACATAATATAAAATGTTTATATTTATTATAACATTGCAATTGATGTTATATGATATATATGAAACGTATCAGAGGATTATTATATATAACATAAAGTATAACACGTGATTTATATATGTTAAAATTTATAATATATAAATAAAAATAGTATAACTATATATTGTATGTAAATACAGAATATAGAAATATGTAAAAATATAAAATATATAAGATATAAATGCATAATATATGCACATATAGTAGATTATGCAGGTATAATATACATGTAATATGTAATAATTTATATGTAGTATTATAATACATTAGATAATAGGAGTTGTAATATAATAAATCATGATACAGTATAAATTAGAAGATATTAAAATATTAGACTTTTAATGTTATAAGATAATGTATAATTGTATTTTATACTTTATTAATGTAAAATATATTTATTTATGTATTTTATAGAATGTTCCTCATCCTGGGTTTGTCTGATGTTTTCTCATGATTATATTCAGGTTATGTATCCTTGGCTGGATTTTTATTTAAATGATTTATTTATTCTTAAGAGAGAGAGAGAGAGAGAGTGTGAGCAGGGGAGGGACAGAGCGAGAGAGGGACACAGAATCTGAAGCAGGCTCCAGGCTCTGAGCTGTCAGCCAGAGCCTGACGAGGGGCTTGAACCCACAGCCGTGAGATCATGACCTGAGCCGAAGTCAGGTGCTTAACCGACTGAGCCACCAAGGCGCCCCTCCTTGGCTGGATTTGACAAAAGTGATGTTGTGTCCTTCTCAGGGTATCATGTGTAGAGACATGCCACATCCATTGGCCCTTTATTGGTGAAGTCAAGTTTGAACCTCTAGTTAAGGTGTAATGCATTTTCTCTATAGTATAGTTATTCTTTTTGCTTTTTCATTTAACAAGTAGTTGAAGAGGACATGCTTTGAAGCCCTACTAATACACTTTGCCTCATCAAATCTTTATACCCCAGATTTAGCAGCCACTGGTATTTTGTGATGTTTCTTGCTCTATCTAATCTTGACTCTTTTGGACACAAAATGGCTACAATATTCCCTCTACATTCATTAACTTGCTTTTTTAATGTAAAGAAGAGTTTTCTATTCTTTTCCATTCAGTTGCTTACTGTATTTATGTATGTACTTATACATGCATTCATTCATCCATCCATCAGTATCAGTATCATCCATCCACCATGAACACATGGATGTCTGTTTTTTTAAATGGTTTATTTTATTATTGTCTTTATTTATTTTGATGTTCAAATGGTCTGATATTGGTCAGTGGGAGCCCCTTGTCACCAGCTTCTGTATTTTTTGACATGTACCTTTAATGTTTATTTATTTTGGGAGGGGCAGAGAGAGAGGGAGACACAGAATCTGAAGTAGGCTCTAGGCTCTGAGCCCTTCAGCACAGAGCCCGACTCAGGGCTCGAACTCATGAATTGTGAGATCATGACCTGAGCTGAAGTCAGACACTTAACCAACTGAGCCACCCAGGCATCCCCGTCCCTGTCACTTTTTGAACACTTTCTGACTTTCTAACATGAGAAGAGGATCCACGCTCCTCTTGCATCTCCTTTGCCTCAGCCCTGGAGTCAGCCACTTCTCCAAGCAGCCTGCATTCTTTTTAGGAGAGGAATGGTTTGTGGTCAGCGCCAGGATGGCTCTTTGCTACTGGAGTAGCTTGCATTTAGGCTCTTTCGGTGACAGAACTAAGAAACACACCGATACAGACACACATACACTTACATGGCCATCAAGAGTTTATATTCACTTCTATTTTTACCAGAATTATTGTTTCCTAAACTTATTTTTTCCTAGTACTCTGTAAATATCCTCTGCTCCTTTAGTACTCTGGTGCCCAAAGACTAGTGCAATGTCTTTGCTCAAAAAATATTTTTGAATAAATCAGCAAAGCAATAAACTTTGATGATATGAATTGACCTTCTATAGAAGAAAGGTTAAAATGAAATTAAGCATGAAAATAATTCCCCTTCCTTCCTTTTTTTTCTCCTCCTATAAACTATATGTAATATATATCATATATATTATTATATACATGATAACCAGAGGTGGTTAGTCAGAAGTCAAATTTTGAAGAAGAATGTGTTTTCTTATTTTATCATACTTTTCATTCATGTAAAAGTGAATCCATTTCTAAAACGGTTTCCTGAAAGTGACTTTCTGAGGTTTTTATTTTTTCAAACTTTCTAGGTGGCTGGAATTGTTGGCAGAGCTGACGTGTTAGCATGCCTGCTGTTTCTGTTGGCCTTTCTCTCCTACAATAGGTATGTATGTAGGGCTAAGAACGCCCTTCTCTGTGGTTACAATCATGCTCTCCCCTCGGGAATTTCTGTGGTGTGTGTGTGTGTTTGTGTGTGTGTGTGTGTGTGTGTGTGTGGACTCTGAGCATCTGCCTGAGAGAGGAGGGAGGCTTCTTCGCAGTGAAGCGCTTAGAAAGCTTCATGGACACCAGGATAGGAAACCTGCCTTTACCAAATGCGAGGCTGCTCTCTCTCCAGCCATATTCTGAACCGTGTCATAGCTTTTTAAAGGAACTGCTCTCCCAGTGCTGGCAAGACAAGTTCTTCCTTCTTGATTATTCCTACTTGTCATTTCTTACTGGGAATGGAATGTGAAATCTTGGCTCCAAGCCAATATATATTGGATGTAGTCCTCTCTTCCATTTGGCCATGATAGGTTTAATTCCTCCTGTTCATTTTGGTACTAATTTTTTTTTCCTCTTTATTATCCCCAGAAAAGTAGCTCAGAGCTTAAAATAACAAGGCTGAATTAGAAGTAGTATTTCTCAGCCATGGTTTTCTAATTTACATACCCTTTCATCAAAACACAGAAGTTCCTTGCTTTGGGATACTGAAACACGATAAAACAATTTCCCATTATATTGCCCCTTTTCCCCAAAGTGCTCAGATTCTCACTTGAGTTGTGACTTGGCCACATAGGGAAAGGGGCAGGTTAAAAAGAGAATGGGAGTGGGGCTGATGGCTCAGAGGGTAGCCCAGAAAAAGGGTGAGTGAATCCTGTTTCCCTACCTTGTGGAGGGATGTCTGGTTAGGGATTTGTGAGCTTTGATCTTCGGCTCAGTTTGATGACCTGCATCTTACAGAGCTCCGTGACCTTGAGGAATACAATTCTAAACAAGTGGCTCTCAATATGGGGCACTTTTGCCCTTCCCCTGGGGATACTTGACAATTTCTGGAGACACTTTTGCTTGTCGTTAAGTAGAAAGGTGCTACCGGTGTTCAGTAAGTAGAGGCCAAGCCTCCTACAACGCACAGTACAGCCCTTACAACAAAGAATCATTTTCCCCCAAATGCTAGTAGTACCGAGATTGAGAAGCCCTGTAATAAACAGATTTAGACCTTGGATGATCAAGAATGAAAAGAATTAATTCTTATGAAATTTCAGTTTAACGAGTGGAGCCTTTTCTTAGTACAGGTTTCCCCTGCTATCTGAAAGTAGAGCATTTCTCTGAAAGCTTTTGTAAGCTGAAATGGTGCCAAGTGAAGAAGCCATTACCATTAATTTATACGGAAAAATTGGGGGCATTCCCAGTCCCAAAAAACAACTTCTCTTTAGGCTTTTTCTGATATCTTAGGACACATCTTGCTAATGAACTCATGGAATTAATGGAGATAAGGCTCAGAGGCTCACACAGTTCAGTGCTCTGGAGGCTTGGTGCTGAGATGCAGGTGTGGTTCTGGGGGAAGGAGCTTCTTGGGGGGACCGGCCCTGCTGCTCCGGGTGCTCACCGCCTCTACAATGGTTCTTACAAAACAAATGCTGAATGCAGTTTTTCTTTTCACCGCTTTTCATAAAAGCAAAGATCCTCTTCAGATTTCCTTCTATAAGTGAAAATAGGTACTAAGGTAGGGCTTTCATAAAAGTGAAGTGGCAGTAATGTGAACTTTCAAAAAGTGGGGGATGCCTGTGTGGTACTAGTCCTCTAGTCCTGGCTTTGCGACTTTCCATAAAGTCACAAAGCTGATCATATGAAACACTGTTGTGAAAATCTTAAAAATATAAATCCAAATTCACCAATTCATTGTTTCCTGTTTGGTTTTAGAACAAGATTCACAATTGCTGTTGGGTTTATACTGTGCAGCTTTATACTTATACTGTGCAGCTTTTTCTGTGCGGTTGATGTATTTGGGAACATGATCAGGCCAGCAGTGTGTCCGTATCTGTGATAATGAGCCGCGCGGTGTTATAGTTTCTGTTGTGCATACCATTCGCACTTTTAGCAGTGTAAGCTCTAGACCAGCTTCAGAGGAAAATGAATATCTACCACAGATTAGCATGTAATTTTAGATGATTGTTCTAAGACATAACAGTAAGAGTAAGGTGTCACAGCTACAGATATACTGGCCGTTGCTTCAGAGAATTAGGAGCAAATGGATGTGGTGCCTACTGAAGGAATAGTGATTTTTTTTTGGTGGGGGCTGATTCTGTTACAACGTGAAAAAAGGATTTATAGCTCTGGGAGATTTTTGAAAATCCCTGCTGGAAACTGTACTGAGAAAAAAAAACCCACTTTATCTAATACATCACCATGGAAAATAAATCTAAAAATACTAATTAACCAGAAGAAAAAAAGGCCAAAACATCTGTATTTTCATCACAGAGAAAAATGAGGATTATATACATCCACTGACTGATTTCTGAACAGAAGCATATCAAACACTTTCACTAGAATAATAATAATGATGTGATAGCAACTTCACATGTAATAAGTAATTTATGTACTCCTGCCTGCAGTACTGCGATCCCATTTCGTATGTGAGGGAACTGAGGCACAGAGAGGCATACTAACCTGCTCCATAATACCCTGTTAGTTAACTGCAGAGCTGTGACTTGAACCCAGGGAACCTGGCTCCAGAGGTCATGTATGTGGCTTAGTAACTTGTATTACTTAAAACATATTGACTAAATATCCTTCCATGCCACTAACTGTATATTTATGGTAGCATTTAAAGTGTTTTTTGTGTGTGTGTGTGTGTGTGTGTGTGTGTCCATTTGTTATATGCCATATTTTATCATAATTTATATGTATTTTAATTTAAATACCAAAGTTCAATGTTGTTGGGCCTTTACTTTTTTCCTCTTTGTGATTTTAAATAACTGATGAATATTCATGAGGGAATCTTTGTTCACCTACTTAGAATATGATGAAACGAAGTTAAATCATATTTTTAAAAGTTGGTGTTTGTCAGTGACCCATATTTCTTCTTAGATGAAAAGAGTCTCAATCTTGTTTTCCAGGAGTGTGGACCAGCGTCATGTTGGGGAATGTTTCCCTCCCACGGCTTCTCCCTTCTTCTTGCTGCTCAGTTTGTTTCTGGGGACCTGCGCGATGCTCGTGAAGGAGACTGGCATCACGGTGTTTGGAGTGTGCTTGGTTTATGATCTCTTTTCCCTATCCCACAAGCAAGAGAAATCGTAAGTCATTTTAAAGTTTTGCTATCAAGCAGAGCATGCACAGAGACTTGCTTAGATCAATAGCTTTCGAGTTTTCTTTAAAAAATAAATAAAAGTATACTCTTTTGTTAAATGTAACCTCACATTGGCCCATAAGTTAGTAATGCTTGTTTTGTTAAAATAAATGCATTAGATGTGTTCAAACTCTTCACACTTTATAAAAATCAGTGAGGACCATAAAGATTTGGGGAGCCCCAAATTTGGAATTGGCAAGTATCCATGCCGATTACAGGTTTATATTGCTAGATTGTTTCGGTTGCATATTATGGAGACCTCTTGATTCACAAAGAGAAGCGGTTGCAAATGGTAAGTTTTTTTTTTTTAACAGCTTGTCTTGAATCCCTGCATTCAAATGAGTGTTACCCATAAAAACACACTGCTAAATTGGAAAGTGCTTACTTGTTCTAGGGATGATGCTGTTACCTAAGAGTTTTGGGAGTCTTGTTTTGGAATTCCACAAAAGGAATACTCACCTATTATATTCAAATTAAAGGTCAAGTTTAATTAGGAGCCCATTTTCACCTAAAGAATTTAAGTACATTAAAAAAAAGAATTTAAGCACATTCATTATATCCTGTAGATTATAGATGGTAAGAAAGAATGCTGTGTCCTATTAAAAGTTGAAGCAAATACTGTATTTTTCTTTCTCTATCAAATCTATAATTACAGTTTGACATGCAGACCCCATTTTTCAGTAATTATAAGGTCCTGACTTTTGAACTCTTAAAAAGTGTGGTTGATTTATTCTTCTGCTTTATCCGATGAAGAATTTTAGCTTAAAAATATCTTGCAATCTTGCCTTTTTATCCCATTCCTTACCTCTTTGTACTCCTTGACATAAAGATAAGAGCAGTGTTATTGAGTGGTAACAAGCTGAGATGAGTCATTAAATTCTGATCACCTTCCTGCCTGGGCGTGCTTGGAGATAATTTAAATAGACTTTAGTGCTCTATTGGCTCTCTGTAAATCTCAGAGGCGTGTAAAAGGAAAGAGCTCAGTTATCATTTTGACCTGAGTTCCTGCCAGGAAAGCTGTGAGCCAGAAGACCTCCCCTTGGCTTATATGAGAATGCCTTTCCTCTACAACCTCTCAACCAATGGGAGTAATTGCAGTGCCTGCCTTACTTTTTACAGAACAAACTATCAAACTCATCTTGCTTCCCACTTCCTTCTTGCATCATTTTTGTCTCTGCCTCCTAACCCCTTTCTGCTTTGCTCACTGATAACAGAAAGCTGACCGCAGACCCTCCCCTGTGGTGCAGTCCAAAGCGATTTTAACTTTACCATTGAAGTCGTGTCTCCTCTGGGCTCGGGACTTTGCAGCCCACCATTGCCTGTATACAGCTTTCTTTTTCATCTGATCACTGTTGAGCCAGGCCTTTTTCAAAAGGGATAACTATCTCTTTTATTTCTTTAATAATTGTTTCTGGCCTTCATTATGCTAAACTGTTTGATGTTCTACTGGGGAAATCATACTCCTGATATATAGCTCAGAAGTTGAAAAGCTCATAACCTCTGCTTTGTTTTTTAGTAACTTTTGGCTCTCACATGCAGCAGCTCTGCATAAGTGGAGACATTCATTCTTTCCTCCATCCTTTTCTCTACCCATTCAACACATAATCATTCTGTGCCTGGCCAAGAAGGAGACAGAAGATTTTTTCCCTCTAAGGGCATATACAATATCAGGGAAAAAAGACATTGCATAAGTAATTCCATGAGTAACTGGTTACAGTTGTGAAAAGTGCTAGGAAGGAACGGAGAGCATGTATCAGGGAGACCTGGCCAATAGCAGTTAGTATCTCTTGAATTCTGTCCATGTGCCAGGCACTGTGCCACCCTGTTTACAGGTTTGAAGTCACTTCATGCCCATAATCACTGTTAGCCTCATTTTACAGAGGAGAAACAGAATCACAGAAAGTAACCTCTCCAGATCACCAGGCCCCAGGTGGAGCCAGAATTGGGGCCCCTCTCTGTGTGACTCCAGAGCTGCTGGCCTGCCCCTGAGCACCCCTGCATGCATGGAAGGAACACCAAGCAGGGTCCTAGACACCTCCCAAGACACCTGCTTCTCAAGGCCTGGGCTCACATGTGTACCATGAGTTCAGTTCAGAGGTTCTGAGTGAACTGGGGATCATGACTCTTGAAAACTCACAGAATGTGTCCCCTTTTCCCAGAATCATGTATATACACACAGTTTTGCACAAATTCTTAGGGCTCCCCTTCCACTTTAAATGTTCATTAAAAATTTTTTTAGTAATGTTTATTCATTTTTGAGAGACAGAGGCAGAGCACAAGGGGGAAAAGGAGCAGAGAAAGAGGGAGACACAGAATCTGAAGCAGACTCCAGGCTCTGAGCTGTCAGCACAGAGCCTGACGCAGGGCTTAAACTCATGAACCGTGAGATCATGACCTGAGCCGAAGTCAGACACTTAACTGATTGAGCCACCCGGGCACCCCTTATCTGTTCATTTAGAATAAACCTCTTGGTACTAGGTTGTTCTTGAGGCCTTTTATCTTATGATCCAGGCAGCAGGAAAGAAACAGTAACAGAAACAGATGTTGGAAGACTCTCCTACATGAAGAGCAATTTATTCCTAAATTTTAGTATTAGACCATAGGAATGGAGTGGGATTTCTTTGATTTGACATCACCTTTAGGAAGAAACATTTTCAGTGAAAGATCAGCTCCTGAAAGTTGAGTTTCTTTTTGCTTTTCTTTCTTTTCTAAAAAATTGGGTATAATTTCCAACATGCAGAGAATAACATTCCCTGACTCCTGTCCCTAACCTCTTTCTCTAGTAGTAATCATAATCCTGAATTTATCACTTTTCATTTCTATGATTATCTTTATGCCATTACTTAATATGTATCAGTGAATATCAAATAGTATCTTTTAACATATTTTCAAACTTTATACAAATAATATCAGTCACTTTTCTTTTTGTTTAACCTTGAGGCTTTTGAGATACATCATTGTTGATGTAGCTATAGTATAGTACATTCATTTTAACTGTTACATAGTATTTAATTATCACAATTTATTTAACTCTTTCTGGATTTGGAATTTAGGTAATTTTCACAATTTTTGCGATTATAAACTATGCTGCCGTGGATTTTTTGTGTGTGCAAATACATGTGAGTTTCTCTCGGGCATAACCATAGGAGTGGAGTTGCTGGGACCACATGTAGATGCATGTTCACTGTGTCCCGTGCTGAGGCCTTGTTCCTGAAATGATTGTAGCAGTGTCTGAGAATCTCCTTTGCTTTTTCCCACATGCTGGGCCTCACTCAGTGATATCAGATGTTTTAATTTCTGTTCATTCAGTGATTATGAACTCTATCTCAGAGAATTCATGAAAGAAAATATAATCAAGGTACATTGGATGGATTCTGTAAGATCAAAATTATGTAAATCCTGAACATCACTTCAATCAAATATTTTGAAAGGAATCTATATGTGGAGGGTGAAGGGTGAAGAAGAGAGAGAGAGAGAGAGAGAGAGAGAGAGAGAGAGAGAGAGTGTGTGTGTGTGTGTGTGTTAGTGACCATGTAAAAGGGACCGAGTCCTAGTCTTCTATAATAAGTCAGGATAAGTTCTAAAATAAAAAGAAATATGTTCTCCTGTTGTTATTTTTAAAGTATCATGATGCATACCAGAAACAAAAGAGCTGAAAGACTTGAGAATGATTGCTTCCAGGGAGCAAGACTTTGGAGTGGGCCAGGGGACTGCTATTTCTTGTTGCAAACCTTGTCATTCTGTCTGACTTTGTTTCTGCTGCATTCCACGTGCACAAATAGGAGCAATGGGGTCATCCATCAGCGCAGCCCACAGCAGCCTGGGAGTCCCCCGCCCCCAGCACTGCCCACACAGCCTCACCGGGAGAATGGGAAGCAGCATCGATTTCCTCATCGAGGAGCTTGGGGTGGCTGCCACTCCCCATTGCCACCAGAACCCAAGAGCAGTGGATTCCCAGTGTCTCCTGGAGCTATGTGGTCCTTGATGAGGTACTGAACTGGGGTCCCCATGCCCACGTTTGCCGTCCAGCACCACCTGGTGCAGCATGGGTTGGCGGGAGAAGTAAAACGCTGAGTGGGTTTTTTCTGACTTCCCTTCTCTCTCCCTTTTTTCCTTAGCTTTCTTCTTCTTTCCTTCCCTCCCTCCTCCTGTCCCTTCTTCCCTTTTCCCTGTATTAGATTTAGATAAGAAAGGAGTAGCTGGAAGAAGCAAGTAGAAGCCCTGCTTTCTTCCTTGATTTGGAAGCACGGTGTGAGATGTGGTTCTGTGCAGCCTCAGTTAAGAAGGACAAACACTTTACTGTGTCCCCGGTGGAAGAGCCTTGCATTTGGAGAGCAGGCACCCTCGTTTTCTGGGGGAGGAGAGCACTCCACCTCCCCCTGCTCCCTCCTCCTGCTCATTGCATGTGACAGGAATTTATTCCAGCACAGGTATGGGAGGAACCCCAGGGGACTCTGCTTTTCAGAAATGTTTTTGAGGATGCAGGAAAATCTTTTCTAAAGCATGGGGTTTTCTTTTCTTTTAAGAATATTTTGACCTAGCCATGAAAATTAACATGGTTTTATCAGATGGGGTACTGACTAAATTAGGTTGCTTCTAAAATAGCTCAAGCCATGGGCAAGTTAGAATTTAATAAAGATGGAAATTAGATTCATCCTATTAGCACTTTACCACTTCAGATTGCTGTTCTTATTCCTCTGTGCAGTCCCAGAAAACTCTTATTTCAGGGTCTTAATTTCCAATTATTTCTGCTTTTGTCTGTTTTGTTTTTGTTTTTGTTTTTGTTTTTGATCTTGCTTCATTCATCAACACATATCTGCTGAGCATCTCTCATGTGCCAGATACTCTTCTGGGCACTAGAGATGTCCTTGCTCCTGTGTATCTGGCTTTCCAGTAGAGGAAGACAGATACTAGATAACCACCAAGGAATAGACAGAGTGATGGAGAGTGATGGAGAGCGGTGGGCTGGCCTGGTCTGGTCAAAGTGTGTTGGTTGGTCAGGGAAGGCCTCCTGAATCCTTGTGAATAACAGGAAGAGCTAGTCCTGCAAAGACCTGACAAGATCTGGGCAGAGAGCTCCAGCCATGAAATGAGCAAGTGGGAATTGGAAGGGGGAGAGGTCAGGAAGGGGGCAGGCCTAGATAATGAAGGGCCCTGTTGTCCACGAAATCCAAGTTTGGATTTTATTCTGGGTGGTTTAAGGTTTTTTGTTTGATTGTTTTAAGTGTGGAGAGAAATGATTCCCTGACTTTGTCATAGTGCATGATGTGAGGGGGCAAGAGTAAAGCAGGGAGGAGGGTTTGGAGGCTTTTATATGGATTGACTGAAAAAGAAAGGTCCCGGCCAAGGGTGACAGGGACTGGGATGAAACACTGTGTTGGATTTGGGACATCTCTTGGATATAGATTTCACAGGACTAGCTGATGCTTGTGGTGAAGGAGGGTAAGGGAAAGGCAGGAAATGTGGATTTTAAGGTTTCTGGCTCAAATAGATGGGTGGATGGTGGTGCCAGAGAGGAAGGCTGGGGGAGAAGTAGGTTTTCTAGGAGTTGGGGGCAAGATGAAATCACAGAAATGTATGAAATTCCTAAAGAAGAAGGAAGATAAATAGTCAAAGCATTGAGGAAATCTTGACTTTTTAATAGAGGACCATGGAGGAAAAGAAGACAGCATTTCTGGAAATTGTAAATTTTTTAAGGAAAGGCCGATGAGGAGCAAATAGAGGAATTAATAGAATATTGGAGACTTCCAAGGTGGATCTGAAAATGTGACTCTTGTGAAGGAGGGACCATGTTGGTCTTTGCTCACATATGTGTCACCAGTTACTTTCATAATGTCTGGGTCATCATAGGTGCTCAAATATTTGTGAGATGAATAAATAAATGATCTGATGGTAAGAAAACATTGGAATGAATCACAGAAAGAACATATTCAGTAAATTTGGCAAGGAAGGAATGGTGGAAAAGGATGTTGTCTGGAGGGGTGTTAGGCTTTTGTTTTCATTCTTATTTTAAATTCAGTGGACATGCGTGTGTATGTAAATACGTTGCAGAGTAGAGAGGTGAAAGACAGCAGCAGAGAGGGATGCGATGAAATATGAATACCAAGGGGATGCTGATGAATGTTTAATATTTCGCTCTCCCAAAACAGGAACCTGACCTGTAGTGTTTGCTAATTTCCATGTAAATACTCCTACTATGACTCATTTCAGGCTACAAATGTGACGTCACTGACCACGGAGTTGGGGTAGATGTGCCAGAGCCCACCATTATGTAGTATTTCCACTGCCTAACAGACAACAGGCATAACCTCAAGAGTATAGATTGTTATCTATAAACAAATAAAATAAGATAACTAGAAAGTGATGAGCTTTGAGTGTTTACCACCTTGTCTTTAATATGATTTTAAAACTTTTAAGTTTAATTTAAGTTTCAGTACCGGCCGTATTTAATAACTGGCCTGTCGAATTCCTAAAAATTCACTAGACATCTTCCACAAGGCAGTGTGAGTTAGCTCTAGCACACCATTGAAGAAGGTCCTTTGGGAAATGGAAGAAAATGTGATTTCTATTATCTGTCTGTTAGGAACCAGGAAGTGGGCGAGCACTTCCCCCGTCTGACCCCATGTGACCATCACAGTATCCATGTAGGGTGGCCATGACAGTTCCCACTGCCAGGAGGAAATCAGAGATCTTAGAGGTTAAAAAACCTTGTCTACATTTACATAGCAAGTGTAAGGTCGGAATTGGAACTCAAGCTGTTTGACTCCTAAACCTGTGCTTTGCGAGTTGGCCATCTCTCAAGTCTGGAGTCCCCGGCGAAGACTCAGCTTTGGAGAGGAGACACCTGTATCATTTTATGTGGAATTTGCCTCTCTGTTAAACTCTCAGGAGGCAGAAAAATTCTTGCAATCATCCTTCGTCCACAGATGAGGAAACTTTTAACTTGCTTTCGTTTAGGGTTTGGTGCTAACGCATTGAATCAGATGACCTGCTTTTGTAGGTTCCATTTTATTTTGTTTTGTTTTTAACCTGAGCATCAGGGTATTTATTTTAGGAATGACAGTGTCTGAAGAGCAGTATACAGTACAGCTGGAACTGCGTCAGAGGCTTGCTGAGTTCCCATGTTTGTGGGCAAGAAGGACCATTTACCTCCCTTGGAGAGTGTCATGTATTTTCCCTCTTTGAAAAGGAAAAGGATTATATTTTTGAGTATATGTTTGATTAGTATTAAAATTTTTTTTGAAATCTATGCTTGAACTTTTGTTAGAAGGTAGTCAGGCAAAGCAAATAAAAGTTCAAAATGGCAGCTCTGTCCTAGTTCTTAAGATCTCTACAGATAGGACTTAAATCACGGTTCCTGTGTTTACTTTGTTCTGGACGAGTTAATCTCCATGAGCCTCAGTTTCCTCATCGCCAAATGGGGAAAACAGCAGTAATCACTCTTTACTCTCAAATTGGTTGTCAGGACTAAGAGCAATCATACAGGTAATAAGCATGTGAATGGGTGCCTGGCACACGGGTGGTGGTTCAGCACATGGCAGCAAGCTTCATCATTATTAGTAGTTAATATTATAAATATTCTCATTTTTGTGTGGGTTTCTAAACACCAGGCTGCATCATGAAAATGGTGAACCTGTAGTATGCAGGCAAGGGGTGAGGAGTTTGTGTGGGATCTTTTTTTTTTTTCTTGAGCTTTAAGCTTAATTGCTAGTACACATTTGTATTGCATGTGTAACATTAGACTGGCAAAAAATTGAGCTGAACACTATCACTTAAAATGTTTTCAGAAGATGGGGCACCTGGGTGGCTGAGTCAGATAAGCATCTGATTTTGGCTTGGGTCATGATCTCACAGTTCATGAGTTCAAGCTCCGCATCAGGCTCTGTGCTGACAGCAGGAGGCCTGCTTCAGATTCTGTGTCTCCCTCTCTCTCTGCCCCTACCCTGCTCATGCTCTGTCTTTCTTTCTCTCTCTCAAAAATAAATAAACATTAAAAGAAAAAAAATGTTTTCAGAAGTTACTAAGTACACGGAAAAATCCCAACCTGGGGGGAAAAAAAACCCTAAATTTATTTAGTCGATGGTTTTTCTGTGTGATTTGTTGATTGACTTATGGGCAGAAAATGAAATAAAAAAACCTCAGACTTGGGGTCCACACTCTGGAATCAAATAAAAGTTCAGTTGATACTATGTTTTACTGAATTACTCCATGTGAAATGAGGAATATTTTGTATTAAACATTCCTTCCCTCATCTTCTTCATTATGTTAAATTCATTCACACATGGACACACTTTCTGTTTCACATTGGTAAGGTCAGTGAATTCTACATGAAATCTTATCCTCATAACTCATATTGACATCTATATATAACAATATATAGTTGCTCTTCATATGTATACTTGATTGATTTAATATTAAAATTACAGTGATCACAATAGGTACAGAAGACAGTTCTTAGCTCAATAAATTCTTGCTCATTTCCTCTTTTTCTCAGCTGGATCTGTCATGGGTCATTCATTCACTCAGCAGTATTTACTGAGTACCTACTATGTGCCAGGCACCATTTTTGGTGTTAGAAATTTGGCCACCGCCAAATAAACAAAGCCCTGCCCTCATGGAACATGGCTGGATGGTGGTCATGGTGTTTTTACTTAAAATCAGCTCATTTTCTAACCTTTGTGGGCAAGACAGTGGTGAGATTTTTCACTTCAGTGGGTCTTAAAAAAGTTTTTCCTGTAAATACCTTGCACATAGGCATGCAAATCAAGAAACTAAGACAGGTTTAGGACTATAGAACACTTTGGCACTAAAGTGGATTTGTGAGGTAATTAAATTCAGGGGACTTAGGGAGGCATATAAATATTTTGACCTTCACTGATGGAATGGTAACGAATCTTTTAAGTGTCGTTTTAATGCTTTATTTCTGTAGGCCTTGCATTGTACTCTTTTTCCCCAAAGTAAGAAATCCTGTGCAGATTAAACTCTTGAGGTGGGATTTCGAACCTTTATCCACATATATGATCCTGTGAGTAGGGCAAGTGTGTTTCATATAATCATTAATTAATAGCCTTCTATCAGCTTTGAGAGAAACTTAGTGAGCTAGCAAAATGAGATTTGCAAGTGTCAGAAAAAATCTGTTGAAAGCCTGCATTACTGATGAATAACTGGGTTCTCTTGTGTCCACCAATCCCCCAATTTTACACACTTTTTCTGTTGACTGGTCTCAGAGGAGCCCTTTTCTTCCTTTTTCTTTTACTTTTTAAAAAATAAATTTATTGTCAATTTGGCTAACATACAGTGTATACAGTGTGCTCTTGGTTTTGGGGGTAGATTTCTCTGATTCATCACTTACATATAATAGCCAGTGCTTCAACCTAACAAGTGCTCTCCTCAATGCCCATTGCCCATTTTCCCATCTCCCCTGCCCCCCCTCCCCCATCAACCCTCAGTTTGTTCTCTGTATTTAAGAGTCTCTTATGGTTTGCTTCCCTTCCTCTCTGTTTGTAACTATTTTTTTTTTACCCTCCCTTTCCCCCATGGTCTTCTGTTAACTTTCTCAAGTTCCACATATGAGTGAAAACAAATATGTGTCTTCCTCTAACTTATTTCATTCAGCATAATACCCTCCGGTTCCATCCACGTTGTTGCAAATGGCATGATTTCATTCTTTCTCATTGCCAAGTAGTATTCCATTGTATATATAAACCACATCTTCTTTATCCATTCATCAGTTGATGGACATTTAGGCTCTTTCCATAATTTGGCTATTGTTGAAAGGGCTGCTATAAACATTGGGGTACATATGCCCCTTCAAACCAGCATTCCTGTATCCTTTGGATAAATTCCTAGTAGTGCTATTGCTGGGTCATAGGGTAGTTCTATTTTTAATTTTTTGAGGAACCTCCACACTGTTTTCCAGAGTGGCTGCACCAAGATGAGCCCCTTTCAATCTTATTCAGCTGCTGCTTTAAAAAATTTAATGACCAGGAGTGCCTGGCTGGCTCAGTCAGTGGAACGTGTGACTCTGGATCTCAGGGTTTTAAATTCAAGCCTCATGTTGGGTGTAAAGATTACTTAAAAATAAAGTCTTTAAAAAAAATGAAATGACCAAATGAAGGAGGTGTGCCATTAACTAATAGGTCTACCTATCCAATAGTTACAAGTGAAGTTTCTAGGTTCATAATAATAAATCTCCTCCCCTACTTTAAAAATCCCTTAATGCAAGTGTGAACCTCAATGATGAATCTGTGTTAAGAACACAGACCACCTCATGGAAGTAGTTAACTAAGATTTTATTATAAAGAGACTGCAAATTCTTCAGTTGCTGCTTATCATTTTTCCTCACTTTGTTTAAAGATGAACTGGGCCACATTTTGCTAAGGAATTTTCTCTCTTCCTCAGTAGTATACATTCTTTGGTCTTTAGTTGTAGTTCTAAGATGGCTTCATCCAGATCCCTATGACTTATTTGGGGGAGGTAGGCACATGATGGGTGGAGGATCCAAGAAACCAATTAACTCTAGGCTGCATTTTATAAAGGCAATAACCAAACCAACTACTATAATTATTGTTAAAATTATTTATGATTAAGCAGCTTTAGGGCCGTCTGGGTGGTTCAGTCAGTTAAGTGTCCATCTTCGGCTCAGGTCATGATCTTATGGTTTGTGAGTTTGAACCCTGTGTCGGGCTCTGTGCTGACAGCTCAGAGCCTGTAGCCTGCTTTAGGTTCTGTGTGTGTGTGGGTCTCTCTCTCTGCCACTCTCCTGTGCTCTCTCTCTTTTTCTCTCTCTCAAAAATAAATAAACATTAAAAACAAATAAAAACAAAAAAACAAACCCAAAAATGACCTAATAGGTGCTTACTCCATGAACCTGTTATTTGAGCATAAATATCCAAATGATATTCTCTTCTGACTTTTTTCCCATACATCCTGAGCTTTTTCATAGTTTGTCAATGTCTCTTTGACATAGTGAACTGGCCATAGCTTTTGCTAAGACCCTGTGGAACATTTTGGTGTCACTGAACTGCAGACACGCTTAGTGAGTGTGAAGGCACTGGAGAAGGAGGTGAACAATTGTGGTAGGCATTGGTCTTGGAAATATTTTCCTGGGAAGGGTGAGGAAATGGTGGCATTTTCCTATAGGAATAATGGAAATGGTGAGAAATGTCTTTTAAAATTTTTTAAAAAGTAAAATAGTTTTAAGTCAGTGTTATCAGGCTTCTTAATTATGAACTGTGTTTATTGCGATAATATCATTAATATGCCTATAATGTTCATTAGTAGTGTTGATTTACCAAGCTGGGCTTTCAAGTTCTTTTAAAGTAGCTTTTCCAAAATATGGAACTTACCAGAAAAGTATTCTCTTCCCTGGCTAGAGAATTTGCTTTCCTCTTACTATTTCCTAACCATTAGTTGAAAGTGATGTTATTCTTTTTGAACGAGATCTAGAATATGTGGTAAGGCAGGAATTATCTTGATGAGTTCAACTGAAAGTTTATTGTAATCTGCTTTGGTTCTTGAACTGAGCTTGGCACTAAAATGGATCATTTCAATAAAGTGTTACTTGGATTCATTCTGAACTTAGCACTAAAAGCTTCTTCTAAATAAATCACATGTTAAGGAGGCAAAATTCCTTTTAATTTATGGATAGCAGTTGGTAGAGTTCCTAACTGCTGACAGCCCCTGGTTCATTCTGTTTAATCTTGATTGGGTACTGATTCTTGGCAATCTTCGATCCCCTGTGAATTTCAGTCAGTAGATGATAAGTTCTTTCCTCTCTCAGTGTAGAGCAATCAAGCTTAGGCATCTGCTTTCCAACTGGATGCACAGGGACATATGTTGAAAGAGAAAACTATCAGAATGTAGGCATTTCTGGTTGGCATGCAATTTTGTCACTGCTGCAGTAGGCTCTTAGAAGAGGATCCCAGGCCTCATGCTTTTCCATCACCTCACCAGTTTCTCCATGGAGCGCTCCATGTCTGTCCTGTGTGGTTAAGAGTCTGGGTGACTTCAAGGCCACCAAACATCTCTCTCTTCTTTTTCAGAGCCCAGTGAGGGCTCTTGGGATGGTTAGGGAGTTTACTGCTGATTTCTTTGCTCTTTTAGTTGCTCCTACTGGAATCCAGCTTCATAATTTTTTTCTCTTTATCCTTTAAATGTTAGCCGGCTAAGTGGTTGTAGAGTGACTGTGATGGCGGTATCAGCTCATCTTAACTTTGTAAACACTCAGGGTATATATAAAGGACTCTTTCACAAGAAATTATTCTGTACCAGACAATACATTCATGATGGTTTCAGATAATTTGGTGGTATTTCCAGTTTGTTGTTCTGAAAACTGTCTGTCACAGGTTTTGACTGGTAATATGTTTTGTAGATTGAATGTAACAGAATCTTAAAAATATACATGCTTGAAAAAAACAGTTTTTTAAAATTCAAGTGGGCTTTGGAGGGACCTTTCGTCCAGCAGAAGGGAGAAAGAATCGTGGAAATACAAATGAATTGAAAATTCCCTTACTCAGAAGCAAGCATCATGATCATGTATCAACATTACAGGTGCCACTGTCGCTCCCGTGGAGTGTGTACTTACCAACTGCCAGAGATCGTGTTACAGGTTCTATGTGCAGCTTATAATTTTAATTTTTATAAAACCTATGAGAGAGATAGTGTGCATTGCTGTAAAGACCATGGGCTCATACCAGAGTGCCTGGGTTCTAATTCTTTTCCACTGCTTACCATGTATGTGATCTTTGGCGAATTCCTTCAATTCTCTGTCTCCATTTCCTCGTGTGTAGGTGGCAAGAATACTGGTACATACCCCGTGAGGTTATTGGGAGGAACAAATGAGTTAATGTATGAAAAGATTTTAAAATAGCTTTTCACCAATGGTAGTGTGGGGATTTAGTTCCCCTGCCCCCTCATGCTTCATTTATGCCAAAGCCAATGTGAAAGAATTATTGTTTAGAAATCTTTTTATTACATTCACCTTTTCTTTGCCATATTTATAAAAATATGTGGTATGGTCTTGATCTTGTTTGTGATATTTAGTTATTTTGTCTCTTTTTATGAGTTTACAATATTGTAGAGGGAAATGATTATAAAAGAAAAACATTCTTGTAGCCATGATGGGAAGTTCATTGAGGTTTAGCAGGATTTCAGAATGTCTGTACTACCACTTATTCTTAACTGATGAATGCCATCCTCATTACAAGTTGTCTCAAAAGATGTCTTTTGAGCTATTTTTAGTTTATGAGAGGAATCGTCGACTTTTTAAAATTCATAGTTCTTTATGTATTTAGAATTGCTATAGAATAAAACATCACGTTAGTAAACAAAGCATTTGGTTGAAAATAAAATAATAAAGACTTCATTTACCTTATAACTATATAGGAAGTTGTGTTTCATGTTGTAGATTTATGAATTTTTAATGCCATTCATGTTATTAAAACCATGATCCTTATTACTTTATGTATAATGTAGAAAATACGTATTGATTTTAAAATCACCCTAAGCAGCAGTCTCCATGAGGAGCCTGGCATTAAA
This sequence comes from Cryptoprocta ferox, assembly GCA_028646485.1. Taxonomy (NCBI): domain Eukaryota; kingdom Metazoa; phylum Chordata; class Mammalia; order Carnivora; family Eupleridae; genus Cryptoprocta; species Cryptoprocta ferox. The sequence continues at coordinate 74,579,208 of CM053571.1, forward strand.
GATTTGCTAGTAACGATTTAACCTCTAAAAGTATTGGTGAAGTGTTTAAAAGGAACATAAGTATGGATTTTTAGGGAATGAAGGCAATTAATATATCATAATTTAGAAAAAAAAGAAATAAAACAACCAAGCACAAACCCCCATCCAGGGTTGGACGGAGGGAAGGAAGAATGTTTGTGTCTCATGTTAAGAGCTAGGCATGCCCTCAGTCCCTAATGAATAACTGATACAGTTCAGCTTTTGAGTGGTAGAGCTTTTAGTTCCTGACACTTAAGTCTTTATCATAGATTTTTTTTTCATACTTTGCATTCGGCTCCCTTAAGTGATTTTTCTTTGGGAGCATGAAGGAATGTGGCTTCGTGAAAGGAATTATGATATGCACTACAAGTACGATGAAAAGAAAGTTCTGATTTTAAGAAGTTGTCTATTTAATTGTAAAACTGCAGCTTGGGTTTCCGTTCAAAGTCAGCAAAAGATGGTGCATTTGTCCTCTGCACTGTGTTTCTCTCTTCTTTACAGTGTGCCATGTACAGCCTCAAAGAGCAGGTAGACCTTTTAGATAAATCAAGATTGGGTGCCAATCTCCAGATATTTTTAAGCAGGAAATACAGGTGTAATAATAGTTGATGGCTAAGAGGACATGATGTCTTGAACACTGAAACTATCATCATTTCCCCTCATTGCTGTTTGTGAAAAATCTGAACAATGTAGGTGTAGGGGTGCTGATAGTTATTATTTTTTTTGAAAGGGAAGAGTTATTTTCCAGGGTGGGCTGTGGGTGTAAAGAAACAAGAGGCAGCACTGGGTAGTGGAAGGAGCCATGGCCTGGTTGATGGGAAAACGGGGTCCACTCTGATTGTGATTTGCTGTGGTCCTTGGGCCAGTGACATAACTTCTGTGGATTGTTGTTTTTTCTATCTGTGACATGACACAAGGGAGACAGGGTGGAGTGGTTTTAGGGCATTTGATACTCTCTCTAAGGTCTGTTATGGCCAAACTCTTTCCTCTTTGAATTACTGTCTTCCATGGGCACATGGGTGGTTGGGAGCTGTGTGGGGTTGGAGGTTGACCCGAAAAGGAGACCACACTGAGAGATGACCTTAATGAGAGGCTCTCATATGTAGTTAAATGGACGTTGGAGGAAATTTTGCTAACGTGCATTTTGTTGTTCTCTCTTTTGCTTTTTCGCCTTGAATTCTTGACTACCCGAAGTCTTTAGAACTGAAGTCAAATGTCTTGATAAAAATTGTCCATATTAAAAAAGATTAGAGGTGCCTGGGTGGCTCAGTTAGTTAAGCATCTGACTCTTTACTTTGACTCAGGTCATTATCTCATGGTTCATGGTTTGGAACCCTGCGTTGAGCTCTGCAGTGACAGTGCGGAGCCTGCTTGGGATTCTCTCTCTCTCCTCTCTCTCTCTGCCTCTCCCCTGCTCTCTCTCTCTCAAAATAAATAAATAAACTTTAAAAAATCTAAAAAAAGATTAAATTTTGCCATATACATATTTTGCCTTTAGCCATCATAGTGTAGTCAATGATGAGCATTTGCAAGCTGACTACTGCTGCTGACTATTTAGAGGCAGTTTGTTGACTCATTTCATTAAAAAACATTTATTAAACACTTAGTATAAAAATGTCTTAGGGATCATTTGCTTGCAAAGAACAAAACTTTCTGAAAACTTGCTTAAGCAAATTGGGGTATTTATTAGAAGGATACACTGGACCCTAACAGTACCCCAGTAGGGGCATCGAACCTGGTTTACATGCACAGGAACTGGCAAAGTCAAAACATTTATTTTTTCCCTTTTTGGGGATTCATGGTCTCTTGCTTTTTAAAAATCCATGTTGTTTTCCTTTTTGTCTCTTTTCAAAGACTGACTTTTCTGGGGTGCCTGGGTGGCTCAGTTGGTTGAACGTCTGACTTCAGCTCAGGTCATAATCTCATGGTTCATGGGTTTGGGCCCTGCGTCAGGCCCTGTGCTGGCAGCTCAGAGCCTGGAGCCTGTCTTTGGAGTCTGTGTCTCCCTCTCTCTCTGACTCTCCCCTGTTCACACTGTCTCTCTCTCTCAAAAATAAAAATTAAAAAAAACATAAAAAAAATTAAGAAAATTAAGACTGACTTTTCTTAATTTGGTGAGTGCAGGGCTGCCTCAATCCTGGGTTCGTACAGCCTCTCAGTTCAATTCTCCATATGAGATGGACTAGAATTACTCTGTCCTGACTCCAAATTCCCAATAAGGAGACTGATTGGTGCAGCGTCAATTTGCTTACATCCCAGTGGAGAAGTCATACAGATAAAAAAATAATGTCACTGGCATATGCACACTGAATTATGGGATATACAGGATTGGTAAGATATGTTGGCAGCTTGGGAAATCTGGCTCAAGCTGAGTCTTAACAGATGCGACAACGAGCTGAAGAAAGGCAGGCCGGTCTCTCCAGGCAGAGAGTACAGCATGAGGGAGAAAACAGAGGCATGTGCCTGCAAAGGGTGTGTGCATGTGAGTGTGTGTATATGTGTGTATCCGGGTGTGCACATGTGTGTGCCTGCATGTTATGTGTGTGCATGTATGTATGTGTGCATGTGTGTGTACAATGACAAGCATCTTGGGACTTGAGTAGTGGGAGATGAGGCTGAGAAGGCCAGCAGGAGCCCTGTCATGGAGGAATTTGGGAGAGATGCCAAGGGACTTTGACTCTTGCACATGAAGGGCAACAGGTACAGTGGCATGTTCGTACATGTTCTTTGCTTCAGATTCATACATACGAAAGTCTGATCATAAAGCCATGATCATAAAGCCAGATGAAACATATTATTTAAGTGAAGATTAAAAAACTCAAAGCAGGGGCTTCTGCGTGGCTCAGTCAGTTGAGCATCTGACTTTGGCTCAGGTCATGATCTTGCGGTCCGTGGGTTCGAGCCCCGCGTCGGGCTCTGTGCTGACTGCTCAGAGCCTGGAGCCTGCTTCGGATTCTGCATCTCCCTCTCTCTCTGTCCCTCCTCCACTCACACTCTGTCTTTCTCTCTTTCTCTCCCAAAAGTAAATAAACATTTAAAAAAATTAAAAAAAACCATTTGATATTAATTTGTATACTTTTCAGGATGACAAAGCAGTAATTCTGAGATATTTAATATAATTGAATCCTGCGTATTTGTGAAAGCTCGGTATTCTTTGTTTTTTAAGATTGTGCCTTCTATAAAATTTTCTTTACACATTTTTGTAAGTTTGGAAGGATTCTCATATTTAGGAAAAGTTACCAGGAGCCTTACGATTGCATTTGCCCATGGCAGGGAGAGACTATACAGTCTATCCACACCTGTTAATTGATTTAAGCCCTTTCAATTTATGGTTTTCTTCTAAAGAATAGAAAGTAATGGAAACTTCATGGAGGTGATAATCCCTTCCTATTATGCATTCAGTTTGCTAAGTTTAACATATTTTGATTTCTGGTTTCTGATTAAAATAATCATTTCTTCTTATGTGTATTGTGTCCAAGCCGCTGTTGTGTTTTGTATTGGCACAGATAATTGCTTTTCTCCTTGGCAAAGAATATGAGCAGATGCAAAACAAATATCTTTTCCTGGCATGGTCAATTGGAAGTTCTGCAGCCCAGTGTTGACTACATTTTCATAAGTGATGTAGCAAGTGCAGCTCAATGTCAGACTGCAGCTGTTAACTGCCAAGAATCCACTTTGGCCAAGATAAATTCTGACCAAGTTTGTATGTCATACTTAGGTTTAGAGGTTGAATACAAGAAACACAGTTTAGTTTTCACATAAGGAAAATAGTATGTTGACATGAAGGTCTCTATTGATGCAATTGCCCCCAAAAGTGATTTGAGAAGTTCCTACCTCGTTTACCTTTGATAACGATGGAGCACCGGTATGCTCAGTGGTTAGGTACATGGATCCTGGAGTCACACAAAATGGATTTAAGTCCCAGATTTCTCAGTTAGTAGCAGTATAAACATGGATTAAGTGATTTTCACATTCGCAAAAAAGGAATAGTTAGTTCTTATAAATAGAATGGAATATCTAAAGCCTAGGGCCCAGTACAACACAAGCCCAGTTAGCACTTATTATGCACTCATGTGAAAATGTCCAGAGTTTCTACAGTTGGGCATGGGGGAAATAAGTTGTCTGTCAGATATATGTGCAGTGTTACTGTTGAATGTCTTGAGAATTTTGAGAATTTTGCCTCATTTCTTTGGGAGGTAAAAGAGTGACAATATGGATTGCCTATGTCAAGCCAGGAGAGAAACATTTCATTGTCACCGTGTCCTTGGGAGGTAGATCTTCCCACCACATTTACGTATGTGAAGCACAAGCCTCAAGGAGGTTGAGTAATTTTTACACCATTACACAGTTAGAAATTGGAAGATCCAGGATTCAAACCCACATCCCTCTGATGCTACTATATAGGTTATCGAGGTCAAACCCTTTACAGTGTTTCCTGGAAATATTTATAAGAAACTATTATGGGGAAAGCAGAGGTATTCTGGGAGCATTAATCTGTTCCTCTTTTTTCTGCATTTCATGAAGGCTGAGTGGCTTTACTCTGTTTTGTTTTGTTTGTTTGTTTACTTAGTATTTATTTTTGAGAGAGACTGAGAGCTAGTGGGGGTGGGGTAGAGGGAGATGGAGGATCCAAAGCAATCCAAAGCAGGGTCCATGCTGAAAGCAGAGAACCCTGTGTGGGGCTCGAACTCATGAGCTGTGAGATCATGTCCTGAGCTAAAGTCGGATGCTTAACTGACCGAGCCACCTAGGCTCTCCTACTCCATTTTACATGTTGGGTGCTGATGCTCTCTGCTTGGCTCTTGGCCACATCACCGTCACTCTGGAGATAAGGGGGATTTCGCTGTTTAGAGCACCCAGCTTAGCACTTTTTAGAAAACTATTCTTTATTTTAAACATTTTTTAAGCAATTTTTAAAATTATTTTTGAGAGACAGAGAGATAGAGCACGAGCAGGGGATGGGCAGAAAGAGAGGGAAACACAGAATCGGAAGCAGGCTCCAGGCTCTGAACTGTCAGCACAGAGCCTGAGGCGGGGCTCAAATTCACAAACAGTGTGGTCATGATCTGAGCCAAATTCGGACGCTTAACCAGCTGAGCCACCCAGGCGCCCTAAGAAAACTATTCTTCATTTTAAAGAGAAATACTAGGTGAGATGTGTCACATTTCATCTGTAAACAGTCATTAAATACCATTTTTCAAAAGTTGTGTAAAGCAACAGCGAGCTAGCTGTTCAGTAATAGATGAGATCCTGGGCCCCCTGATTATTGTATCTGCTGAGTTTTCTGCTGGATAGTTGTGTTGCTCTTCAGGGAAACTTCTCCATGTGTGACATTTATGAAAGATGGAGTGTGTGTGTGTGTGTGTGTGTGTGTGTGTATGAGAGAGAGAGAGAGAGACAGAGACGAGGAAAGACAGAGAGGGAGAGGGAGAGGTAATATTGCTTTGTGGACTTTTGATTCAGACTTTTCAAAGTTAATTTATATTGGAATATTACTCAGCCATAAAAAAAGAAATCTTGCCATTTGCAATAACATAGGTGGGCTTAGAGGGAATTATGCCAAATGAAAGTCAGAGAAAGAAAAATACCACAGTTTTTCACTTACACGTGGAATCTAAAAACAACAACAAAATGAACAAACAAAAACAAAAACAGACCCATAAATACAGAGAACAAACTGATGGTTGCCAGAGAGGAGAGGTGGTGAGATGGGCAAAATGTGTGAAGGAAGTGGACGGTACAGACTTTCAGCCCTGGAATCAATAAGTCACAATGGTGAAAAGTACAGGATAGGGAATATGGTCAATGGCATTGTCATAGGGTGGTGTGGTGAGCATAGTTACACTTGTGATCATCTAGCATAACATAAGAGGTGTAGTTGCTGAATCACTATGTTGTGCACCTGAAACCAACGTAACATTGTGTGTCAGCTGCACTTCAATTAAAAACAAGGATGAAATGGGGGCACCTGGGTGGCTCAGTCAGTTAAATAGCCGACTTTGGCTCAGGTCATGATCTCACAGTTCGTGGGTTTGAGCCTTGCATCAGGCTCTGTGCTGAGAACTCAGAGCTTGGAGGCTGCTTCTGATTCTGTGTCTCCCTCTCTCTCTGACCCTGTCCTGCTCACACTGTCTCTCTCTCTCTCAAAAATAAATAAGCGTTAAAAAAATTAAAAAAAAAACAAGGATGAAATGAGTAAAGAAACTCAAGTAAAGCCCTGTAATAAATAATTAAAATAAATAAATAAATACATGAAAAAAAGTGTTCTGTCCCTGAAGAATTTGCTGTTATGGAAATCCAAAACAGTGATGAATATTTTGAGAAACTGACCATTTGCTACCCTAGACTGTAAACAAAGAAACTCAGGCAAGCCCGATATTTTATTATGAACTTTGAGAGCTTATCAATCATGAGGGTTCCTACTAAGCGTATGTAGACAACAGTAAAGCTGTTCACCACCAAGAGAATCTCAAAAATGAAGTAACTTGCTGAACCTCAGAAAAAACAAACATGAACTAGAGATTTTAAAACGGAAATCATGAACCCTACTACTACATTCTGAAGATAAAGGAGAAAACAAATTGGAAACTTTCACTGGTATACAGTGGCCCAACATTGTTTTCTCAACTCAGTGACTTACTCATTCGTTTGGTAGTTATTTATTGTTTACCTGTTTTGTGCCTAGTTAAAGGGTAGGGAAATAATAGTGAATAAACCAACACGTATGTGAGAAGAAAAGTTAGTGCATATCTGTGATAGCATTCACTGTGGGCATTCCAAAGCAATTCATTGCGGTCACAGTGGTAACAGTAGTCAGTCATTGTTTGTTTGTTTGTTGTTTACTTTTCCTTTTTAGAGAAGTTATAGGGTCACAGCAAAGTCGAGAAGAAGATACAGAGATTTCCCATAAATTTGCTCCCACACGTGTATAGCCTCCCCCATTATCAACATCATTCATCAGAATGGTACATTTCTTACTAAGGATGAGCCCACATTGACATGTTAGTTCATAGTTTACATCAGGTTCATTCTTGGAGTTATACATGCTGTGCATTTGGACAAATGTATAATGACATGTATTTATCATTATAATACCTTACAGAGTATTTTCACTGTCCTAAAAATCCTCTGTGCTCCTCCTTTGCATCCCTCTTCACTTCCCCAATTCCTGACAATCATTGACCTTTTTTTGTCTCCATAGTTTTGCCTTTTCCAGAAAGTCATATAGTTGGAATCATATAGTATGCAGTCGTTTCAGATTCGCTTCTTACACTTAATAATATACATTTAAGTTTTCTCCATGTTTCTTACGGCTTGATGGCTTATTTCTATTAGGGCTCAGTAATATTCCATTGTCTAGATGTACCACCCACCACAGTTTATTTATCCGTTCACATAATAAAAGACATCTTGGTTGCTTCCAGATTTGGGCAGTTACAAATAAAGCTATTATGAATATCTGTGTGCAGGTTTTTGTATGAGCCTAAGTTTTTAACCCCTTTGGATAAATACTAAGGAGTGCAATTGCTGGATCCTGAGGGGTGTGTCATGTTTAGTTTTGTAAGAAACTGCCAACTGTCTTCCAAAGTGGCTCTAACATTTTGCATTGCCACTGGCAATGAATGAGAGTGTCTTTTGCGCCAAATCTTCATCAGCATTTGGTGTTGTCAGCTTTTGAATTTTGGCCACTCTAGGATGCATAGTGGTATCTAATTGTTGTTTTTATTTTCAATTCCCTGATAACATATGATGTGGGAGATCTTTTCATATGCCTATTTGCCATCTGTATATTTTCGTTGGTGAGGTGTCTGTTAAGGTCTTAGACCGTGACCCATTTTTTAATCAGGTTGTATGTTACTGTTGAGTTCTTTGTATATTTTGAATAGCAGTCCTTTATCAAATGTGTCTTTTGAAAATATTTTCTCCTAGTCTGTGACTTGTTTTCCCATTCTTTTAACATTATTTTTCACAGGACAAAAATTTTTAATTTTAATGAAGTCCAGCTTATCAATTATTTCTTTCATGGATCATGCCTTCGGTGTTTTATCTAAAAAGTCATCTCTATACCCAAGCTCATCTACATTTTCTCCTATGTTATATTCTAGGGGTTTTATTGTTTTGTGTTTTACATTTACATCTGTGATCCATTCTAAGTTAATTTTTGTGAAGTCTATAGGATCTGTCTAGATTTGTTTTTTTTGCATATGGATATCCAGTTGTTCCAACACTATTTGTTGAAAAGAGTATCTTTCCTCCATTGTATTGTCTTGCTCTTTTATCAAAGATCAGTTGATTGTGTTTACATAGGTCTATTTTTGAGCTCTTTATTCTTTTTTTTTTTTTTTGCTATGCAGAAGATGCCTCCTCAAGCTTTATTTTTTTTATAGTTTGTTGTCAAGTTGGTTTCCATATAACACCCAGTGCTCTTCCCCACAAGTGCCTTCCT
>CM053571.1:74587771-74630328 GCA_028646485.1 Cryptoprocta ferox
ATCCCCAGCAGTGCTATTGCTGGGTCATAGGGGAGTTCTATTGATAGTTTTTTGAGGAACCTCCACACTGCTTTCCAGAGCGGCTGTACCAGTTTACATTCCCACCAACAGTGTAGGAGGGTGCCCATTTCTCCACATCCTTGCCAGCATCTGTAGACTCTTGAGTTGTTCACTTTAGCCACTCTGACTGGCGTGAGATGGTATCTCAGTGTGGTTTTGATTTAATACGTATTTCCTTGATGATGAGTGATGCTGTCTGAGCTCTTTATTCTGTTCCATTGGTGTGTTGGTCTGTTCTTTCACTAATACAATACTGTTATAGCTTTATAAGTCTTAAAGTTGGGTAGTGTTAGTCCTTCAATTTTATTCTTCTCCTTCAATATTGTGTTGGCTACTCTAGATTTTTTGCATCTTCATATAAACTTTAGAATCATTTTGTCAAATCGACAAGATATTTGCTGAGATTTAGATTGGATTACATTGAATATATAAATCAAGTTGGGAAAAACTGACATCTTGTCAATATGGAATCTTTCTGTCCATGAACTTGGAACAGCTCTACATGTATTTAGTTATTTAATTTCATTTATCAAAGTGTTGTAGTTTTCCTCATATAGATCTTGTACCTATTTTGTTAGATTTATACTAAAGTATTTCATTTTGGAGGGTGCTAATGTAAATGGCATTCTATTTTTAATTCAAAATTCCACTTGCTCATTGCTGGTGTATAGGAAAGCAGTTGGCTTTTGTGTATTGACTTGGTATCCTGCAACCTTCCTATAATTGCTCATCAGTTCTAAGAGTTTGATTTTTTTTTGTCTATTCCGTTGGGTTTTCTACATAGATGATCATATGGTCTGTTTTTTTGTATCATTAGTTTTTATTTTTATTTTTTAAAGGAGAAATTTTAAGGAAAGGCTGCTTTTCTTTTTTCCATTTTTGGGTCTGAGACATAGAAAATATTTAGGCAAACATGAAAAAATAATATAACTAGCATCCGTATCAAGTTTGGTCATGTTTATTTCCAAGGATTTTCCCCCCTAAGGAATGAAACTATACTGGTATAGTTGAAGTTTACTTTAACATTGCCTTTGGTCTCATTTCCTGTGCTGTCTCTTCAGAGGCAGTGACCATTCTGGATCTTGTATGTACAGGCTGTTTTCTGAGACCACATCTTTCTCACCTGAATTATACTTCAACCTCTGGTTAATCTGGTCGTAAAATCAATTTTCACATAGAAAATGGATTAGAAGGTCTGTGTGGCTGGGGAGAAAATGCACCCATAGGAATCTTCAGGTTTTATCTTATTTTGATCTTCTTAGCCTATAGTCTGTAGTAGACCTGAGTAGTATCTTTGAATCTGGAATGATCCTGGGAGATCTAATCTGAGAAAGCCCCAAATTGCGTGAGGCTGACTCAGAAATTTCTTGTTTTCTCCTGCCTTTTTTGTCACCTGTAGCAACATCTGCTGTGCAGTTGATTCTCAGCTCAGCATAGGTGGATATGGCTCTGCTGGCCCCCTGATCCCAAGACCCTACTGACCCCTTGGTTCATCTGAGCCAACAGTGACTCTTACCAATACTTATCTCAGCTTTTGAGGTTTAGCACTGGAGTTACAAGTGCAGTCAACTTTCTTCCTTGCCCATCAACTTTTATGCCAGAGTATTTTATGAATTATCATCACCTCAATGAGTATAACTTCACAAGTATTTACTAAACATATGCTAAATGACAAGGGGACAGTCTCTTACAGATAGAATACTGAATTCCAGTAACTAATCCTCCAGAGTATATTGAGTATAATTAATAATAATAACATTCATGGAGTATTTACTATATTCATACACTGCTTTGAGAGCTTTACATATATTAACTCAATCCTCATAATAACTCTATGGTTTGATGCCATTATTATCCACATTTTACTGATGTGATAATGGGGCCACAGGGAGGATAAGTAACTTGCCCTGAGTAACATAGCTAATATGTGCACAACCTGGAAGTCACATTCCTGCAGCCTGGCTCCTAAGTCTTTTCCCATAAAATCAATTCACTATATTTTTCCTCTGCACAGAGACATTTGGTGAGAAATTTCATAACCTCAGAAGTGATCAGGCTGCCAGTTTAAAGATGTTCCTCTTTGCAGACTGCAGAAAGTTGTAGGCATTCCTGCCTTTATGAGGGTCCAGCCTTCTGTGTGGCATTGGTTTTCCTTCTGTCATGGGCTTTACCTCTGCTCACCTAATTCAGCTTAGTTCTAGGCTTTAATGAGAACATGGAAGATATATTTTTAAGTAGGCTGGAATAGCCTAATTATTATGATAGCTATAAAATCTTGTGGAGAAGCAGAACTCACACAAACAGATCTACCAGATTATGTTCTGACTGTGTTACAACCAGTTGGAATAGCTCCGGAGGTTCCAGATAATCCTTTCATTGTACTACAGTTTAAGTGGCAATAGATGTCTTGAGGCAGAAGGATTCACACCTCCTAAAGATATTGACCATCACAGCATCTGTTGTAAAAAACAAAAGAAGAAAATAAAAACTCCAAATGATCAACAATGAAATTAAAGTAAAATTAAGTTATTTTTTAAAATGAGCCTTGTGAAAAATTGCTAGTGGCAGTCCAATAGGAAAAAGCATGGCAAATTTGTGTATTCTTAAAGCCTTTTGCTCAGACATTTCCATAATGTGATTCATAATACATATATATTTTCCATTTGGTTTGTGGAACTGTCAAAGTAACTTATGATCTTCTAGCTACTACCACTGCCCAGAGGAAGAGTCTGCCAAATGTGAGGAAATGAAAGGAGAAAGACTGATATTCCGGGAAGGGGTCAGGGATTCATCCATGTGAAACATTCTTGCATCTCCAAGAACCCACTTGAAAAAATCAGAGCATGTCAGTTATTAAGGTTTGAAAAGGCGTGTGGCCTTATTAAAGACAGGCAAACTCAACACGGTGTTCAGCAGAAATAAATAAGCCCTGTGGATATCACACTTGTACCTCCCTGTAGTTTAAGAGACACACGAAAATGTAAGAAGGCAAAAGGCAGTCTTGGATTAGGAAAGAATAAATCTTAGTTTAAATAGATACCTTTTGTCGGCTCAGTGAGAAAGCAGATGTACCAACATATATTTTAGGGCACATTTAGTTCCTGGGTGGAGTGAGAGAGAACAGGGATCATTGCATTATGCGAAGGTACAGACACTCCAGCAGCAATATCAGAAGGAAGTTACTTTCTTTAGTAAAATGTTAGATATACATCTTTAAAGAAAAATAACTAAACATCTTTAGGTGCATTAATGTTCTGTGGAAACTGCACTGAAAAGAAAAATGGCCTTAGTTTGTCAAAACAAAGAAATGGGAAGCTTCCCAGGAAAAACAATAGAGTGACTACAGAGCAATATTGAAACAGGTGAAGAAAAGAACATGATGTGCTGTGTACAGAAAAATTATTGATGGCACAGAAACTGAGGGAAAGACTGATAAAGAGTGAATAGAAAAGTAGCTCATAAGAAATTCAAGTTCACACTGAGGCATAGAGCCAACTTGACTGCAAATTTTGTCAGGTTGCAGCCAGGAGACGGAGAAGGCAGAGTGTGTTCAGAAGACGGAATTTTTTTTCTCAAAATGTGTTAATTCTGGAAGAAAAAGAGGCATGAGTGTGGTAACAGCTGGGACCTTAGCCTAATGCTTGAGACCTTTCTGTGTCATCACAATGGCTGTTAGTCTTTGACATTAGGGATAAAAAAAAGTGATAATAAATAAACTTTCTAGAAGGTATTAAGGATTTTCCCTTTTATTATGGCTTTTATGTCAACCAAAGACATTCTCACAAGTGGTGCAGCGACGATAGTGCGGTCTGGGCCTGGGAGGCTGACCCTGGTGAAGGTAGTCACCCTCTTGGGCCTCTGAGAAGGTGGGAAAGGAGAGCGTGAGGTCGTGTAGAGTCAGACCTGCCTGGTTTGATGCAGTTGTGCCACCCAGGCCATCTGTGACTTGACAAGTCAGTTAATCTCTTTAAGCCTCAGTTTCATTTGCAAAATGTGAATAATAACAAGCATGTACCTGATAGAGTGGTTTTCAGGGTCAACTAGATAATCAGCAGTGCCTAGCATTCTGTGTTTAGTGATGTGCTTGTTGCTTTTTCATTATTTGTCTCACTTGAAGCCTCATAATAACATACTCAAGTTGGTTTTATTATTTCCATGTTTGACAACGTGAGATAACCCAGCTCAGAGAAAATAACTTGTCAAGAGTAACACACAGAGTCAGCATTTGAATCCAGTCCTTTCTAGACACATATCCTCGTTCACTGTACTCTGAGGCTTAGCATATATAAGAGGAGACACTGGAGCATTATGGGGAACTGATAGCAGAGTACAGAGGTAGGCTTAGTTCTGGAAGCCCTCTGGTCTAATGGAATGATGTGGCTGGGTAAGAAGCCAGTTCAAATCCATTGTTGCATTGAGAAGGTTGCATGAAGTGGGTGCGGTGGATAGGGGCTGGATAGGGCTGGGGGTGTTACGTTTTACAGATGAGTAAGTCATCACGTCACTCTATACCATGACCCCTGTTACAAGATCTAGACCCCATAGTGTGGCTACTAATAGGGACAAACTTAAAATATTTTTATTTTTCCCTTGATACATGCTGAGTACTGTGTTAAGAGTTTTATTATTTATTGCTTAGAGAATTCTTTTGAGATAAGTACTGTTATTATCAACATTGTATGGATGTGGAAACTCACGGTTGTAGGTAGCAGAAGCAGGTTTAGAACAGGATTTGTCTGGCCTCAGAGGCAATCTTCAATCTCCCATAGTGCCTTTCTCTTGGCATTCAGAGATGGATTGGCTTTGAGCCCATCGGTTCTTCTTCTCCCAATGGTTTCCTACTGGAAGGGTTTACTCAGCCAAGTGGCTGTCCTCACTTCCACTGAACTATATACCTTGGGTTTATGGTTGCCATCATTTTCCTTTCTTGTCATTCCCCTCCACATCTTCTTCTCGCTTAGTAATTTATTCCTGCTTTTGAACACTCTATCTTGAGCACACAGCTCCGTCTGGTGGTCTTATCCTAAGACCCATTGCACTTGGTAATGCTTTACTGATTTTGCAGTTATCACTTGCTACCATGTATTTGTAATCTTTATTATGTGTGCCCTTTTCAAAAAGATTTTAAAGCCTTTGTGGTGTGAGTCTTTTTTCAAAAAGAAATCCCAACAGTGTTTGATACCATATCTCACACATAGTTTATATTGAGTTTTTGAATATTCTTCAATTGACTAATTCCAGGAAAAGAATATTCTGCTGGAATGAGATAATTATAATACATTGCCTAGCTTCTGGGAATTAGACTAAAGTTGCTTGAATGTTGTAGTAGAGAGAAGTGAATGAGCAAAAGAAAGTAGCAGCCAAGAAAAACTGTATCATAATGGAAGGAATAGTCTGGAACCACATGGGAACTGATATTCTGGTTTAGAAGAATTAGGTCAGCTGTGACAAAAATCTTTAAATGTGTAATGAAAAGTGGTAACTAAAGTGACTGGAAAAAAATCTGTATACATTGGTATAGGTGTATAGCAGCGTTCCTTTTCTTTTTTGTGTGTCTTAAAGGACTCAAAGCATGAGCATTTTTTTAAGTTTATTTATTTAGGGGTGGGGGGAGAGAGGGGAAGAAAGAAGGAGAGAGAGAATCCTAAGCAGACTCCACACTGTTGGCACACATGACCTGAGCTGAAACCAAGAGTTGGACACTTAACTGACTGAGCCACCCAGGCACCCCATGAACATTTTTTATATATTGGTATTTTTTGGCTATTGGACTTCTTTCAAGTAAATGAGAGGAGAAAATAAAATTAATTTTAGATTTAGAGCCTACTACATTTTCTTCTAGTACTTGCTTAAAAGGAGCACTTTTTAAACAATTTTTTCTTGTCTTTTGTATTCTTTTTTGTTGTTGTTCCAAGAACATAAACCTTACTCACTGCTGCTTTGCTATTATGTTGTTAAAATTCTACTTGCTAGACTTTTAGACTATTATTCAGCCCCTTTCTATTTTGAATTAAATTCTCTTTTAGTAAGAGCTAGAGTTCCCTGACAGAAAACTGCAAAAAATAGGTTTTCATTAATTTGACTTTACTACTCACTAGTTACTACAAATCCCAATTCGTGACCTTTGTCAAGAGTATGTAGAATCCATTCCTATTACCTTTAGTGTTAAAAATGATGGTTCCTGAAGGAGGACCTATTGTACTCTACTTTGCATAAAGCAGATATTGAAAAACTCATGCTGAATATTTACAAATTCTAACAAAAATACGGACAAAATGAGGACCTTTCACCCTTTTTGAGTAAATGCTAAGTGGAATTTCTCCTTGTGATCCTTCCCGTTTTTATATCCCAAATGAACCAGTACCAAGTTGACCTTTAAGATTTTGGAACCCAGGATTTGTACATTGTTAGTACCAATTATTGCAGATTTTCCAGCCTTTATTCAAATTGAGAGCAACTGAAGGAAGAGCAGGTGAAAATGTTTGTTAGTATCAGGAAATAATTACATCGTCTTAGTGCTAATACCCAGCATCCTCTACTGCAGGTGGCAATGCTGTCACATTCTTTGCTGAGCCTTCTCAGAGATGGCTCTAAATGTGGAGGCCCTGCTTGGTCATGGTAAATCTGACGTTTGGGGAAGGAAGAGTGGGAGAAAAGAATTGATAAATATCTCCAGGTCCCTAGGCTCGGGTATTATTTTGATGGAACTTTCAAGCAGATGTGAAAAGATGATTTTGCAAAGCCTCAAGCTTAGAATTTTAAGTGACACATATTACTGATAAGAGATAGCTTAATCCGTCTGCCTCCTAAGAGATGTGGTTGTTTTCCACAAAATGCATTTTAAAAGAGCACCAGCCAGGCTATCTGTGGGAGGTCGTTCTTTGGTAGATCAGAGGAGTAAATGCTGCTTGCAGTGGTTTGATCTGAAAGAAATGCTGCAACACTCACCTTCCTGTGTTTATTTTTATAAATCTTTCTCAGGTGAAATGTTTTTAAAGCCTTGACTTTATTAAATGAAAATAAGTAGATTTGGATTCAAATCCATATAGCGTTCATTTCTGCTGTGCACTTACGCAGGGCTCCCAGTGCCTTGTGTGGCTTACTCCCCATTCATGGTCTCTATTGGCACATTTGCTGTAGGTAGTCAGCAGGCTCTTGGTGTAGCCTGTGACTAGCACTTTTGATTCACGACGGAGGAAACATTTTAATGAAAAGAGGATATTATATTTATCCATTTAGAAGGGTACCTTCTCGGTGCTAGACACAGCATTGGGTCTAGAATATAAAATCCATGAGTGTGGGGACTTTGTCCTTTTTAGTTTACTTCTGTATCTCCAGTAACTGGTACAGTGTCTAATATTGTTGACCTGCAGGAATATTTGCTGAATGGGTGGAAGAAGACATAGTATATCACTCAGAGACCCACAGTGCTCAGAGATGGCATCTTCAAATTAGGATAATAGGACGGGGATTCTTTGCAAAGGGACCTCTTACAGGTGAGGGCAGTAACAGCAGAAGAGCTGTTATCACTCAGAACCTGGAAAGAAAGACTGCAGGAAAGGTCACTTTGAGACATTTGGTGGAGGCATCAACCCCTGTCTGTGTGGTGAAGTATGGGCAATAAATGTTTCCTGCTCTCTCTTTCTTCTTATCCCAGGGCTCCCTATCATGAACTAGAGTGTAGGGTAGCTCACTGATGTAGCCCATGAGCCAGCCTTCTGATACAGGGAGAGCTCTCAAATACACAGATGACATTCCCTGCCACTGAGGAGTTCCCAACCCATCAGGGAGACAGAGGAGTAAGCAGACATTTTAACATAGTTAGAATAATAATTTTTAATTAGTGAGTACCCGCAAAAGAACACTATGAGTTAGATATTATGATGATTTTTACAGATGGAAACTGAGAGACAGGAAGGATCACAGAGCTAGTAAGTGAGGGAATTGAGATTGGGAACTGGGAAGTTAGTCTCTAGATCCTCTTTGCTGGATTGCAAGAGTTAAATAGTGTGGTGTAGAGCCATGCTTTCCATACTCACGTGCAGGGAGTTTTCTCGGGATCTTGTTTAAAAATAGTTCCTGATTTAGTTGGCCTGAGATGGTGCCTGAGCATCTGTATTTCTATAAATGCTGTTGATCTACTTTGTGTGGTGAGGGATAAAGGGCCTGGAGATAGAAAAGTAGAGTCCAGTCTTAAGGATAAGACTCTAGTTAGCTCAATTCAATCAATCTCTTTGCTATTCCTTTTCCTGATGTGTGACATGGGCAGGTCTCATGATTTTAAGTCCCAGCCAAGCTTGCAAACCTTGCACACCCTGATTCAGATGTAGGAGGCCCCTTTCAGCTGTCATCAGTGCAGTTCTCCTGGTCCTGACCAGCTAGGAGGCCTTAGACAGGGGAACTGGTGTGGGCAGCCTCCTTTTCCCCATGGGCCAAGTTCAGATGACAGTGCTTGAGTTTCCGGACAGACAGGGGCTGCTCTGTGATCAGCTGTGTGAGAGGTTTGCCCGCATCTGGCGCTGCTCAGTTTTGCCTCATGGATTCTCATTCCCTGTCACAGCTGATTAGGGGGCTGGATCTAAAAACGGAGCCTGATACTCAAGGCACCACATTGTATCATTTATATTGTGCTCTGTCATTTCAGCCCAAAACTGTTATTACTCCTGTGAAAAATCCTCTAGCATCCTCATAAAGCTCTTTTTTCTTTTAAAAAGGTGGCTACTATTGGATGTGTAGAAGTTTTTTTTAACTGTGTGTCTTCCGTTTTAAGTAGAGTCAATACTCTGCCTAAAACTCATAATTTGAAAATTATTTTCCTTTCGCAATGCCTGGAGAATGCCACTGCTGCCATGAGCACCTGCAAGTGGAAAGTGATAAACCCTCACTACTGAACACTGAAAACAAATGTCATTGTGTTGGTCCCCTGGGTTCCCATGCTTTCCACTTGTGATTTGGGGCTCCCATTCGCTGTAATCCACAGCTCCATGTACAATATGCAAAATCTCAGACCTCCGTGTTTCAGAAAAATCAGTCTGGGACCACAATACAGAGCCCTTCTTTTTCTTTTCCTTCCTTTTGCCTGGATCATGCGGTGTTATAGCACATGCTCAATAAATCACCCATCAAATTGTTCCAGATGCAGAGCTCCTGCAACATTATGTGTATGGGTTCCTTGCTGTATTTTGACTTTTTGGGTGATTTAACTGCATTTGATGATGCTCTCAGCCTAATCAAGCTGGAGCAGCAGTGTTATCCCCCTGCTCTGCTCAGCAGTGCCTTCTGGAAGGTTGTGGAGAAGGATGTTTGCTGTCCTGTTACCATGTTTCCATGATTCATTATCTCTTAACTGCATC
The DNA here is from genome assembly GCA_028646485.1 of Cryptoprocta ferox. Lineage (NCBI taxonomy): Eukaryota > Metazoa > Chordata > Mammalia > Carnivora > Eupleridae > Cryptoprocta > Cryptoprocta ferox. The sequence goes on from CM053571.1 coordinate 74,597,185, forward strand.
TAGTGCTACTTATAAGCCGTGTGGTTATTTGGAAGGGATAATTTTTTACGTGCCCATTTAATTTCTCAATGTGAGCAAGTCTTTATAACTGTATAATAATCTCTGTCATGAGAGCGTTGCCTTACTTGGCTTTCTAATTTTTTCTGGTCTGTTGTCGGGAATATTTTTATTATGTGCTGTTGATACCTAATGATTATTCCTGTAGTGGTTTGAGACCATCATGTTGGTATGGCCAGCACTAAATCGGGGACGGGATTTTTGAATTGTTAAAAGTACAATATTGTATAAGACATTGTTACAAAACTGTGATGAGTATGGAGAGAAGACAGGAAGTACTCCAAAAACAATGAAAGAGAGGCTAGGGCTGGGTGAACACAGTTGGTCTGTACCTCTGTTTATATGTTTGTTGGCCATGTGCCTTATTTCCTCTTGAACTGGCAGAATCAGATGTGGGTGGGAGAGGGCTTTATTAACAATCAAGGGAGAGCTTCTCTGGGGTTATATGAAGATAGGGAGATGATGTGGAATCTCTATTACTGAGAGAGTAAATGCTGCAATTAAATGTCCATGGTGTCTATAAAGAGCAGCTTTCATGTTACTTGCTTGTATCTTACAATAAAGATATCAGATGCAGCTGTGAGCTGACTTGATTCGTTCAACAGGCAGAGATGAGGATGGAAATCAGGGATGTTTTTGTGAGATAGGCTGCTTCCTCTTCCTGCTCCTTAAGTCTCTGCATCTCTGCCCAGGAAGGAGCCCACAGTGCAGGCCACCGCTTTCCCAGGCTTGCAGGGTGGGGTGGTGTCCCCGGGGACTTGACTGTGTGGTTGTTTCCCAGAGCAGTGTTAGGTGAACTAGAACACGGTGGATGTTCTGTAATTCCACTCAGGCCAGATTCTTGGCAACCAGCTCAGTTGTGCTGTGGAATCCTGGGCCTAGGTGGGTCTGTATATAAAGGCTTAGGTTTTAAAAAAGTTGAGAATCTAGAATGGAATTCTCCTTCGAGCAGGCAGCCAGTTCTTTGGATTCAGACGCAGCACTTCTTTGAAATGTCATTAGCAGAAGGGAAAAAAATGAAGTTTTGACTTTGAGGATTTGATTTCAACACTTGGGGATCATAAATGTCATTGTTTGCCTCTGGAAGTCAGCTTCTATGAGGACTTTGAAATGCTGTTTATGGAAGATGGAAGGCTGTAGCAAATGATAGATTATTGTGAAATAGCAGATCAAATAAATATCTTTCCTGAAATGACAAAAACTTTATTACTGGAGCATCTCGTCTCTGTAGGGCATATAATTAATTATGAACCAAGCAAAATAATATATTTTATAGTACTTTTGTCATTCATCTGGGTATACTGTTTATAAACATGATTATTCACTGGCAGTCTTTCAATTCTGCCTTTATTACATGATGATCCGGTAATTCAAAACGAGAAATTACTACATTAAGAACTCGGCAGAGATGTGGCCAAGTGGTACAATGAATTTTAGGTTGTCATTTGTAATAAAAAATGGGAACTTATATGGCACTTGAGCTCATGTTTGTTTGTTCACTTGTATATACTCCTTTTGTTTGTTTTACTTTTAAAGTTAAATTTTGGTTAGGTAAAGAATTTAATTAAAATTTGTATAAAGTTTAAAGAGTTAATAATGCAGTGATTTCTGTGAATTGAGTGTTCTTCCCCCAGCCTATTCTCATCCCAACCTCCTCAGAGGTGACACTACCCTGTATTTGTGTTTATTTTTTCTTTGTTTTCTTTATGGTTTTACCATAAATATGTTTGTATTCCCAAATGATAAATCTATGTAAATTGGGTCATGTGATAATATATTATTTGGCAGCTTGCTCTTTTTACTCAACATTATGTTTCTGAGATTCATTCTTTGTTGCTGCTGGTACCTGGAGTCCACCATTTCCCCAGCTGTGTGATATTTTGTGCAGTGCTGCATAAACTACATAATGGCTCTATCACTATTTTTCCAAAATATGATGGAAAGAAATCTGGGTTTCCACTGTTTTCTATCACAAATATAGTGCATATGTACATGGATTTCCCTAGGTTGCATTCATACAAGTGACATTTTTCCTGTCATAGGGCATGCATATCTTCATCATTATAGTTAGGCCAATTTCCCCCCAAAGCTGATTTTAACAATATATACTACATTCAGCAAAGCATATGTAATCATAGTGCTCCATATTTTTGTCAACACTTGATATTGTCCGACTTTTAACATTTTGTCAAATTAGTGTGTGTGAAATCTTATCACCGTGTTTTATCTCATAAATACTAATGGGATTATCCATTTTCATATTATTATTGGCTACTTGTTTATTTTTTTCTTTCTGGGAAGTGCCTTTTCAAGTCTTGCCAGTTTTTTTTCCTATGGGTAGTTAATTTTAATGTAGTAAAATTTATCAATCTTTCCTTTATTGTTTGCACTTTTTATGTGAAACCTTTATACTGAAGAAATAGGGAAGAAATCTTTTACCATTCTGAGGTCATGAAGAGGTTCTCTTACATTGGTTTCTAAACATTTTAAAAACATAGGTTTGACTTTTATATTCAGGCTTTACCCAAGTCTTCTTTACTTTCTTTCTTGGTTTTCATGTAAATGACCAAGTATCTTAGTATGATTTGTCAAAAAGTCTAGTAATCTACAGTGCCTGAGCTGTCATAAGTGAAATTTCTATATATGTGTATATTTCTGGTTTCTCTTATGTTTCTTTGTCTTCCCAATGCTAATGCTACCTAGTTTTAAATATTGTAGGCTTAAAGCAATCTGAATATCTGCCAAATAGCTGCTCTATAGTTGTTTAGAGTTGTCTTTCTTAATTTTGTTAACCTTTGCTTTTCCCTTAAAATTTTAGAAGTTTTGATTGGAATTATATTGAGGCTAAAGATATCATTTTGGGGGAATGACATCTTAATGATGTTGAGTTTTCCTATCCATTAACTGGTATGTCCAATTATTGAGATCTTTATTGTATCTTTATATAATGATTTATAATTTTCTGTGTAAAGCTCTTATCTTCCTTGGCTCCTTATTTTTTGATATTTTTATAAAGGATACTATTTAAAAATGATATTCACCAATCTTTGGATGCTAGTGTATAAGAATAAAACTGATTTTTTACATAGATTTTTGTATTTAGCAACATTGCTGAACTCTTTTAATAGTTTGTAGAATCTTTTGAGTCTTCTACATTTATAATCCTATCATATCCAAATTACTTCTTCCTTTCTAATCTTTATAATTTTTACTTGTTTCTCCTGTCTTAGGGCTCTGTCTCAGAGGTGAGAGAGGACACACTTGTCATTTCTTTTTTTTTTTTTAATTTTTCAATGTTTATTTTCGAGAGAGAGAGAGAGAGGGAGAGAGGGAGAACAAGCAGGGGAGGGGCAGAGAGAGAGGGAGACATAGAATCCGATGCAGGCTCCAGGCTCTGAGCTGTCAGCACAGAGCCTTGATGCGGGGCTTAAACTCACAAACCATGAGATCATGACCTGAGCTGAAGTTGGACACTTAACCAACTGAGCCACCCAGGTGCCCCTCATTTCTTGATCTTTAAAAGATTGTGTTATTGATTACAAGTTTAATTGTATTGTAGTCATAGAGTGTGGTCTGTAATATATAAATCTTTTAAGATTTATTTAGACTTATCTTATGACCTATATGTAATTAACATTTAGGAAAGCTTTATGTATTTTCTTCATTTGTGTATGGGTGCAAATTACATATTTTAATCTACCAGTTGTCAAAGCATTGTTTAGGGACACTGGGCGTCCCCCAATACCCTTTTAAGGGGTCCATGAAGTCAAAACTATTCTAGTAATAATACTAAAACATTATTTACCTTTTTCTCTTTACTTCTCTCATGAGTTTACAGAAGTGTTTTTCAGAGGCTACGTGATATATAATGTTGCAGCAAAATAAATGGCAGAAGCAGATATGAGGATAAAAGTCATCTATTAAGCCAGATATTAAAGAGATTTGTAAAAAATGAAAACACAAAGTCTCTTTATCACCATTTCTTTTGTTTTTAGAAGATATATTTATGCTAACATGTAATGGGCTTATTGTTATTTTAAATTATGAATCAAGAAATGTTTTCTTAAATGTTCAGTTTTAATTTCTTATACAGTGAATATCAACCAAAATAGCCTATATAAGCAAAAGGTTTATGGGATTCTCAGTTTTTATACAGTAAATATCAACCAAAATAGCCTATATAAGCAAAAGGTTTATAGGATTCTCAGTTTTTCAGAACGTAAAGGAGGCCTAACACCAAAATCTTTGAGAACTCCTGGTTGATAGGATCAAGCTTGTTACTGTGTCATTCAAATCTTTCATATTATTATTGATTTCTCTTTTTTCTTTTGGTCTTTTTGATTTATTAGTTACTGAGAGAAGTGTGTAAAAATTTGTCTCATTAATGTGAATTTGTTTATTTCTCCTTGGCATTCTGTCAGTTTGTTCTATATGTTTTCAAGCTGTGGTACTGGGGATAAACAAGTTTAGAAATGCAGTATCTTCTTAATGATATGAATTCTTCATTTTCAGGCATAATGATTTTTGTCTTAGAATATATTATGTCTAAAATTATTATAGGTATTCTTGCTTTCTTTGGGTTAGTGTTACCTGATATATTTTTCTATCTTTCCAAAATTTTAGTGTTTATATTTCAGGTTTGACTATTGTAAACACATTTAAAAATGATTCAATATGTCAGAAAGTATATTCACCCTCTCTTGACCTATATCCTATTCTTGTCATGTATTTTATTTCCATCTTTTCTGTTTTTACAAATTACACACTCATGTGCATGCACACACACACCCAACCACAGTATTTGTTATCAGTTTTTCCTTTCTAAGTGCCCTCAGTCCTCCCGTCTATAATCACGTTTCTGCCTGAAAATTATTTCTTTAAAAAAAAATTTAATGTTTCATTATTGTTGAGAGAAAGAATGTGAGGGGAGAGGGGCAGAGAGAAAGGGAGACCCAGAATCCAAAGCAGGCTCCAGGCTCTAAGCTGTCAGCACAGAGCCTGACGTGGGGCTTGAACTCATGAGCTGCAAGATCATGACCTGAGCCAAAGTCTGACATCAACTGACACCCCTGAAAATTATTTCTTAGGAAAATTTCCAGGTGCCCTGAAAATTATTTCTTAGGATTTCCTGAGGTAAATGTCTGTTGGTGGCATACACCTTTAGTTTTGTATGTATAAACTATTTTTCACGTTAACTTTTAAAGGGTATTTTTAATCTATATGTTCATATAGATTTATTCATATATCTAAATATCTGGGTTGACAGTTAATTTTTTTCTCAGCGCATCGAAAATAATGTTCTGATTCCAGCTTCCATTGTTGGTTTCAAGGGGTCACCAGCCTAGTCTGTCACTCCTTGGTGATATAATCTGCATGTTTCTTTTGACCCCTTCTTAAGATTTTTTTCTTCATCTTTGGTCATCTACATTTTCATCTTGATATTAAGAGGTGGATTTCTTTTTATTTATTTATCCTACTTTAGTTATGTCAGGTGTCCAGAACCTGTGGATTGTGCTTTTTACCAATCTGGAAAATTCGTAGTCATTATCTGTTTAAATATTGCCTCTACTTCATCTTTTTTTATCTTTCCTTCTGCATCTCCTAATGAAGTGTTAAATTTTTTTACTCTTCCTCCATTCCCATGAACCCTGCTTTCGTATTCCTTTTGCTTCTTTATATTGTATTCTGGACAAATAAACCTGGTTTAACTCCACTTCAATTCTTTTATCATTTTGATTTGTTGTGTTTATAAACCTGTCATGTCATTCCAGTTATACTTTAAAAAACAACAACAGTTTATTGAGGGGTGCCTGGGTGGCTCAGTTGGTTAAGCATCCAACTCTTGATTTCGGCTCAAGTCATAATCTCACGGTTTGTGAGATCGAGTCCTGCATTGGGCTCTGTGCTGACAGAATGGATCCTGCTTGGGATTCTCTCTCTCCCTCTCTCTCTGCCCATCTCTTGTGTGCATACTCTCTCTCTCAAAATAAGTAAAACAAACATTTAAAAAAACAAAAATAAAAACAGTTTATTGAGGTATAATTGACTTGGAGAGGTACATATTTAATGTGTACAACTCAATAAGATGGGGATAAATGTATTCCTGTGAAGCTAGTACCATGGTCAAAGCTATAAACGTAGCCCTCACCTCCCAGTTTCCTCTTGCCCTTTTATCGTCATCATCATCATTTTAATGGCAAAATCTCTTAACATAAGATCTACCTTCTTTGCAAATATTATGTATACAATACAGTGTCAGTTACACTTTTATTTCTAGAAGTTTGTTTCTTATTCAAATCTTCTTAATCTTTTTTATATTCTTTTTCTTCTTTGTACATTTACAGATTCTTTAGACATTACAGAGCAAGAAAATATGAAATACTTAAGAGCACACACATTGGGCCATCTGGCACCATATTTAATTGGGGGAAACTACCAGAAACAGGAGTCCATGCAGATATGCTCATCCCCCTGTGCTCATTGTTTTGTGGGGTGTGTTCAGGGATCTAGCATGGTGCGTTGTAAGACACCAGGAGAGACTATGGGTGCAGGGCTGTGGAATGTGTAAGCTGCAAGACTGGGGTAATAGCACTCCTCTCCTAACAACATAAATGAATGGAGTTCAAGCCTTTGGGTAGTAGCATTATGACACAGCAAAATTTTGACCCCAGTCCCTGTTCTGCCACCTCAGTATTCATGGTCAGGGGAACACCAGCCCCTCTTTCAACTTTGTCAGGATTCTCATGTCCAGATGTTGTGGTTGCAGTTCAGTATCAGACCATTGCCTGGGTTTTGTGCCTCAGTATGCTACCGGGATTGATTCTGGAAAGGACTCAGCTGCAGAAGGATTCCATGGAGCTTTCTTTGCAGAAAGCCAGCCTTAGGGGAATCCATTCAGACAAGCTAATTCTTATTACTTAGTCATATTAACATACTAACTGCATATCATTCTTCCTAAGATAAACATCCCCCCCCCACCCCCCGCACTTTGGGATCACTGAAGCTTGGAATACAGCTGACATTCTCTTTTTATTTTTGTTAAATAAAGTAGCAGTGCATTTTAAAATTGATGGCATTTAGAATTGATAAAATGTATGAGTTATACTCTTACAGATAATTCCAATTTATGAAGTCTTTGTGAATCTGATTTTGACACACCCCCCATTTTTTCTGCAGGGTTTCTCACGGTCCTTTGTTTATTTGTATATCTTTTGAAGATTACCTCAGAGCTCATATTTCTTGAAACTTTTCCTGTGAGAATACTTGGATGCCTGGGTTGCATAATCTGCATTTGTTTTATTTTCCTGGGGGACAGTGCAAAACCCAAGAGTACTTTAAATTTTAACTTGAAGTTTTTTGGAGAATACGGTGGTATGCATTCAAACTGTAAAACCTTAATGCTGGTCACTTCGTTATTATAAATTCTGAAGGGAGAATTTCTTCCCTCTATTTAAGGCCAATGTTTAGGTCAGTTAAATTTCCTTGCAGTGCCCTTAAAATGAGAGCATAACCATTTAGAATCCCAGTTGTATGCAGGGGAGAGTCTCTCATTGACTCCCCATCTAGGGTGGTCACAGGATCTTTTTCTTTTATTCTCTGGTGTCTACAAGGTCACCTACCAAATATTTTTATAGTCCTCTGTCCTTTTTGGTGTCTTGCTTTCACTTGATATTTCATCTCTGAGAAGGTCTTTCTATTTGCAAACTGAATTAAAAAAATATTTTATGTGTTAAGTTTGTTTTTCCATGGGAGGATCTAGCTGCCACACTTTCTGAACAAGAAATTCACCTTTATCTGTTTCTAACTACAAATATGGTGTGGCCTGAGCCTTGTGCTGCTTTTTGTGACAGATGACAGTGGCTTTTGAACCTAAGTTGCATTTTTTTAATGTTTATTTATTTATTTTGAGAGAGAGAGACAGAGACAGAACATGAGGGTTGGGTGGGACAGAAAGAGAGAGAGAGACACAGAATTCAAAGCAGGCTCCAGGCTCCGAGTTGTCAGCACAGAGCCCGACTCAGGGCCTGAACTCACAAATGCAAGATCATGACCTGAGCTGAAGTCAGAAGCTTAACCAATTGAGCCACCCAGGTGCCCCCTCAGTTGCATGTTTTAAGGAACAATCTCCGCATGGAGGTCTCATCTACAATCTAGAAATGAATGTGCACCACATGCTCTAGTTGTTCACAGGAATTTCAGGGTCACATCTGTCCTCTTGCCATTGGACACATCCCTTATTTCTGTACCTGTCTTTGTACAGGTTGCTAAATGGTCGTGGGGGTGTGAAGATACGTAGGCCACACAGAGTAAACATCTCTGTCAGTGAAACATTTTTAGTTTTGGAATAAGATAAACTGTCCAATCAAGTTATCTACTTTCCCCCAGGAAATATTATTTTTTGAAAAATTAATTTCAGGCTATGCACATATTTTCGTTTAAGAATGACAACTTGACCAATACAGTATACAATGTAAGATGCAATTCTGTGGTAAAAATGGAATGAAAATCTGAGTATAAGAAGAAAAATGAATTGCAAAATTTCCAGCTGTTAAGAAGAGCCTGTTTGGGTACTTTTCAAACAGCTTTTGAGGATATAGTTCATTTATCATATAATTCCACTTTTAATTTTTAATTGTCCTTTCTTTAAGCACTCGTGTTTATTTCTGTTTGAGTAAAGTCCAGATGGAGGGTATACACGGCTCTGAATGGCAGGCGGCTCCCTTTTTCCCCGAGTAGCACATCATAGCCATTCTAGAACTTAAAAACTTTTGTACTTTATTTCAATAGCTTATACTCATGAAGTTTAATCAAATATAAATGAATAATAAAAGCCATTGAAGGTATTCTGCACAAAGACAGACTAGTTTTTATGCAACAGGGTTTATATTAACACTGATAGTGCCTAATTAAAATACTATGTAACATTTATAAACAGATACAAACATTTATTGAGTGTTTATTGTGTGTCACACTGTTCTAAGCAAGGTAGTACTATGTTCCCTCATTTGGTCTTTTCAACAACTGCACAGCTACACTGGATAAGTACTATTACGATTTTCATTTTCTGGATAAAGAAACTGAGAGACTTACTAAAGTTGCATAGCCACTAAGTGACAGAACCATGATTTGAGGTGATTTAGGCCAGCTCAAAATTGCTACTGGCCATTTAATGGTAAGCTTTTCTTGTAGCATAGTATAGGGAATCAAATTGTGGTTTTAAACATAAAAATCATTTTTTCTGTGTCGTATGCCCTATAAATGGAAGTTACTGTAAAGATTAAATGCAAATTGAGCTTTTCTCCCAGTTTCTGGGACTCTCTCTCACTATCCTGAAGATTAGCCTTGGTTTTTACTCCTATTTTCCCCCCTTAGTCTTGCTGACTGTACTTATCTATGGGGAGCTTCTTTTCATTCCTTTTATATTTATTAAGCATATTTTAATTTTGAGCCATTTTGTTAGGAATGAAAAAGAAAATTCATAAGGAACATAAGTGTTTGTAACAGATGGAATAGTTCCTTCCTATTCTGATGCTCAGTCTTATTTTTTTCTCATATTTTTTTTCTTCTCAGTTTTACTGGCTTCATTTACTTCTCTCTTGGGTGCTCATTTTTATTTCTTCTAGATTTATGAATGCATGTTTTAATAACTTTTGAACATACCAGTAGGAATTAAATAGCAAACTGATAAGGAACATAGCTAATAGAAGATACAAATTTTTTATTTAAAAATATTTTGAATAGCTGAATGTATTAAGAAGTCAATATGAGAGATATAGAAGGGTATTCAGTGAAAAATGAGCCTCCTTTTGGCCCTATTTTACCCATTTCCCTTGATAGAAGTTGACCACTGTTACCATGTTACTGGGTTATGGGAAAGAGATTTATATGTTCGTCAGTTTGGTCATACTCTGTTTCTTAGACTTAGTTTCTTTAAAATGATTGGTCCTACTTGTTTTGTTACATCATTTTATTTTATTTTTTAAATGTTCATTTATTTATTGAGAGAGAGAGAGAGAGAGAGAGAGAGAGAAGGAGGAAGGGGGGAGGGGCAGAGAGAGGGGACAGAGAATCCCAAGCAGGCTTCTCACTGTCAGTGTAGAGCCCGATGTGGAGCTCAGTCTCACGAACCATGAGATCATGATCTGAGCCGAAATCAAGAGTCAGAGATTCAACCATCTGAGTAACTCAGGTGCCCCTGTTTCAGCATTTTAATGATGATAGTCTACTGCCTTATATTTTCCTTTGTTTTAAACAACAGTTCATTAGATATTATATTATTATTCCTCTATATTTAATGTACTTTTTTCTTCAGATGTGGTTTTCTTTGCATTTATACTGTATCAGGTTTAGTCAGTTTTTTGACTTGCAAATTTATGCTTTTCACAAAATTGAGGAATATTTTGGTCATTATTTCTTTAAATATTTTTTTTCTGCTCTTTTCACTCTCTTTTCCCTTTGGGACTTCTCTTTATGCCTGTTAGAATGTTTGATGTTGTTCCATATTGTCACTCAGATATTGTTCATTTTTTATTGTTGTTTCTTTATATTATTAGATCAGTTCTCTTGAGCTATCTTCCAAATTTACTGACTTTCTCCAATATGCTGTTAAGCTCATTCAGTGAATTTTTATTTTAGACATATTTTTTGTTGTAGAATTTCCATTTAGTACTTTTATTTTATTGTTTTTATCTTTTATTAAGATTTTATTTTTTAAGTAATCTCTATACCCAACATGGGTTTCGAAAACACAACCCTGAGATCAAGAGTTACATGCTCCAGTGACTGAGCCAGCCGGGTGTTGCCCCCCTCCACTTAGTACTTTTAAATATGGTTTTTATTTTATGCTGAGACTTCCTGTTTGTTCATTCATTATGTTCATTCATTTCTTAGCATAGTCATAACTGCTTTAAAATTCTTGTCTCCTAATAACACCTGGGTGTCCATAGATTGTCTTTTCTATTGGACTTGGGTTGCATTTTCCTGTTCTTCATATGTCTAGCAATTTGGGGTGGTTTCCTGGATATTGTTAATGATATGTTATAGAGATTCAAAATTCTTTTCTATTCTTCTGAAGAGTGTTGATTTTTCATTTTAGTTGGCAGTTAACTTGGCTAACCTCAGACTTCCAAACTGTCTCTCCCAGAATGGGGTGGCAAAATCTCTGTTCCAATCTCATGGGACAGTCCTCTGTGGCTCTTTTTTTTTTTTTTTTTTTATGGGATTCTCCCTCACTTTGCAGCTACCATGGTTGTCCTGAGCTCTGCCTTTCAGCTCTCCAAGCAGTAGGACTAGGGGTTTTTCTGGGTGTTAGCTGCCCTACAGAGTGGAGATGACTTTGCCTTCCCCTCTGAGGAAGAGCCATAAAAAACAGGAAAAAACATAAAACATGAAAACTGGTGCTGTTCCCTTCTTCAGATTTCCCTCTCATTTCTGCCTGCTTTTGATCACTTTCCAGTGCTTTTGGTAGTTATTTTTGATATTTTATACAAAGTTTAACTTTTTTTTTGCAGGAGGGTCGGATCTTCCACTACTGTTAAGAACAGAACCTTCCTATACTTGTTTTGACATTTTAACTTAGAACTAACTTCATACTAACTGGGAAAACCATATTTGAGTGGTTTAATGTATTGCAGGTGATCTGCATTATGTTATAGAGTAGTGTGTGTGTATGTGTGTGTGTGTAAGTGCCTGTCATTGCTTAATCATAAATCACTTGCAAGTTCAACATACAAGTTGCCTAACTGAAGAGTAATTATTGGGCCATTAGTTTATAATGAAGTGCAAATCCTTCCATTTGTGGAAGGAATTACAGATCCCAATATGACAAAACTTTTAACAATCTCATAATAATTACTAAATGATGATGATCAAGTTGCACTTGAGTGTTACAAGATAGTACTTCATATCTAACAGAAAGCATTTAAACAAAAGAATTTAATTGTTAAACTCTCTTCAAACCTTTAGAAACTGTTAAATTTATTTCGTTTTTGTTCAGGAACACAGCTCTGTTAAGCTTTGTACATAAAAAAGCTGTTCCTCTTAGTAAATCTGGAGGAAAGATACATTTCAGTGAAATGAACATTGGTAAACAAAGAGTGACAGGGTTGTTAAACTAAGGCTAAGCCATTCTAGGTGAGTTCCATGGGCCCCATTCATTTCAGACCTGGTAGATGTCAGGCCATTCTAAGAAAATTCTTTAGGCCAAGGAGATGGTGCTTGAAACTTTTCCCTCATCTAGGACAGTACTCTTTAAACCTTTTGTTCCACATACCCTCTAAATTAAGTTTTAAAAACCATGGATTCCCTCCGCATTTAGGTTAGCATCTAAAATTTTCATGGTAAGTTTTCAGTATTTACAAAGACCATAATTCTCATGTATTATATATGTTGAAAACTTAAAGTAAAATTGTTATATCCTTGCTTTAAATATGTCCAATGGAATATAAATACTAAAAGTACTTTGTTACTTACTGTAATACATTTTTTAAGTACATCGTTAAGCTTCTCTTTTATCACTTGGAGTTTTACTTATTCTTTTCCACTTTGAACTCCTATTTCCATTACATTTGGCTTATGGAATCTCATTGTCATGTAATACACTTTATGGGTTTTTTTAATCTCCCTATCATATTTCATTGCAATAAAAATCCACAAATTAATATGATTTTTAAATCTCAGTGTCCATAGGGATTAAGTATTAAAATTACTCCTGGATTAGTTATGAATGTAATCATTATTAATTCACAGATATCAAAATGGTATTTATTTCAAATAATGTGTTGCAGATGCACAGACTCAAGCCTGAGAGTCTTGGATTCAAATTCTGATTCTAGGGGGCACCTGGGTAGCTCAGTCATGTAAGCATCCGACTTCAGCTCAAGTCACGATCTCATGGTTCATGGGTTTGGGCCCTGCGTCAGGCTCTGTGCTAACAGCTCAGAGCCTGGAGCCTGCTTCAGATTCTGTGTCTCCCTCTCTCTCTGCTCCTCCCCTGCTTATGCTCTGTCTCTCTCTGTCTCTCAAAAATAAATAAATGTTAAAAGATTAAAAAAAAACAAAAACAAATTCTGACTCTAACTCTTGTTGCTCTCTAGCTTCACTTGCCTTATCTGTAAAATGGGCATTAAGAATAATATTCACCTAAAATGAATGTTAGGAAGGTTAAGTGCATTAATAGATGTAAAGTGCTTAGGATCATTTCTAGCCCATAATAAATACTACATAAGTGTTTGCTTGAATATTTTGTTCATACTTACTAAAAATGAAAAGTCAACTGTTATTAGAAATGCATCTTAATGAGATGGAGGTATCTTCTAAATACTTTTATAGTTAATTTTCTTATTAAATGATGAATGTTGGTTGATGGCATGAACATGGGTTCAACATCACAGCTCTTTCAATTTTTCATTTATATGCTTAGAATAAGAAAACTTTTTATACAATTGAGTAGAAGAGAATGAAAGGGGTCTTTTTTATAACAAAACATCTTAATTCTTTGACTCCTTTTGGATGTTGTGCCAAAAAAATCACTTACTGATCTTTTATCAAATACCATTTTAAATGGCCTTTCGGTGAATAACGCCATTAGCTCCGGCTTCAATTTTGTTGAAAGCATTCCATTGGAAACCACCTCACTTGCAAAGCGATTTTTCTCCAGTCTTTGTAGTCATTTTCTTTGTAACACCAGTACCAACATTTCTAATTACACTTTTGTTGGGTGGCCAGAAAATATTTACCATCCAGACCGTGCTCTACTACAAAACAGGATGGGTAAGAGATATCATTTCTTTTACAGAGAGGGAGTCAGGAATAATATGAAAGGGAAGTGGCAACAGAGAACTAGAAGTGCCAATCTAGACTACTCCTTCTGAAGCAAGTCGGTTCTGGCCCTGTGTGTGTGTGTGTCTGTGTGTGTGTGTGCGTGCGCGCCCTGGTGCATGTACCTCAGTTGAAGGATCATGGTTCTTGGGGCCGTCCGTTTCCTCTGGGCAGGATGAACCAGGAACACGTCATGCCCAGCGTCTGCCTGCCTGAATTTTCTCTTCTGGACTTTGTTGGGATGTGAGTGTGGTGTGGGAGAGAGCAGCTTAGTTCTGTGCTTCTTAAACTGCTCTCCAGAACCACGGGAGGCCCCAGACCCTTTTAAGGTGTCCATGAGGCCAAAGCTATTGCCATAATAATACAAAGACATCATTTGCCTTTTTTACCGTGTTTGATATGTACACTAACAGTGCAGACAGCGGTGAGTAAAATAATTGCCCCCCATCACAAATCCAGACAGTGATACCAAACTATGCTAGTAGTCATTGTATATATTGCTGCACACTTGGAGTTAAAAAAATTCCATTTTCACTTATGAATGTCCTTGATGAAGCAGTAAAAATTATGTTTGTTTTAAACCTCAACAGTTGAGTATATCACTTTTTCATGTACGCTCATATGATATATATTCACGTGATAAAATTGGCAGTGTGCACCAAACAATTCTACTGCACACCAGAGAACGATGTCTTAAGAAGAAATGTTTGTACGGTTGGATGGTGAGCTGTACTGGCCACTTTTTTTTCCTTCTTTATGAAACATTATTTTTAGTAAAAGCATTTATTGAAAAACTATGGTTATTCAGACTTGGGTTTTTAATAGGGATCTTTTTCCCAAATTAGCAATGAGCAAGGTACTATGAGGACAACAACCAATGGTATTTATTACTAATGCTAAAATCCAAGTTTTCCAGCAGAAAGTAGAATTTTGGAAAACTTTTAACTGCCATTGGGAGCTTGACAAACTTTTCATACCAAAAGACTTTTGATGAGATTGGTAGTGATATGAGCAAAAATAATTTTCAAAATATTGTATCATGAAATCTGTAAACATTTTGAATATTTGTATAATTTAGTGACCTAATATTTTCCAAATGATTAATGCATGATTTTACAAAATAATGCATGTATGTAATAGTCTGGGTTCTCCAGAGACTTGAACAAACAGGGTATATATATAGAGAGGAGTGGGGAGAAGGAGAGGGAGAGAGAAAGATGAATTTTAAGAAGTGCCTCATGTCAGTTGTGAGGGCTGATTAGTCTCAGATCTGCAGTGCAGTCTGACAAGCTGGAAATTAAGGAAAGGTTGATGCTGTAGTTCTGAGTGCAAAGGCTAGAAACCCAGGAAGAATTTCCATGTTGCAGTCTGGAAACAGAATTCCCTTTTTCTCTGGAGACCTCAGTCTGTTTCTCCTAAGGCCTTTGACTGCTTGGATGAGGCCCACCCATGTTATGGAGGATAATCTTCTTTACTCAATATCTGCTGATTTAAATATTAACCACACCTACAAAACACCCTCACAGCAACATCTAGACTGGTGTTTGACCAAATAAACTGGACACCACAGCCTAGCCAAGTTGATACATAAAATTAACCTTCATAGTACGTAAAAGATTTATTCAAAGTTCCGAATAGACCAGTGGCTTCCATGTTAACAGCTAAGATTTAAGACACTACCACTTGTTGAGTGATGTAGTATCAAAGGATATCCATAATTACCTTAAAAAGCTTTTTAAAATGCTTCCCCTTTTCCTGACTACATCTGAGCAAGTACAGATTTTCTTTTACCTACCTTTTTCGAAAACAGCATATAGTAACAGATTGAATGTGGAAGGAAATATAGGAATTTAGTTTCTATTCTCTTCTATGGAGTCAGATATTTAAAGAGATTTTAAAAAATATTTTTTAAAATTCTACTGTTTTTCACTTTTTTTGTTTTGGAAAATGTAGATTTCTAAAGATAAAATATGGGAATAGGAAATGGATTTATTACTCATAGTGAATTAAAAATTAATTTTTTATTTATCTTCTCTTAGATATAACACACGTAAAATGCTTTGGTTTCTTCAGTAATTAAAACAATTTTTTTAATGTTTATTTATTCTTGAGAGAGAGAGACAGAGTGTGAGCAGGGAGGGACAGAGAGAGAGAGGTAGGCACAGAGCTGTCAGCACAGAGCCTGAGGTGGGCCTCGAACTCGTAGACCGCGAGATCATGACCTGAGCCGTAGTCGGACGCTTAACGGACTGAGCCACCCAGGTGCCCCTCTTCAGTAATTTTTTAATGAAAGGAATTTTTAGGCAAGAAAATTGTCTGAAAGTTGTTACTTTAATAAAAAGGAGGTGATAGCTTGAGAAGAGACAGTAGCTTATGAAGATAGCACATGTTGGGAGTTAAACTTTTTCTTGCAGTGCTAACCTGTCTGTGTACCTGAGTGCTGCAGTGGGGTTCTTCACATAAACAGGTTCCACATCCCACAGTGCTGTTGGCAGTAGTTCCCCCTAATGTAAGATGAACAGTCTGAAATGAGCAGGTTGGTTAGTTTGGTTGGGGGGGGGGGGGTCTCTGTTACCTCGGGTTTGTTGGAGGGGAAGTCCATGTCATGTTGGACAGTAGTGAACTCTCGTAAAAAGCCTTTCAGACACTAGCTGGCTGAAATGGGGCTGCTTCGTAAAGTGCCACTGAGAGCACTTTGCCAGAGCTGGTGCAGAATTCCAGCAGCTCCGTGAAGTCCTGCCTCTGGCTCCCAAATCCCTGAATATCTCCCTCATCTACTCCTACACCGTTCCGTCCTTCTCACTTCATTATGGCAATGTCAGGAATGCCCTGCCTCTTGTAGTTTACAGCTTGAGTTCACCCAGTGACACCAATGTCCTAGTTCAATGTCCTTAAGTTTTGCTATTAGAACACAGTGGATAATGTCAACAGTATCAGTGTGTTTGAGGGGACAGGAAAGCCCAGTGCTAAATGGGCTTTTACTCATAGAGACCCATTTCACGTTAATAATCCTTTATATTCTTCCTTTCCGAATCATCATATAAAACTAGTTCCTATGTAAATGCTTTTCCTTCTTACCTTGAAAAATATTTAACTTTTATATGTTCTTCTCCAAATATAGTCTTCTAAGGGTTCAGGCAGGTTTGACCATGGACCTGTGAGGTCCGGGTGGGTGGCACACACGGGGCCTCAGCATCATCTCGTTCCTGAGACATCGCTGAAGCAGGAGTGCAGTTCCAGGGCTGCAGAGGACAAGCAGCCCGCAGATTAATTGGCATGCAGGGGGAGCAGGAGCAGCCAGATGACTTACAAGGGATCCGCTGTGTCCTAACAGCTCTAAAGACTTTCTGCAGACCCGGGCAAGGCGGCGCAGGCTGTGTTTGGAGTAGCTCAGACGGGAAGCCCCTTAGCAGCGTGGCAGCTGCTTGATTAAAGAGCGTTGTTCGGTAGAAATGAAAGAAACAAATGAGAAAAACAGCAATAGTCTCCAAATGTTGTTTGTTTGAGAAGAGCTAGAGGGAGGGACTCGTTACACCAGGGAGTGTAATGGTGTACAGCGTTATCGGTACGGCCCCTCCTGGGCTGCCCACATCCCTTCCTTAGCTCTTCTTCTGAGTGTAACTGACACACAGTGTTATTACTTTCAGGTGTACAACATAATGATGGGACAAATGTATACATTATGCTCTGCTCACTGTCAATTCTTCTCTTAGTGGCATTTCAAGGTGCTTGGCCCTCATGCTGGCAACTCTCTCGGCCACATTTTCTTCTCTGTAATGACAGGGAGACAGATTCTGCACTGCTAGGAGCACTTCAGACTTTCCAGTGTATGTTCTCCCCTCTCTCTCATTAGCTACTGCAGCAACCTCAAGAAACCTATCTTCAGGCTGCTTTCCAATAAAGAAGACTTAAAATACCAAAAACATTTTTAAACATGTAAATATAAAGGCATTGTAAACATTTTAAACACATTTTGGAAGGCAGATGTATATCTGGAAAAGCGTTGTGCAGTTGTGACTGGCTCCATTGCTGTCTGGCATTTAATTTCTACAAAGGAAAGACAGGCAGAGAAAGGTTAGGAAGGCTCAGGGAAGTGTGGAGACTTTTTATGATTTTCTTTTCCAGTTTTTTTCTCTCTCTTGAAAATCTGTGGCATTTTTCACTCACAATTTTTTTTTGAATGCATGTGTATTTTAAAAAGTAGACCATGGAAATGTATTGTTCTTTCTTATCTGTGTCTAATGTGGAAATATGTTCTCCTTATTTTTTTCCTTTTTACTCTCTTGCCTACATTGTTTTCTTTCTTAAGATGCCAGGCATTGCACTAAAGCTCTTTTAAATGGATTCTAGATTTATGTTTGAGCTTCTGTTGTGTGTGTTTCTAAGATGGAAAATATCTCATCTTTAGAATATATTAATTGCACAAACCCAAGTTTTCCCAAGTATCTACCAGCGTGGGTATACTGGAGCTCCATTTGGAAATGTGCAATAGAGTCCTGTCTTTGGTGGATATTATGAGTAAAATACCATGCAGTACCTGTTCTGGGGTCCAGGGGATACAGAGCGCCCCCTTGCAACTGTATGTAACGCTGGTTTGTTTTCAGATTTGCAGAGGGGCCCTGTGATTAGGAGCTACTTTTGGTGGCTTTGAGTGATCTCTGAAATGGCTTCCAGCCAAATTGTTTGTTCCCATGATTTTGAGTTTCTTAATTATAACTAGATTTTCTCAGTGCCTTTCACATGCATTTACTCAGTAAATTGCATTAAGTTTTTGGTAGCTTTCTTTACTTTCTCATTCTTTAGCTATATTCATTCATTCACTCATTTATTCTTCAAGTTCTTAATGTGCAGACACCTTGTTAAGCCTTGTCCCCTCAGAGGAAATGATGTCACCTCATTTTACAGCCATTATGCAATCCTAGGCCTTTCCATTTTAACCACTATCACACTTAGTGATTGTATATTTGTGTGATGTCTCTGTGATGTCTCTCTCAGGAGACTGAAAGCCACAGGAGGTCAGGGCCTGTGTCTCTTTTCCTCTCTGATGTGTCCCACAGTGCTGCGGACACTGCCTGACAGATAGAAGGATCTGGGACAGTATTTGCTGAATGAAGACATTTATGTGTCCCGTCAGAGTGCCCAGTGTCTTAACAGGAGTTAATTTCATATCAGTTGGGAATAACTAATGTCCAGGTATTTGAGTGCTTGACCTAGGTTTGTGTGCTGTGGAGATAGAAACAAAAAATACTGTGTGATACGCAGTCTCAAAGAGCTTGTAATGCAGTCAAGGAGGAGAGAAGGCCCTACCTAAAACCTGTGTTTCTAAGTGTTATGGGAGATTAAAAGTAGGGAGTGGGTGGGCAGCAGACAGGAGGGTTCTTCAGTGGAGTGGGGATGGACCTCGGGGATAGGAGAATTGCAGAGGGAATGCTTCAGGGAGCACTGAAGAACAGGATCCACTAGTAAGGTGGGGACAGCCACATGGTGCAGAGGCCAGCCCAGGGGTAACCTCAGAGTCTGCCGCTGTCTCCTAGTTACAGTGGTGTCTTCCATCACCTCTCTTAAAATCCGGGCTTGGGTGAAGAAGGGCTAATGGCTCCTGGCAATTTGTGTTGGGGAAGTGGTGTTCAAAAAGGAGAAAGGGAAGTGCTGGGAGTAACTTGAGTGCTTAGCCCTTTGAACCCCAGCCTTTATAGCACAGGATGCCTGGGGACTGGAGAGCAGAGGAGAGCCAGATGCTGTGTGTGCGTGTGTGCGGGCGTGCCAGATTCTGAAAGCAATTGCACATAGTAGCCAAGCAAGCCCTATTCTCAAAGGAAATGCATACTATATGACAGTGAAGCTATACCCATGATTCAGGGACATTATGAGGACCAAAATGGTAGAAATGGTTCAAGAAGGGGCATCACCATGCCTTCTGCAGAGGTTTGGGTGGGCTGAATCCGAGGGTCCTGACGCATGGTTCTAAAACCAAGACCACTCCCAACATATTCCTGAGCTGTTTCTCAATATCCAGAAAACAAAGAATGATTCTATGGGGAGTTCATCTTCCTCAGAGTAAATTGTCAGCCACTGCATCAGTGTGTCCCCAGAGGATCCAAGGCCTCCAGGCTGAACCACTTCTCTTCTTGAGGGTTTGAATACCATTGTCTTCTCCTGCTATCATGGTAACTCCCATGTTTTCCACATGCAATGTAAGATATATTTTCACTAGCTGTGTTCAGTCCTCTCCACTGCTCCTCTCTTTCTGCCAGCTGATTCTGGGGACACAAACGTACACATTTATGTCATCATTAACAAAATGGTGCTGTAGAAAGAGAAGTCTCAGCACATAAACTAAAGTTTACCAGAAATACCTACATAGAATGTCATCAACAGAATTAACAGTAAACTCCAGAGAACTGGTTCTGGCCGTATAGTAGGAAATAAAATTATTTTTAAGGATGCCTGTTCCCAAGTGGTTTAAGATCTTGGAGCCAATGTTCCACATGATAGCATCCTCTCCAAACCCTGTTAAAAGTACTTCTAGAATCACCTCTTTACATCCAACATTTCAATGAGGAAGCCAAAATGTAGCTAGAAGTAATTACCTCAGACTAAATCTTGTGCTAATGGTGCTACCTTATTAGCATTGTGGCTCATGCAGAAGCCAAGATCTACTTTTCATTACTTTAGAACACAGATAAAATAAGTGTGCAGTGGTAGGGCATAGTTCTGAAATGCAATTCCTTTATGTTTCAACATAACAGAAGATAGCAGGATTATTTTTGCTCTTGTCTCTGCCTTTAATGTTCCTGGCTGTTCAAACTCTTGCCCTTTAGGAAATGGATACCTTTCTCCCTTTCTAAACCTTTCTTTTCCTACACAGCCGAGGTCAGATTTCACCTTTCCATGAAGCTCTCCCTCTGTTCCCCATTGCGTCTTTCTTTGAAGGCTGGTGGCATTGTTTTTGGGCACCATATACTGACAGTGTGTGTTATGATAAAATTCTGGTCTTCCCTTTGAGCTAACTTCTCTAGTAGATTGATTTTATTTCTGGGAGGCACAGGGAGAACTGTAGGAAACATATCCTGTGGCCCTGGTAGGATCAGTGATGGGATAAGAGATAAATTATAATGAGAATTACAGTTTTTCTTTATATAGCTTTTCATAGCTTCTATGGTCCTTTCTTTTTTCTTTTTCTTTTTTCTTTTTACCAAAGCAGACATTTATTGGGGATTAGAAAGCTTCAGTAAGGTAGGATGTAGAACATGTGGTTCTCTGGGATCTATCCGTATGCACATCCTAAGGGTTCTCTAGAGCAGACTGGACCTAGCAACGAGTGACCAGAGAAGAGTTCTTTGAGCTTGACCAGTGGGTGGACTAGACTGTCAGGATTTGAAGAGACCTTGGTGGTAGTAGTGTTGACCCCTCCCACAGCACCTTCTGCAGTTTAGTGCTGCCATCTGTTTGGCCTCTACTCTGAACTCTGAGCAGCCCTGTGGTCAAGACTTCCTGAGGCTGCCCATTCCTCTAGAGTGAGGGAGACTTGTCTGACCCTTCTTCCACCGGTATCCTGCAGATATTTGCAGGCAACATTTTCTTATTTTGCAGGATAAACACCTTTATATTCTTTAAAAAAATTTTTTTTAATGTTTATTTATTTTTGAGACAGAGAGAGACAGAGCATAAATGGGGGAAGGGTAGAGAGGGAGAGAGGGAGACACAGAATTAGAAGCAGGCTCCAGGCTCTGACAGCTCAGAGCCCGATGTGGGGCTCAAACTCATGAGCTATGAGATCATGACCTGAGCCAAAGTTGGACGCTCAACCGACTGAGCCACCCAGGCGCCCCAACACCTTTATATTGTTTAGCTTCTCTTCATACTCCATTGTTTATTTCTTGTTATTATGGTTGCTCTTTCTTAGATATGCTATAATTAATCAACATCTCTAATAAGAGAGCGAGATGCCCAGAGTTGAATTCTACTCCAGGAGAAGAACTTTACTTTGGTTTCTCATGGACTAGAGTTTTGTTCATGGAGCAGTAGGGGAGGAAAAATAATTTTCCTTTTACTCTGAGTTCTTGGCTGAGTCCCCTATAATAAAAGATGGAGATACACAAGAAAAAAACATACAGAAGTTTGTTAACATGTATACTTCATGCTTTCTTGGGACATATCTAGGGGAAAAAGAGTAACTCAAATCTTTGAAAGTTTAGATGACAGAGTGTAGAAATGTATTACAGTATTAGGTTTCTAGTTCACAGGTGGAAACATTGGGGTTTTTGAGTTCTAGTCACATCCGGAAATGAGGTTTAGAAAGCTGATGGCTATCTTCACTTACTCTCATTTTAAAAATATTTAATAATACATTACTTTTTTGTTCTCTCACTCCTTCCTGGTGAAACCAGTAGAATTCCGTACTTTCATAAACTGTAGTGACTGAGATCTAGAGGTGTGTGACTGGTCACATCCTTTCCCTAAACAAACGAATACATATATAAAATAATACATATTGAGATGATAGTGCTTCTGATACTGAGGCTATGATAAAATATCAAGATAAAGAGCAAAATTTGTTTTTGTATTGCTTCATAGTTAAATAAAATGTATTATTCAAGTCCAAGATATATTCAAGTATACCTCCCTTGGAAAAAACACCGCTGGAAAGTTATAGGAACCATAGGAAATAACTGCCTTTATTCAAAAGGAAAATTTTGAAAAAATCTGAAAGCATGGGGGAAGAATATGCAGCTGGCCCATGTTTTAGTGAGTTATATTTATTCTGGTCATGGAAAGGGTTGCTTCCTATTTCCCCATTAGTCTGTAGTCAATCCTATCACAAAATCTATTCCTAGAGTTTAAGTTGAAGACATCGCTAAAAAACAAACAAAAAGGGAACTATTTTTCCGGTCAAAAAATAAATCAATAAAGCTGTTAAAGCTGGCTTATTTTAATATGGGTATTGTTAAGCTCTTTAAAAATACCTTGAAATTAATCTTTAGATTATGTAGGGTAGTGAGTTTAATGGTGGCCCTCCACAAGGTATATCCTTGTTCAAATACCTGGAACCTGTGAATGAGACTTTGGAGAAGGGGTCTTTGCAGATACAACTAAGTTAAGGATATTGAGATGAAAGCATCCTGGATTACCTGTGTGGACCCCACGTCCAATGACAAGTGTCTTTACAAAAGACAGAGAGGGACAGGTGATGAGGGAGAACTTAGAGTGATGTGGTCACAAGGCAAGGAGGACAAGGAGTGCAGACAGTCCCCAGAAGCTGGAGGAAACAAGGAAGAATTCTCCCCAAGAGCTTCCAGAGGGCGTGTGGCCCCACCGACACCTTCATTTAAGGCCTCCTGCCTCCAGAAATGTGAGAAAATGGATTTCCGTGGTATTGAGCCAGCAAGTTTGTGGTACTTTGTTATGGCAGCCACAGGACATGTAGGATTTAACCAATTCCTTGAACAGCAATTATATGTTAGTTGTGATGCAAGGAAATCCTTTCTGCTTACAAGAGGCTTACACAAGTGTAGTGGGTCAAACATGGGACGGACCTTTACAATGCTGTTTGAAAAGAAATATTACAAAGTATACGGACATAAATGAATAATGGGAACCTGGAAAGAATACCAATGGTTTTCTGAAAAGATGTCAAAGTTAGGTCAGCTGCAGGCAATGCTTGGCTTATAAATGAAAGTATTTTTGTAAAATAAGCTATTTTTAATACACCTATTAATAATATTAAAAGGATGTAATCAATAACCTCAAGATTTGAATTTGATACAGTTTTAAGCTGGAGTATACTACATGAAGGGACATTTCAGTCTTTTCTTTAAATACTAAGGGAAATAAAGTATAACATCCAACATGCTATGAATCTGCCTGGGCATTTTAACACCTTTGTCAACCTAGGCTGTCAGATTTTACTTTCATGAAAATATATCTCTAATTTTATAGTGGAATCCACTGAATAGATACTTGTCATGCTGATATTTATCACTACTATATAAAAATGATATAGAGTATGTTTAAGGCTTTATTGAGGCATGATTCATATACTATAAAATTTATCCATTTTAAGTGTACAATATAATACCTTTTAATAAATTTACAGAACTGTACAAACATTATTACAATCCACTTTTAGAACATTGTCACCACCCCAAAGACCCCTCATTATTTGCAGTCAATTCTTACCCCCAACCCCAGTCTTAGACAACCACTCATCTGCTTTCTGTCTTCATAGATTTGCCCTTTCTAGACATTGCATGCAAATCTGATAAAACAAATATTCTTTTGTATTGAACTTCCTTAACTTAGCAGAAGGTTTTAAGGTTTGTCCATGTTATAACATATATCATTCTTTCTTTTCTTTTTTTTTCTTTTTTTTTTTTTTTTTGCCAAGTAGTACTTATAAGTGTTTTCATTTTGTTTATGCATTCACCAATCAGTGGACATTTGGGTGGTTTGTTTGGGGCCATTATAGATAATCCTGCTATATACTTTTGCATACAAATATTTGTGTGGAGATAGGTTTTTAGTTTTTGGAAGAGTGGATAAATACCTAGGAGGGAAATTGCTGGGTTATATAGTAAGTTTCATGTTGTCATTTTTGCAAAGCTGTGTTCCAAACTGACTGTGCCAGTACACATGTCCTGCCAGTAATGTGTGAAGGTTCCAGTTATTCCACATCATCACCAATGTTTCTTACTGGCTGTCTTTTGGATAATAGCCATCCTATTATAGGGTGCAAAGTGGTACTTCATTTTGACTAATGGCTAGTGATGCTGACCATGTCCTTTGAGGCCATTTAGGTAGACTCTGGCTCTTAAGTCCTATCTTTGGTCTTTAAGACTCAATCATCCTTTTTTTTTTTTTTTAAATCAAGAAGTACATAGAACACACAGTAGGGAGAACAAAAGGTTATAAGAGGAATTGAGGACAAAAATGAAGTAAAGAAGATGGTGAGGGAAGGTTATGAGAATAAAGTAGAATGATGCATAATTATGGGAAAGAGGAGAAGGAAGAGCTTATTAAAAAGAAAAATTGCATTGCTTGGAAAGTCAAATCATATCATAATGATATCAGTGAAGATAAAAAGACATGAGTACATTAAGAACATTGGTAACAATATGAACATTCTCTGTCCAGAGTAATGGCAATGTATACTGAGATCATTAATTTAGATCAAAATGTGCTCATGAACTGAGAGCACTTTTGAGTTATTATCCATTACACTTGTCTTGTCTCTGCAGAAAGAACACATTTTCATCTATTCATAGATTCTTTCTTTGATTTATTAAGGTCTTCTGTTATGGCCTTTTCTTTAGTGATCAGCTAGCTACCTTCTGGACACAACATCAGGCCTTCTGTGGTCACTGGTGTCCATCTGAGTCTCATAGTGTTGAGTCTGGATAATCTCGAATTTCACGTTCTTTCTTCCCATTAACACACTTTTTTATGTGCAGCACATTCACTTTTGCTCTTTTCTGCCTCTGCCTTTTTAAAAGGTTTTTTTTTTTTTAATGCTTATCTATTTTTGAGAGAAAGAACCAGAGACAGAGCATGGGTGGGGGAGGGACTGAGAGAGAGAAAGGCACAGAATCTGAAGCAGGATCCAGTCTCTGAGCTATCAGCACAGAGCCCAACACAGGGCTCGAACTCATGAACCCTGAGATCATGACCTGAGCTGAAGTCTGACGCTTAACTGACTGAACCACCCAGGCGCCCCTGCCTTTTTTTTTTTTAACCTCTGCCTTCTTCATCACAGACTTTAGGACACCATTTTGGGGGAGTAGCGTTTTTTGTTTGTTTTTGTTTTTGTTTTTCACTTTTGGGCTCATGAGTTGTTAACATAGAACTTAACATATAATCATCATATGAAACTTTCTGAGATATTTCCCTGTGAATGCTAATACCTGAATGACTGAGAATTGTTTCCTCAGTTTTGGCTTCAGGTGATGGTCAGTTGGATGGTCATGGTAGTAAAGAATCCAACAGTTTTTAATTTTTATTTATTTTTATTTCCTTTATTTTTTATAGTAATCTCTACACACATCATGGGGCTCAAACTCACAACCCCAAGATCAAAAGTCGCATGTTCCACTGACTGAATCAGCCAGGCACCCCCAAAGATAGTTTTTGTCTTAGGCCAGTTATTTAATCCTGGTCTCAAGGTTAGCATAAAGATTTTTCTAAAATGTAGTAAAATAAAATGTATATTCAAATTTGAAAGACTTTTTTTTTAATTCAAAGAATAGGAAAACACTATTTTTCCTTCAGAGTTTAGTTCTGTTTATCACCAATATCATGTATGTGTATATATGAGCTGTGAAGATCAAGTACTATGACATAGTTTTAGTAAATAGACCAGAGCTTACATATTTCAATGAGGGTTATATACTTTAAAATAAATGATCTCGGCTATAAACTTATTCCATCCATTTTACAATTCCTCAATCTTATTTTGAGATTTCCATCAGTGCCAGTTTATGAACCAAATAAAAAACACTGATTTCATTACTTTATTGTCACACTTCATGTATAAGATGCAAAAGCAATATGCTTTAGTAATTGAGATTTAAATAAATTGAGTTTCCTATCTCCTGTATTGCCTGGTACTTGGTTTAGCCTGTTTTGAGATGCAGACACGTTACCTTCCATCTTGTCTCATAAGAAAGCAGTACATTTAAAACAAAGGATGTGCTGATTGCAGTTATTGTTTCCTCTGAGCCCATTACTCTCTTCGCTGGAATTTAGTACCAAGCTCTTTTACCACCTGTTAAAAAAAAAAAAAGAGGAATTTCTCTAAGAGGCTGTGAGATGAGTCCATTTGCACCGTGGTGATAGTCACTCAGGCAAATTGTTTTATGAGAGGGACTGATTTCCAAAGATAGCCATTAAGCTAGGAGACAGTGAGGACCTAGGAAAACTAGGACAAGTGAGAGGGCAGCTGTCTGCAGCCAGGAAGAGAGGTCTCACTAGACACTAACCCTGCCGGGCCTTGATCATGGGCTTCAAGCCTCCAGAACTGTGAGCAAATAAATTTGTGTTGTTTAAGATACCTGGTCTTTGGTATTTGTCGTGGTGGCTCTAGTTGACGAATATACAGGGCTTTCTTTACCATAACTACAGTACAGTTATCACAATCAGCCAAGTTAATGTTGGCAGCAGTACTATTTCCTGACCTACAGACCTAATTTGATTTTTATCAATCGTCTTAGTAATATGTTTTACAGCCAGAGAAATTCCAGATCGTGTGTTATATTCGCTTGTCATGTCTTTTACCCTTCCTTCATCTGGAACATTTTATCAATCCTTCTCTCTCTCCATGACATTGAGACATTTTATAAGTATGGGTCTGCTTACTCTGTAAAGTGTTCCTCGGTTTGGGTCTGATACATTCTCATAATTAGATTCAGATTACGTATTTTTGTCAGGAATACAACAGGGATGATGTTGTATTCTCAGTACATTATAGCATGAGACACATGGTGTCAGTTTGTCCCATTACTGATCATGTTACCTTTGATCATTTCATTAGGATGGTACTGGGGCACCTGGGTGACTCAGTTGGTTGAGTGTCCAACTTTGGCTCAGGTTATGATCTTGCATTGTAAGTTGCAGCCCCACATCAGGCTTACTGCTGTCAGTGCAGAGCCTGCTTCAAATCCTCTATCCCTCCTTCTCTGCCCCTCCCTACTTGAACTTTCTCAAACAAAATAAAAAATTAAAAAAGTAAAAATAAGGTGGTACCTACTGTGTTTCTCTACTGTGACTCTACCTTTTTCCCTTTTGTAATTAATAAATAGATTGTGGGGATATACCCTGAGACTGTAAATCTCCTACCCACCGTTTGAGAATCCACTCATATTTTCTTGCTCGATTCACTTACAACTGCTATGCTATGATTGCTAAATGGTGATTTTCTTCTTCTGTCATTCCTCGAATATGTATTTATTGGCTTTCTACTGTTAGGAAGAGCTTTCCTTTCTCCCCCATTTATTTTGTATTTATTTATGCCAAAATAGACTCATACATATTAAAATATGCTGTGACTCCTATTTGGATGTGTGTCATACCACATAAAGTCTCCAGATTTTGGTAAATATATCCATTTATTTCATGGGATATAGCAATAAGACACAAAAAGGAAACTTCAGTTATTTATATGGAGATAAGACTGTCATAACTAGACTCGAGTTTGTGGATGATGAAAAGGAGGAATCAAAGATGATTGTCTGACTTCTAGGCTGGGTATTACAGAAAATGAGAAGAGAAGATTTATAAAGGGAGGAAAGCGATAAGTTGAAATTGTGAAAATTCAGGTGATTTGACATGGAAAACTGGTGCTCAGGATTGGTGTTTGGCAGAAATGTGGGTTGGGGCATGTGTGCCAGAGCAGACTTTTCCTAGTTCACAGAGACCGTTATGGGTATCTCTTCTCAACTTCATCTTCGATGCCATCACAGGGGTGGCTTGAAATCAGCCATGGAGGGAGTATTTCCACCATAGAAATTAGCAAATTATACAAATCAATCTTTCTCTCCACTTCTCTTTGTCTCCCCCACAGAGCCAGTTCACCAGCACTCTACTATTTGGGTGGCATTGGTATATATGTGCCAGTTAAAATCCTGAACGTGAATGAGATCATTAAGAGATGAATGTTTAATATGAGACTAAAATGTGCTAATTAAAAATGGCGTATTAAGGGTGGGTGGACAAAGAAAAGCCACACAAGACCTTCAGAAAGGATGGAGAGAGAAATGTTTAAGGGGAACTCTCGGTGAAGGTTTTCAAAGAATCCAAAATGGTAGAAGTTTCCAAGACAGATTTGATGAACCGTGCCATATGTAGCTAAGATATCCAGTAACATACAGACTAAATGTGGTTCAGGGTATTAGATTGTTTGATGACCTTAGTAGAAGTTTTAATTTAGTGACTTGAGCATATGCTGGATTGAGTTTAGTTAAAATTCAGTACCAGTTGAGTGTTGAATGGATAGTACTGGATCTTTCAGGGCCAAGGAAAGTCATCCTAGGCTCACCTTTTTTTGATAGTCTTGCTGTATACCATAGACTACTATTTTAGACCATGGTGACCATGAGGTACAAGAGTAGTTTGTGTACCTTCTGTGGGTGTCCTAGCCTGCTTTGCTTATAAAAGAGGGAACCCATTTAGAAAGTTTGAATTCGCTTGATTTTAGTTTTGGTATCATGGTTCCCTATCAGTTTTTGTCAGAATATATAGCATAACACTTAAAAATACTTCTCAATAAAAAATGGTATTCATTTACCAAGCTTTCCAGTAATATTACTTGAGATATTGCATCACTAGGCCTCTTTGTCTTTTCTAGTTGACAGTGTGTTTTTAATATAAAACAATGCCTCTTACAAAACTAATTTGTTCTATTAGAATCAGTAGTCAGGTTTGTGAATTTTTTTTTAGAACCATAGGTATTATAGAATGGGATTTCTTTTCCTTTTGTCTTTTTAAAAAGCTGATGTTTAATTTAAGTAGCAAAGCAAAAATAAATCTTTAAGCACAGAAATCCTTATGTATTACATTTACTATTAGTTTATTGGATGTTATATCCCTTCATGGAAAGGTTTTTCCTTTTTATCGTAAATTGGGAACAAGGGATACTATACCATTGCATATGAACAAAGAATCATGTGAAAAATTACATAAAAGCAAATAGGGCAGTTTTAAATTCTGGGCTGTAGACTGTTTTATACTAAGCTGGGGAATTTGTTTTCTGAACCTTTGTGCCAACAATAGAGCACTAGTTCATTTAATTTGCTACTGTGGAATGATAAATATTTGATAGTTAGGAAAATCTTTTCTTAGAATTGAACTGCATTTCATTTGCGTTGTCTGTGAATGCATTTTAGTTGTAGAAATAAAAATGTGTATTGAAAAGATATGATCTTATCATCGTATGCCCAATTACTCTTTTTAAAAAGTAATTTCTTAGATGGGCAGTAGAAAAGCACTGTTTGTAACAGAAAGGAAAATATTCTTGGAGTTTTATTTTACAAAAAAGCATGGCACATTGGAACAACAATGGACATGTTAGCATGTTTTCTGTGTAACTACTGAGTTGGAAAAATTCTTTATGTTCACTATAACCAGTCATTTGCAATAACACGGTTAGGAAATAATGAGGATACCCAATTCTGTGTGTGTATGTGTCTGTCCCCCATGCCTTGTGCTAAGTGCTCTCACTGTATTTTCTCACTTAATCCTCACTACAACTGGTAGCTCATAGTGACGAAGTAGCAGAGTCGATATTTGAAGCCAGGTCTACCTGACTCTAGAACCAAAGATCTTATATACCATTCACACTGAGGTCTGATCAATGTAGCTTTAGAAGAGTGAGAAATAAGGTAAAAAAGAAAATTAAACAAAAGAGACATTTTCCAATGACCCTACTTTTGGTATTTCTTAACATTAGGAAGTGAAACAGATGTGACTTTGTTCTAAGCAATTTAGTACTAAGTTAGTATTAAAAAGAAAGAGAAGGCCATCTTTTTGTTATTGTTACAATTATCATCTTTGGATATGATGTGTGTAGTAAAATGAAATAAGCTATGTATATTTCCTCTGATATGTAAAAGTGTGTCTGAACTTATTTACTATTAGTTTTGCTCAAGCTGTTAGGAGTTCACAAACTTTGAGGCTCAAGGTTTCTTTTTAGCCTCCTTTTACTCTAAATGGTCATTAAGAACTGCTCTGGAAATCCCATGTTTTACCCAGAAAAAGAGTGAAAATGGAAAATTGATGTTTGTTTTTTGACTGCTCTACTAAGACTACATTTGTTTTCCTATTCAAAGTGATAAGAAAGAAATTATTTTCAGTTTACCTGTAGATGCCCTGTAAGTGAAAACTATCTCAACTATTTAAAAATTAGGAGAGGCTGACAATAAACTATATTTTAAAAAAATAAAAAAAATAAAAATAAACTTAAAAAAAGAAAAAGAAAAAAATTAGGAGAGGCTGTTTGCATGCTTAGCTTCTTTTAGGTATGTTTTTACTATTTCCCATCTTGTGTTGAACTTTCTGCTTCCTTTGAACTTTTGAATTGTCTAAAAGAGTAAATTGTACAGTTACATTTAGCAGTACTTTTCAGAAATGCTCTGACAAGAGAGACTATGATTTAGTGTTTATTTATGTTACACACAATTGACTGTTCCATATATATATATATATATATATATACACACACACACATATATATGTATATATATACATATGTCAATTTTTAGCTGTTGAGGTCTATGGCGAGTTTGGGTGAGTATAATTTTGGTTCAGATGTTTGAGGGTTTTCATTAAATTACTTCTCTCTGGTTTAGAATAACCATGTTTATGCCGATTTTACACATCTTCTCTCTTCTAGTTTTTGGGGTCTTATTTTAAGTTTCTGGATGCTTTTGGGGAAGAGTGATACAAGTAAGTTTGACTTAGCTTCTTAATAGTCAAAGTTTTCATTGATTTCAGTTGTAAACCCTATACACTTTGAAACCCTCTGGGCAATTGAATCCTAAACTTAGATTATTAAAGGAAAGAAGCCAGAAGTTCTGATAATTCAGATGCTGAGAACAGTAACCAAAGCCAGCCTATGCTAGCTCCTTTTCAAAATAAGGCACTTCAGATGCTGAATCTATGAGTTGTTGGGGTTTTTTTGTTTTCTGTTTGTTTTTGTTTTTGTTTCAGTACCAGTCATTTATCAGTATCCACCTTGGAGCTCTCCCATTTTGTCAGTCACAGGAATGACCGACACCATCTTGAAGTCCTGGGTGTCCCCTGTGCCAGCTACATGAGCACCTGTGAGGATTTTTTTTTTCTTAGCACCTGTGAGTTTTTAACACCTGTTCATGTTTTGAGCTTAATGTTCTTCATTCATGAGGCAGCATGGCACAAGGAGAAATACTTGGGCTTTAGGGTTAGATTAGCTGGACTTTTAAAAAAGTTTTTTATTTTAAACACTTTGTGATTCACAGGGAGATGCAAATATAGTACAGAGAGGTCCCCTTCACCCTTCACCAAGTTACCCCAAAGATTAGTTAGTATGCAACCATACTACAACATCAAATCCAGGAAATTGATATTGGTAGGATGTGGTGTATAGTTCTAAGCTGTTTTTATCATATGTGTTGATTCATATAAGCACCATCACAGTCAAGATACCAAATTATTCTATCAACAAAGATGTCTCTTATGCCGTCTCTTTGTAGTTATACCTGCTCTATACTACCCCTAAACCCTGGCAACGATGAATGTTTTCCATCTCTATAATTTTGTCAGTTCAGGAAGGTTATATTAATGGAATCATACAGTATGTGGCCTATTGTGATTGGCTTTTTATTCTTGAGCATAATGTCTTTGAAACCCATTTAAGTTGTGTATGTCCATAGTTTATTCCTTTTTATTCCTGTGTAGTATTATACCCTATGGATTTGCCATATGGCTGTACCACAGTTTTTAACCTTCACCTACTGAAGAACGTTTTGAGTTTTTTGTTTTTGTTTTCAGTTTGAAAATACAATAAAATATGTATTCATAATAAAATTTAATAATTTTATTTGAAAAACTTATTTGTAATAAAGCTACTGTGAACATTCTATGTACAGGTTTTATGTGGACATAAATTTTTGTATATCTGGTCTGAATGCCTGTAAGTGTAGTTGCTGGGTCATTTGGTAAGTGTATATTTAGATTTTAAAGAAACTGCCAAACTATTTTCTATACTGGCTGTGCTACGTTATATTCCCTCCAGCAACGTAGGAGAGATCCCGTTTCTCTGGATCCTTTTCATCATTTGCTATTATTACTATTTTTAATTTTAGCTGTTCTAAGATACATAGTGTTACCTCACTATAGTCTTGTTTTCCTTTCCCTAATGCCTACAGACATTGAATACCTTTTCATATGTATTAAATATATATATTTTATAATGTAATGTCACTTCATGTCCTTTGCTCATTTTCTAATTGGATTGCTTGTTTTTTTTTTAACTGCAGTTTTGAGAGTTCTTAATATACTATAGGTACTAGTCCTTTGCCCCATGACTATCCTAATTAAGAAAAAAAGAACTATTATGGAAAATGCCAAACATGTACAAAGTTAAATACAACAGTATAATGAACCCTCACTTATCTTTAATGATTATCAGTTCCTTCTCCACACTCAGATTATTTTAAAGCAAGGCTTCCAGACATCATATAATTTCATACATACATATTTCAGTAGAGCTCTAAAATATAAGGACTATTCTCTTTAAAAAAA
>CM053571.1:74630828-74729361 GCA_028646485.1 Cryptoprocta ferox
TCATTCTTCTGCATGTTGCTGTCCAGTTCTCCCAGCACCACCTATTAAAGAGGCTATCTTTTTGCCATTGGATACTCTTTCCTCCTTTGTCAAAGATTAATTGGCCGTACATTTGTGGGTCCAGTTCTGGGCTCTCTAATCTATTCCATTGGTCTATGTGTCTGTTTTTGTGCCAGTACCATACTGTCTTGGTGATGACCAAATTTTTTATAGGTTATTTAGTTTTGAGACACAGGGACAGAGCACGAGTGGGGGAGGGGCAGAGAGACAGGGAGACACAGAATCTGAAACAGGCTCCAGGCTCTGAGCTGTCAGCACAGAACCTGATGTGGGGCTCGAACCCATGAACCGTGAGATCATGACTTGAGCCGAAGTCGGATGCTTAACTGACTGAGCCACCCAGGCGCCCCAGGACTATTCTCTTAAACACAACCATGATAGCATTGTCTTACCTAAAACAACACAAATTCCTAATATCATCAAATTTCTAACTAGTTATTACATTTCCCCTTTTGATACTTTTTCACTTGTTCTAGACAGAATACAAGTAATATCTGTCTATACCTTGCAATTGGTTGATATGCCTTTAATGTCCCTGTTAATCCATAAGTTCTACCTTCCAATGCTGTTCTTTTTTAGTTAGTTTGCTTTTGTCAGAGACAAAAACAATAGTGGAAACAGTGGAAACAGATTTCATTTACTAACTAGTGTTGGAAGGGAAAGAGCTGAATCCCATTCCAATTTGTGCAAAGGTGACTGGGTGTTTTTAAAGGGAGAATGAGGTGGGAGGGAGTGGAAGGGAGACTCAACTGAAAAATCACAAAGGGTTGGTCAGTGTAAATGCTTTCAGGCTAGTGGTGTCAGCTAGCTAGCAGTTACTGAAGGAGGATTTTAACTCCCTGCAGAGAGTGGGAGACAGAGACCCTATCCTTTCTGATGATAATGTATTACAGGAATGGTTCTCAGATCATTGAGAAAGACACTCCTGGATTGTAGGAGAAACCTATGCTACATCTTAAAAAGACTGAGGAAAGATTGACAGTTACACACCCTTTTTATTAAATATTCTAAGAAAGGCAGGTCAGGAGCTTATCTTAAGATGTTGCTTAGAACAAACACTAAATCCTTTGACAACTCTGAGCTTCTAGAGGGGAACTCAAAAGGCAGCAGGCTCATTCCAGGAACTAGGTGTTAGGTTGCTGGAAGCCATGATAGTTGGGTCAGGTCTCACTCCAGGGCTAGAATGCTGAGAATGTTTTGCAGTTCACACTTTTGCCTTGTTTTGTTTTGTTTTCTTTGTTTCTTTCTTTCTTTTTTCCTTCTTTTCATCTTGCCATGCTTCCCACAGTCTGCCTTTTGCTGATTGCATCTCCATGATGTCAACTGATATGTTCTTCCATCCACTATATTTCCTGTAAATTGATAGTTGGATTTAGAAGTTTGATTGCATTCAGGTTTTCTATTTTGGGTAAGGATACTTCATAGACAGTGTTATATACTTCCAGGAGAAAGTAAATAATTCTGGTTGTTTTTCTTTTTGTGAAGTGAGTTACTATATACCTAGATCCATTATTTCAGTTAGGGATTGAAAAATTGTGCTATTCTAATTCTATCATTCTCCCCTCATTTATTTGCTAGAATATCTTTCAAGAGAAACATTCCTCCATGAAATATTTGGTTACCCTGAGGATACAGTTTGTATAGGCACCACAGGACAAACACTTGATCTTGAACTTTATTTGCCAGTTTTATTGTTGTTGATATTCAAACATCCTTTATGGTGAAGCTTTCTTCAAATTGGCCCCTAAGGCCTTTTGGTATGATTTCAGTTGTCTTCCCTATTATTCTAGATATTCCATGTTCTTCTTATTCATTTTCTACTCCAAACCTAGAAACAGCCATTCCTCCAAAGATTGGTTGCTTTTATTTGGGAATGATTTTTTGGACCTAAATTAGGGCATTTGTGCTGCTCATTGTTACTGGATAATTCACTGTGTCTCCAGGCCTTTTTAGTGACAAGTTCTATCAAAATCAACTATCTTTAAAATAGGAAAATAGGTAATGAGTTTATTCTGATACTTTTAACTGAACTCAAGGTGGTTTGCCAGTTGGAGTGCATCAAAATGAACACAATTCAAGAAAATATTGAAAGCAAAGAATTTTTATTGTTGCAAGTAAGGAGACAGGGAGATAGGTCTCAAAGTGATGCAGGCTGACTGGGTCAAAGGGGAGGAGGATCCTTGGCTTCAGGCAGAATAGAAATCAAACATGAGTGAAGAGGAAGTGAGAGCAGTTTGTTGAAGATATGGCAGATACAGAAGGAACATCTGGGAAAAGAAAGGAGAGTGAGTCTTGACTTTGCTTGGGGTCTGGGGTTTTGCTAAGGATTGTGGTCCAGTGCACTTATCTTCTCAGGCATCTAAGAAGGAAGATGAGTGTTAAGGCGACCTCCATAAGTCACATAAGCCCTGGATCCAAGAGTCTTGGTGAGTCAGCCGTCTTGGAAAACAAGGACCCTGCCTGGTCACTCCTTAGATGTTATCTATTGTGCTGGAAGACTCTAAAGAAGTATTAACTCCTTGACCTTTACAAGGAAGACATACATTATCTGCTCTATAAGGTGTGTGTAAGGCAGGAGTGTAGGTCTTAGCAAGGATAGAAGCAGGTAAAGGAGCAAGAAAAGCAGTCTGTAATGGGGTCCTTTCAGTTTTGGTCTCAGAAAGCACTGTCTCCCCATGGGGTTAGTACAGGAAGCTTTTATTTGGTGTATTGGGGGTGGGGGCAGGGAGCTTGCATAAACACTTGCATTCAGTTGTGCATGCTAGCATGTCAGCAAGCTAGTGCATTTATCTATGTTCAAAAAAAAAGGCAGAAAACCCCACCCATAGGGGGAGGGTCTTAGTTTTATAATGAACTAAAGGTAACTTCAGGAGCTCAAGGGGGCTACTGCACAAGTCCTCAGCTCCAGTCCAGCTCAACTGGCTCATGTAAGTCACTCTAGGTGAAACACACCTAGCAAGGGGCTCTTAGGTGAGACACCTAGTCGAGCTACCCCTTGGCTGGAACTTTTGGTTTTACAGAACATTGTTTCCCTGCTTTTGTCCTTTCCCCTCCTCCTTTCTGCTGATAGCTTGCAGCCCTCTTATTAGGGTAACTTCCCATTGCATCCTAACTAACAATTCCAGCTAAAATTTGTAACTACAAGGATATTTACCTAACCTAATGGTACATCTCTATCTCTCTTGCTGCCACTGAAAATTCTGGTTCCTAACAACACCTGTATAATTATGTATTTGTTTTATCCTACGTTACTCATGTAATGGTCTCAAAATAACAATACCAACGTTACCAGAAACAGTATGATTATTAAAAGTAGTTTGTGAATTTTTTATAATGCTTTTTGTTTTTAAAGTATATTGTACTAGGTATATGCAGTAAAATCCTGTGTTTTAAACTTACTTGATATAGTTCCTTTCTGTGTAATTTTGACTAGTTTGTTTCGTGTTGCTTTTGATTTTGAAGGATTTTTTAAATTTAATTTGTTTTATAATCATATAAACGCTGCTTCTAAATCAGCAAAATAAGGTGTACTTAGAGAGGTCTGTCCCAGTCCTTCCTGGCCTGTTACTTCACTCCACCTGTAGGTAATCCTTTCTTCTCTTTTCCTTCTGTTCCTCTTTTTCCTTCTCATCTTCAGTTTGGTTTAGCTTTAATTTAAAATATACCCCCCATCCTCCCATCTTAGATAAATGTTAGTGTATAACATTTCTCCTGTTTTTGTAACTGAAAAAGTATCCTCAACCCTAGTATATTAGGATCATCATTATGAACATTGGTTATTGAGCAACTATTACACTATAATGGTTAACTCCTTAAGAATTACTGAGATGGCCCAAAGGATTTCCTTTTGTCCTCTCTTTGGCCTTCAGTTCTTTAAAGAGTTTTCTTATTATTTTATTTTATTTTATTTTAGAGAATGCACGCACGCCACAAGTGGGTGCGAGAGGGGGAAAAGAAGAGAGAGAATCTCAAGCAGGCTTCACGCTGTCAGCTCAAAGCCTGATGCAAGGCTCGATCCTGCAAACTGTGAGATCATTACCTGGGCTGAAATTAAGAGTCAGACGCTAAACTGACTGAGCCACCCAGGTGCCCATATGTTTTCCCTGAGCCAAAATCAAAAGTCAGATGTTCAACCAACTGAGCCACCCAGGCGCCCATATGTTTTCTTTTCTTTCTTTTTTTCTTTTAGTGTATTTTTTTATTGGGAGAAAGAGAGAGAGAGTGAACACATGAGCAGGGTAAGGGGCAGAGAGCGAGGGAGAGAGAGAATCCCAAGCAGGCTCCCCACTGTCAGTGTGGAGCCCGATATGGGGCTCAAACCCATGAACCATGAGATCATGACCTGAGCCAAAATCAAGAGTCAGACGCTTAACTGACTGAGCCACCCAGGGACCCCTCTTTTCTTAGTTTTGACTTTCTTTTAAAAAATCTTTAAATAATGGAATTGATGGCCTTTTTTCTGATTATAAAAACATTTCATGTTAACTGCTGAAAAATTTCAAACTACAGAAAATTATGAGGAAGAAATTGAAAGACATGCCTGATATCAATATCCAAGAGTAACCTCGATTAGTGTTTTGGTACTGCCTTAGTCTTCCTGGCTGCTCTAGCAAACTACCCTAGACTAGGTGGCTTAACCAACAGATATTTATTTCTCACATTTCCGGGGCTGGAAAGTCCAAGATCAAGGTGCTGGCAGATAGAGTTCTTGGTGAGCACTGACTTCCTGATTTGCAGACTGCCACCTTCTCATTGTATTCTCACATGACAGAAAGCATGGAGGAAGCTCTTTCCTGTGTCTTCTTCTAAAGACATTAATCCCATCGTGAGAGCTCCACTCCCATGACCAAATTACCTTTCCAAGGTCTCATCTCCAAACACCATCACGCTAGGGACTAGAATTCCCACATATGAATTTAGTAGGGAGATACAAACATGCGATCATTAACAGTCTTTTGTTGGACATACACACTTTTTAACAACTGGATTCATATTGTATATGCTTCTTGATCATCTCTTTTTATATTTATTTAATAATATATGAGTGTTTACACATTATCTTTAAATATTCTTTTAGGGGTGCCTGGGTGGCTCATTTGGTTGAGCATCCACCTTGATTGTGGCTCAGCTCATGATCCCAAGGTCATGGGATCAAGCCCTGTCTTGAGCTCTGTACTAGAGTATGGAGCCTGCTTAAAAGATTAAGATTCTCTCTCTCTTTCTCTCTCTCCCTCCCTCTCTCTCTCTCTCTCTCTCTCCCCCTCTGCCCCTCACCCCACTTGCACTCTGTATGTCTCCAAAATAATAAATACATAAGTATTCTTGAAACATAATCTAAAATGATT
This sequence comes from Cryptoprocta ferox, assembly GCA_028646485.1. Lineage (NCBI taxonomy): Eukaryota > Metazoa > Chordata > Mammalia > Carnivora > Eupleridae > Cryptoprocta > Cryptoprocta ferox. The sequence goes on from CM053571.1 coordinate 74,636,234, forward strand.
AAATGGTGTTATTCCAGTGTATGGTGATGGTAACATTTATTTAATTATTCCCCTATAATTAGATATTTAGGTTGTTTCCAGTTTTTCACTAATGTGAACATAATTCTTTCTGTGCATTTCTGATTTGAGTGTGATTACCAAAGGTTGGGGAAGTGTTTTAGGTTTTGGTGTATGATGCCAAACTGCTATTCAGAAAAATGTCCATGGAGTTACATAAATTTTCACTCCCAAAAGAAGCCCATGATTTTGTCCGTCTCACGAGACCCCATGCCAACATTGTATTCTGTTAGAGTTGTCAAAAATTTAGTATGTATTTGTAAATAATGAGACACTAATGTTCCTTACATAAATTCATTAGAATATCTCAGATTTGTTTCCAAAGATGAATTTGTAGATCTCTCCTTGCTTTTAGATGCCACTTCTTGCTACTAGCATCTCTCTTAGGTAAGATAACACCAGCCATGAGCATGGCTTACGTGTGATAGAAGTTTATTTCTTCCTCACATTAAGTCTGAACTAAATGTTTTTGAGTGGTGAGCAGGTTACCTCCACACTGTGATTCAGGAACCCAGGTTCCCTCCATTGGTGACTCTGTATCTTTAAGCAGTGACTTTAGCTTCTGTGCTCACCTGCATCAAGCAGGGAGAGGAAAATGCTGAGGTGTTCCAATGCAGGAAGATGATATGGGCCAGACTTGGAAGTAGTGCCTGTTACTTCCGCTCACCTTCCTTTGGCTGGAACTCAGTCATGTGGTCGTTTCTAACCCTCAGTGAAGCAGAGAAGTTATGGGCTCAGGAAGAAGCGTAAACAGCATCTGGGGAACAGCAAGCCCATCGCTGTGACAGTGTACTTCTCTGTAGCAGCATTTCTGCTTGTTTGATTTTGCTTTAGGGATGAAACCTGGATAATTGGGAGTTGGAAACATTAGTTTTGGTTGCTTATAAGCAATTTTCATTCATCTCTGATTTTTGTATGTATAACCAATAGAGGAGGTTGTTTAGGAGATGAGTTTCTGAATATTGCAGAAATATTAGATTATTAAGATTGTAGAATAGTATAATGATAGAAGTGGTTGTCTTTAGCAAATGAAGAAATTAAATCATCTGGGTGTTTAAAAATGGCTCATCCAATATGGATTCATTTACATACTTTATTTGGATTGCTTGTCATCCTCTGCATATTTTAAGGGCACAGTTTTTGTATGTAGAAGTAATTGTGAGGTAAGTGTCTATCAGTGAATAGGCTCATTGATACTGTGCAGATATGGTAAATAAAAAAAAAAAGAAAACAAAAACAAAATCACAGTGTGCAAAATAGCCATGCAGGAAAGACATTATTCATGCTGTAAATTTGATTTTACTTTTATTTGCAATAACCTTGATCCTGAAATCCATTAGATTGAACTAGCTAAGAAAGAAGAACATAGAAAAATTAGATGTCACATATATTTATGCTGTTTTCTTGAAGGTGGACCTGAAAAGTCCTAACGGTTTTGGAATGCTAAAGGACTTTAGGCAGATGGGTATGTTTCCCTGTCTGTACCTCTGTTTCCACAAAGGACCAGAAGGACCTCATGTGAATTATCTTATTTTAGTCCTCAGTCAAATCATTTTATATGAGGACAAGATATTCTTCTTTTTCGTACGCTGTCGAGTACCAGCCAGCTCTGTCAGGACTTAGTGATTCCCCAGCTGTCTATACTGGTGAGGCCTCGCTTAAGGCATCCATCCACATGTCCGGGACACGCTTCAGTTGGCCACCTGGGGGTACCCACTATCTATTGGTTTCTCATAAATGTGCTTGTTAGAGAAATTGCGATCAAGCATGATTCTTAATCACCTACCTAATAGAATTTCACCGGCTGCCACCTCCTTGCATCTTGAAGAGAGGCTCTGCCTGGTCTGTTACTCCTGGACTTGGCCTGTTTGGCTTGGAGGTAGAGTGTAGATGGGACCCCTGGAAACCAACCACTGAGTGACTGTGGCAGAGGGATCAGGTTTCCTACTTGGAAAAGGGTGTGTCAAAATAGATTCTTCTGGAGTTTGTTTTCTTCATGATGAACATCTGTTGTTTTTGTCAGTCTAAAGTATTCCCTTAATATTCATAATGTGGTTCTTCTACTTGAGTAGGAGATCACTGAACAGTGGAAAAATCTGCTTTTAGCTTTTTTTAGTATGTTGATTTTAGTAATAGGGCCCAGGAAATTGAAACATTAATGTTTAAAGAGAATGGGAATGCTTTTAAATAATCCTGTCATCATTAAATCTTGCACACAAGGAAAAGACAGTAAAAAAAGAGTGGTATGTAAGATAAAGACTTTCATAAATTTTTAATTAAGTATCACTGGTATTTAAAAATAAAGGTGAATTTGTGAAATTTACATAAGGAAGAGTGTAAATAGAGAAATATCAGAATTACAGGTAACAAGATTTTGGAACTTGAGATTTGCTTGAATGTGTGGTTCTGTTTGTTTACAGCTGAGATTAATCATTTTAGGTACCACTGTGTCTGTCGTTTATGGATATGATGTATTTTAAAATCAAGACTGTTACATTCCTTTTAATTACTGGTATAAGTTTGATTTGAATTTAGCACTTAAAATACCATCTCCACTGTAATCAACCAGGCAGCTTTATAGTCTAGTAAATAAAGTCATTACAGTTCCATTGATTGCATACATAGTGAATTCTGTACAGTCTTAGTGGTTATTAAACCCTTGTTTCTGGGGCACCTGCATGAATCAGTCAGTTAAGTGTCTGACTTCGGCTCAGGTCATGGTCTCATGGTTTGGGGGTTTGAGCCCCGTGTTGGGCTCTGTGCTGACAGCTCTGAGCCTGGAGCCCACTTCAGAATCTGTGTTTCCCTCTCTCTCTGCCCCTCCCCTGCTCAGGCTCGCTCTTTCTTTCTCTCTCTCTCTCTCTCTCTCAAAAATAAATAAACATTAAAAGGAATTTTACCCCCTTGTTTCTTGCTGCCCCCCCTTTCCTTTTGTTACATTAATAAAATGCCACTATAAAGAATATTGGCTTATCCAAACAGTAAAGATTTGTCTGACAGCTGGAAAGTGTGAGTGAGAAAATTCTAGTTCTCATATTTTCAGAATTAATAAGATCAACCAATTAGTAAATATCTTCCACCAGAGAAACACTTGTTTTTTTTAAAATTTTTTTCAACGTTTATTTGTTTTTGAGAGAGAGACACAGAGTGTGAGCGGGAGAGGGTCAGAGAGAGAGGAAAACAGAATCAGAAGCAGGCTCCAGGCTCTGAGCTGTCAGCACAGAGCCTGACGCAGGGCTTGAACCCACGGACTGTGACATCATGACCTGAGCTGAAGTTGGCCGCCCAACCGACTGAGCCACGCAGGAGCCCCGAGAAACACTTGTTTTTGATTAAACTCTTATTCATAAGGAATAGCGTGATGAATAAGAGGGTATATGTGGTGGTGGTAGAGGTTTATGTGTCTAGGTGTGTGTGTTTACATGCTGCGTGTGGGTGTGGCTGTCCAAGGCAGGAGAAAGAAACCAAGTATTTTCTTTGAAATTTTGCAAAACGAATGGTTTGGTTGATAGCAATTAATTCTACTGTGCCCTGCCAACCTGCTAGAGGATGACCAGCTCATTCTGGTGTTCCCAGGACTTTCTTAACTTCAGCACTGGAAGTCCCAGGTCCCGGCAGGCTTCTTAGTAATAGGCACCCTGGACCACTTGGTCACCCTGCTGACAATCCAGTCTCATGTATAAAACCTCTAGAATCTGGAAACTGTAGACTGGAAAATTTCAGAGGACTCTTAATTTGGCTTGAGTTCAGTTTAGGACATTAAAAATGTGTTTGACAGTCCCACATAGGGCTCTGATGTTGGTGGGGATTGTAAAGATAGTGTTAAGACTTGTATGATTAAGAATTTTTACAATTTGGTATGATGAATTGGATTCCTACAGTATCAAATACCATGGGGAGTGGGAGAGGGAAGTTCAGCTGAGTTAATACAGAAACAAATGTTGTTAGTTAACATTAAGTTGCTTTGCCCTCCTTTTGGTGACTGGAAATATAGCAACAGGGTGATAGTATGTAGGTGAGAAAATAACATTGGCTGCAAAGAAAACGGAAACAGTGTATTTAGCAAGTTACTGTGAAAGCCATTAGGACAATGAAACTGTTTAATGGGTTTTAAAGAAAAATGTCCAGGCTGCTGCTGGCCAATAGTGGATATTTATATGAAGTTAAAAAAAACTTTGAGTGTGTGGCATGGAGAGTGCATGATGTTTGAGTTGAGGGCACCTTTTGCTCTTTTGGGAGAATTTGGAAAAGGCTGCCTGTCCTCAGGACAGGTGAAGCCGGTGCCAGGGTTCATGGGTTATTGAAGGGCACAGACGCTGGGTTCCAGCCCTTGCAGGCCACCTCCGTTCCACCTGGCTGGCTACCTTGTGCCTTGGGCATAACCCACACAACACATTTGGGTATCTGACTTCAGTATCCAAATTGAATTAGAGGAAACTAGTGAATGAGAATGTTAAAAGTTAAATTATAGCTTTGTCTTCTAGGAAAATATCTTGTTCTCTCCGTTCCCCTTTCGGGAAGGATGTAGCTGATGGAACTTGAGGAAATGAGTCCTTTTTTGTATACTCGTCCTAGCTGAAATTTGTGTGTGGCCATGAAAAACAGGCCATAGGGTTTTAGAATTTTCATTTGAGGTATGGTCACTATACCAGTAATGGCTACTTTGGGTGCCTTTATGTCCTGGGTGCTGTGTTGAGCCACTTATACACCTCGTCTCATTGAAATCCTTTCAACAGGGGCACCTGGGTGGTTCAGTTGGTTGAGCATCCAACTTTGCCTCAAGTCATGATCTCACCATTTGTGAGTTTGAGCCCTTATTGGGCTCACTGCTGTCAGTGTGGAGCCCGCTTCCAATTCTCTGTCCCCCTTCTCCCTCTCCTCCTTTTGTACTGTCTCTCTCTCTTTCAAAAATAAACAAACATTAAAAAAAAGAAACCCTTTCAATGAAGTTGTGGTGGCTTTATGGCTGAGGTACCTGAGACCCCAGGGGGTTAAAGGGGCTGCCTAGTCTTCCAGATGGTAACTGACAGAGCCAGGATTGCGTGTGACTCCATAGACTGTGGTTGCTTCCCCACATCTGGGCTGCCCCTACATCACGGGCACCATCTTTTGAGAGCTACTTAGTAGGAGAGACTTTTAGATATCCCTCTGGCAACCAAGGCATCATATCCAGAGATAATGAAAACCTAGCAAACTGTGACATTATCACATTGTTTTCTGAATGTTTACTTTGAAAAATATAAATAGTTATAATTGGCTATGAGTATATATATGAAAAATACGACTGGGATTGGAATTTCTAATTCCTTTGGCAACTTTCCTACTATCGCTTTTTATGCTATGTTTAAAAATGCGGCTCAGGTGGGGCTCCTGGGTGGCTCAGTCGTTGAGTGACCGACTTCAGCTCAGGTCATGATCTCGCGGTTCGTGGGTTTGGGCCCCGCATCGGGCTCTGTGCTGACAGCTCAGAGCCTGGAGCCTGCTTTGGATTCTGTGTCATCCTCGCTCTCTGCCCATACCCCGTTCGTGCTCTGTCTCTCTCTGTTTCTCAATAATAAACAAATGTGAAAAAAAAAATGAGGTGAGGCTCAGGTCTACAGGTAAATTAAGAAAAAGTTTTAAAAAATGATATAACCAAAAGAAGCATGCATTTGAAAAAAATGATATAGACTTTATTATTATGGATTCCTAACTTCCCCAATACTGGTAAACATTTTTCACAAACATTAAAACCATGACAGTTATCTGAATAATGATTGTTTTCATGTTATGTGTGTTCCGTGCTAAGAGCCACTGTGGTTCTTATTTCTACTCTGAAATCTTAGGAGCTTTCAATGTGTATGAGCCCTGGAATTTAAAACCAAAGTGCCTAGAATTAAACCTTAAAAAAATGTAGCATATTTGTCCTCGGTGTAAAAAAGAGTTCCAAGTGAAATAAAACTTGAATCTCCCTAAAATTAGACTGTGGGAGGAAATGTGAATTTTCAAGGTGTTTGCCAAGATAGTGCAGAAATGACCAGTCCCCACTTTCTAGCCTTTGCGGCTCTGACAGCAGCCCTCTGACTTTCACTCTGAAGGGTCTTAGCAGGTGGGGTCAGGGATGTTTTCAGCTGTTTTCTGGATGAGTTTGTTTGGACCAAGAAAAGATATCTTTTCTCCTGCATCAACATTGGTTACCTCCCTGTGAGTGGTGCTGTGTTTTCTTAGGCCACCTATCTTGACCGTAACATGGCCTTGGCTGCAGGAAGGTGATCTATTTCAGGAGGAGCCAGGATTTGCCGGAAGCCCAGGCTGCCAAATGTCCTCCTTGGCCTCTGCACGAACTCGGTACACAAAACCAAGCCTATGAGAGAGCTTCTGGGTTTACTGTCTGTTTGTGCCAGATGCTTCAGAGCATGTGCCTGATGGCCCTATACTGGAATCTGGATTGGAGAAAGTGGCTTCGTGAAGGTTTAAGTGAGACTTCTTCCTCTGCATGTCTAAAATCTCAGCTGTCTGCATCTGTAGCACACACCCTAACCTAAGTTACTCACCCAGTAACAAGCATAAAAGTGGGATAGAGTCCCAGCTGGGCCAGTCTGGCCTGCATTTCACATGGATGTAGCAAGTGGAGGAGAGACCAAGAGAGGGTGCAGAGCCGCAGCACAGGGTGACCTCCCAGCCCGCTGGCATGGTGGCCCATTTTATGTCCTGGGTATTGACTCTAAGGGAGGAGGTCACAGATGCTCCAGGTACCAAAAGAGCCCTAGTGACAAGGTTGATACCAGGTAAGGACTGGGGAAGGCTTGGGGGAGAGGGAGCTGCCTGGGTGAGATCCCTTGCCCATTTTTGTGGCTGAGCAAAAGGAAAAGGGAGATGGAAGTGACATCAATTATATGTAGGAATAGTCTACCATTGTTCAAGCTGCCATGGTTTTGAAAGTTCCACTTTCACATTTCCTCATTCAGATTGCAGACACTTGACTCTGACACACTGAGGGGTGCACCAAGTACAGTGGAGGGGCTGCTGTGCTGTGTTTGCAGGGAGCATAATTGTCCTGGGTGGCGTGCTCACTCCAGTCCCTCTGCAGCTGCCTGGGCACCTCTCCCCTGGGCCCCTCTTGCCTTCCCCACTCTTCCATCTTCTCTGTCCCTCCAGGCTTGGGTCACATCTCAACGTGTTCCTGCAGCTTCCTCTCCTTTTCCAGCCCATGCTGACTTCTTCCTTCCCAGATCTCTTTTCATTCTTTATCATGTGCACCTGTCCTTGGGACAGGGCAGCAAGTCCAGAAAGGCCATGTGGTAGAGTATTGGGATGGCAGGCTTGGGAAGCAGAATGCATGGGTACAATTCCCAGTTCTGTTCCTTACTGGCTTTGTGGCCCCAGGCAAGTTCATTCACTTCATTATGCTTCAGTTTCCCCTTCCATAAAATGAGAATAGAAATAACACCTGCTTCAGGGGTACCTGGGTAGCTCAGTCAGTTAGGCATCTGACTTCAGCTCAAGTCATGATCTCATGGTTTATGGGTTCGAGACCCACATTGGGCTCTGGACTGATAGCTCGAAGCCTGAACCCTGCTTCAGATTCTGAGTCTCCCTCACTTTCTGCTCCTCCCCCAGTCACACTCTGTCTCTCCCTGTCTCTCAAAAATGAATAAACTTTAAAAGAAGAAAATATGATTATACTATCATTGGCTGTGTGTAATCTTCTTTTTTAGTGCAAAAGCTTACTTGCATAACCACACAAATGTGTATTGCAAATAGCAGTGATTTCATTTGCATGGGTTCCTTAGAGTCTCTCATGTGCAAGAAGTTTGGGCTGATAGAAATAAGGGGAAACTCACAGCAAATGCTGTTTGATAGCATGGATGGAGAGGATACTACGTGATGCAGCCAAAAGGCATGGAATTGGCCATAAAACATCCTGGTTCAGGATCCACTGCTCACTAGGTATAGATACGGAATACAGGGATGATGTTCTCTATTCTGCCAACTGCATATGGATCTTTCATGGATTAAATGTTAGACTGGACTGAAAAGCCCTTTGACATAGAAAATGCCATACAGATGCGTAATATGTATATTCTTGTAATAGGTTTTTATTTTGACAATTTAATATTCCAGTTAATAGAAAGTTTTTATAGATGCCAAATTAATGACCAATTAACACAAAAATTGAAATGTATTAAGAAAAGGCTTACCCCTAAATTAGACTGCTAAATAAATGTAACAACACATACTTTTCTCACTTATTCTTGTCATAAGATCTCTCTACTTGGACTAGACCTCTCATATATTTCTGAATCTGATATCTCAGAAACTTCCAGAATCACTGCTGCCTACCATTTCCCCATTGGGGCTGCTGGGCCATTTGCTCTTTGTTATGGACCACAGAGTGATTGCTGTAGCAACATCATATAGTGCCAGTTTCTGCTAGAAATCAGATCGGGTCATTATTGAAGCCCTTCACCAGCTGCTCATTGCTGTCAGAATATAGTCCAAACTCCACAGTGGGATGTGAGGGTCAGTGATCAAGTGCCCCTCCCTGTCTGTCACTGGTCTGCCAGGATTAGATCCTGCAGCTGGAATGAACTTCATTTTTCTTCATCTTGCTTGCCCTCTCTCAATCCTAGGCATCTGTATATGTATCTTATTCCTTCCTCCTCACCTCATTTATTTCTCATCTTCCTCAGGTGTCAGCTTCATTGTCATTCTTTTGGGGCATCCATTTCTGTCTTTCTCTCTGTTCCTGCTTGCCACTTGTCTCTGGCGGCTAGCTGGCTGATTGTTTCACAGTGCAGTGACACCTGCCCAGCTATGCTCTCTCCTTTTGGCCATCTTTTCTCAATGTAGCATTTCTGAATCAGCCCATAGTACAGGAAGCTTGCATTTCAACCTGCAGTAATTGCTACCTGCATTAACCTTTAAAAGGACATAAAGGGTCTTCATGAAAGACCCTTTAAGGATTATGCACTGCCTCAGTTCATTCATTTATATGAGAAAGCCTGTACTAAAGGTTTTATTGTGGACTTGTACAAATGGATGAAGATACAGAAGATTATTTTTAAGTAGAAGTCATTATGTTGTTAACATGCAGAAATGCATTTAATAAATAATCTATGTTGAAAGTGTGCTAAATAAACCAGCTCAATTTTACTTACATGGCTATACAGTATGGAGGCTTCGGGTTTGGATTTGTATCTCACCTCTGCCACTTGAAGCTGCAAGATCCTGAGTTAAGTTTTTCCTTCTGCCTCGTTCACAAGATAGGGACAGCATGGCTCACAGGCTAGTGTGGGACTGAATGAAATTAAAAATAAAGTAAAGTGCATAGCACAGTGAATGACACATATCAAATGCATTAAGTATTCCCTATTATGAATGAATTGAAACTTTTCTGGGACTGTTAATGACAGACCAGGATGATAACACCAGAACGGAATTTTTGCTGTTACATGTAGAAGGAATAAAAATTGGGGTCAGAGACTAAATTTAGTTAGAGACTTAATTCATTTTAGAAGGACTATAAAGGAGACCCTAGGTTTAATTAATAAAGCCTAAACTCATTCATCTTTGATACCTAAAGACCCTGATCTTTTTGCACATCAGTTTCTGGATTTCATTTTTTTTCCTAAAATGACCTGAGCTATTCTGATCCCTTCCAGTTCTAACTGTGATTTTCAGAATGGCTAAGAGAACTGATACTCTCTTACGCCTTTTCTGTCTTTATTTCCACATATTACTTTGTATATAACACACTGAGTTTAGAGTTTAAAATTTCTGGAAGAAACTTTACTACAGCCACGGAATGGGGTATTGAAAGTCAATTGGGGTTTTTGAATAGATGGAACTGAGAAATGCATCTTACCTTCTTAGAATTGTTAGCTCCTTTCCTTCAGACTCTGCATTTGAATATCAAGGGAGACATCAAAGATTGTTTCACCCCTCTTCAGAATGCCTTCGGTTATTTAATTATTTAAGATTTAGAAGAGGCACTTTATGGGTTCAAGGAGAGTGCATTAAAGAAGAACCCAAAGACATATAAGTTTCTTTTTGTTGTTTTTGTTAATCTTATAATCTTTTCTAATGTGAGCTTTGTCTTTGTTACTTTGGCCAACTGAAAAACAAACAAACCTTTTTCCTTGTGTTTTTCAAATGGAAGCAGATTCCTGAATTCCTATTTCAAAAAGCTCTGAATTTAGTTTAAAAAAAAACACAATTATTCATGGTATATGACTCTTTATTAATCTCCTTTATTACATTGAAAGAACAGGAGAAATTAAATTAGTATGACTGTTCTAGAAGGAATTTTGTATATAGCTCATAGGGGAAGAAATTTTTTCCTTCTACCCTGCTAGCTTCTCTGGCTGATCTAATAATTAAACTGACATAAAATAGATTAACAGGAGAAAACAAATTTGATTTCATATAAATGGGAGCCCCATAAAAATTTGAGACCCAAAGGCAAGTCAGGCAATCCAGGCTTACTTGCCTTCCTGAGCTAAAGAATGGGATAGGAACCTGGGGGCTTTGAAGGGGAGGAGGATAATTCACAAGACCATAGGAAGAGCCAATGTTTGGTAATTACATATTTGCTCTGTCATGCAGATAGGTCATTCAGATAAAAGTTATCTCTGGTATAGCTTTCTTTCTGAGAAAGGCCTCCTCTTTAAATTCTTTTAGGTAGTAGTTAAGGGAGAGATTAAAGTTTTTCTGGTGTTGGCTGGGTCTTGATTGCCTTCAGCTTAAAATAATCCACATGCCCAAGTGGTATATTTTAGGGTCATATATTCTGCTCCCCTTCAAGCTTTTTATAATTTAATGGTATAATGTTAAAAAAAGTAACAACTCTTTGTATCTGAGACGTCTGCCACAGGAGCTGGTATTAAGGCAAAAATAAACAGATTTTTATAGATCCCTACAAAGGCTGGAAAGTATAATGTAAGGTTGGAAAGTATAATGTAACATTTTATTTAAACCAGCAGGATTTAAGGCTAGGGGAAATAGTACTGTCTATGTGATTTTCCTCTTCTAGCTTGCTGTCTGTATCCCAAACTGAGCATTCTTATTTTGCACCCTGGTCTAGCACTGGAGGATAAGGAACATACACACACACAATGGCTTAACATAATGAGCACTTATTTAACACTCAAGATTATGGTGGGTGATCCAGGGTGGCTGGTTGTCCTGGTCTCAGCTGGGACCTCACTGGGATTTGATGACTAAGAAGTTGTGGAGGTGAACTTCAGGAAGTCCCATTTAGCTCTGAATAACTGAGAAGGTAGTTGGGTCACAGGGAAAAGAGTGGAGACTAACTGAAATTGAACATTATCAGAGGTGGCATTTGTATAGTGCCTTTTGTTTATAAGGCACTTACAGATACTTTAGCTTGTGAGTGAAATGAATAGCTGAGAGAATCTGGTAGAATAGCTATAAGTATTACTTCTAGGCTTCTGGTGTCTTCCTCTGTAAAAAACCAATTATAATATTTTTCATCATAGAATATGTTATAAGTGGTAAATAACTACAATTGAATCACTTAGATTTGTGTCTGGCATATATTAATTATTTGGCTTTTTTATGATGTTTATTAATAATAATATTGTAATAATTTGTTGTTCCTGTTTGATTGTACTTTACAGGCCATACATATTTCATAGGCTAATGGGGAGAATTCCATTATCTAGTTTTATTGTAAGTTGGGGAGGAGGAAAAGATACAGAGATTTCAGCTCTTAGAGTACTTCCTGTATGATGAACTTAGGAATCTCAGCCTCTGACCTAGTGTTTACTAAAAAAGGGTGCATATTATTTGGGCTTATTTTCTATTTTACTATTGGACAAAAACTAGAAATAGAAATCTTGAAAGAGGTCATTTTTCAACCACTGCTGTATGTGTCCTTCTAGGCTTTTATTGCTTTGGGATGCTACATCTTAAGAGCAAATTATTTGATGTCTGAAAGAGCTTAACCACTTGAGGAAATGGAATTTATCATGGAGGAAAAATTTCTAAACAAAGGGACAGGTAGGGATATTTATAAATATCACTACCTGAAATAACCATCATAGTGAGCTTTCAGTGAAACAAAATGCAGAATTTAGGAATTTACCTAAGTTTAACAATGACAAAAAAAAAATCCTACACCCTGTGGTTTGTTGTTTTATAGAGAGGAAGCCACTTCTAACTTTTTCCACTGTGCTAAAATAAAGTAAACCAGCAACAGAGGGAACCTGAGAAATGAAGCTTCCAAAATTTTGCAAAGCAACCCAAGAAACACTTTTTCATTCAGATGTGTTGCAATTTGAGGCCTCCCCAGCACCTTTTCCTTCCCACATTGCTATTCCCTCCCTGCTGCCATTTATCTTCCATCCTGTAAAGGAATAGCAGTGTTGATCTTTGTTAAGTCATCCTGAAGTGATAGTAATAGTGGAGGCAAAGCTGAGACAAGACACTTCCCAGTGCTTGAACCTCTTTGAGATCATAGATCCAGTTGACCCTAAGGATCAAAGCCAAGGATTTTGCTTCAGAGAAATACACAGATGCAAACGTACACAAATCTTGTGTACAGATTCAGGAGGTGGTGGACTCCCTTAAGCCTATTTTTGGGACATTAGTGATGCACCTGTGTTGTGAGAGCAGAGAGTATCCCTGGCCTTCCTCCTTGCCAAGGTTTAAGTGCAGTGCTTGGGGATGGAGCCAGTCAAGATTTTGCTAAAAACTGACTCTAGTATTTTTTGGGGGGCTCACCTCATTTTCTCTACTCATTAAAAACTTGAAAGGTCAGATCCATAGCTGTTTATGAACCAGGAAGAGGAAAAGGGAAGCAAGAAGAGAGGACCTACTTCTGAGTGACATTATAGTGCCTCCTTACAGTGCCATTTGGGCATATTTAACTGTTACAAAATAGAGGAACCATATATGTTTTATAAGCAGTTGTCAAAATGGACGCTGTTTTGTGATAGTAAGCCACTCAGGCCTTACAAAGGGATCTCTCTCCAATAGAATATTCCCAGTGTGTAAAGGGACTTCATTCAAGTGCCAATTTTAAGAGATTCTGGGAAGAAATACTTTGAAGAGAAATTGGATTGAGTAGAATAAAAGAAAAAAATGAACAAGGGTAGGGAAAATAAGGATGAGGTGGGAACTGCTTGGATTACATGATTGGATTTGACTTGCTTCCTTTGTAGATTAAAATACAGAAACTTGCATGTAGGTGAATATGCCTTGCTTTAGGATTTTGCTTGGGGTTTGTTAATAGCTTTCTCTTGCTTCTCTTTCATTGTCTTTATTAAAGCCAGCCAATCATGTGCTTTATATGTGGAAATAAGGAGCTCCCACTTTGTACAAGTGAGTGAGCTATGGCAGACGCAGGGTCCTTATAAGTTCCTGTCCCTCTAGAAGCTGACATTCTTATAACCTAGTTTGGTTCCAAAAGCCATAGGCAGGTGAGAAAATTGCCCACTGCATATTGGTAAGCTCCAGTCCCACCACTGATGCTGACTACCTTCGTCACCTTGGGTAAATTGCTTAACCTTGGGCAACTTTGGCAGCCTTTCTTTTTTTAGGGGTAAGATATTTGTGAGATATTTTGTAGGTTGAAGAGAGAGTGCCTCTCAAATCAAATTAACTAGCTAAACTCTTAATTTGTTTACGATCATCCCTTTGACCAGTATAACCATATAGTTGCTAGAATGCCTGGGTTATTTGGATAGATGGGGTAGTAATATTCATAGCTAACAGTGCTAGATCCTGCTCCATTTATTCTTTCATTTTTGCTCACAGCTTTTCTGTGGAGTAGATACTACTATTATCCCCTTTTTCATAAGTGAGAAAAACAGATGTGCAAAGAAGTTAAGAAACTTGCTCCAGGCCTTCCAGACAGTAAGCAGCCGGGGCATTGAAACCCAGGTGGTCTGGCTCCAGGAGCCATGCTTCTAGCTGTGATCCTTTCTAAGCCTTTCCTAAGCTATGGCCTATTCACATTGAATGGAGAACACTATGTGTGATGGACTCTAATACTTAAATTTTTTTTTCTTTCCTGTTTCAGGTACCTGACAGCAAGGAGCAATAGAAATTTCCTGCTTACCATGAGGCCATTCTTAAAAAGGGCCACTTTGGTCATAAGTTATGTAAGTATATAGATATGCTTCTGAAATATCTGATAAGGAGAATTTTATTTTAACTTGGCTCAGAGACATGATCCAGATTATTTAAAAGAATCAGCAATATATTCTAACAACATGATCTTAAGATCAAAGAGTTTACATGCCATAAATGTTACGAGGCCTTGGAACGTGTGTGTGAAAGCCTTCTGGGAATATGGGAACTCAAAGACAGAAGGAAAGAACTATAATAATTTATACTCTTTTCAAGGTGCTGATCCTGAGTGGTCTCAGTAGCACAAATTTGGCTGTATCAGTTATCTATTGCTGTACAACAAACCACCCCAAACCTAGTGGCTTAAAACAATAACCACATATATTTACCCTGAATACTTTAGCTTGGACAGCACGTAGCTAGATGGTTCTAATGCTCATCAAGATTTTTGACTAGGGTTGCACAAGCAGGTTCCTGTAGCTGTCAGCTGGGTGAGGTGTCTGTCTGTGGTATCTCCTTCTCTAGGGTCTCTCCCTGTGGCCTCGCTCTAGCAGCATAGCCAGGACTTTTTTACAGCATGTCAACTGGGTTCTAAAAGAATGAACCCAAAGTTGCAGGACCTCTCAAGGGTTAGGCCCAGAACTGATGCGGTGTACCTTCTACAGCATTCTCTTGGTCAATGCAAGTCACTAGACCAATTCAGATTTAAGGGGAGGGGCAGTTGGCTTCATTCTTGATGAGAAGAGCAGAATGCACATGCAAAGGGGACAGCAGTTTTTGGTGGCCATCTCTGGGGACGGTCTCATTAATCATTTTCTTACATTCTTTGGTTCAAGAATTCAAGATTAGGAGACTATTCTGTTATGCTGTTGCTGTCTGCCATAAGTTTCTGTCAACATTTATGATAAATTTTGATAGGAAACTTATGAAAAGTCTTTGAATTGTAGTGTCACCACTTAATGTGATTTTTTTTTTTGATACTAAAGCATGTTCATGGAAGAAGAGTACGGAAAAATTCAATGAGGATGGAGAGCCTTGACTGGACAGTCTCAACAAAAGGGGCAAAACATTTCTCTAAAGTGTTCCGCAGTATCTGTGCACAGAGCTAGGATGATTCATCACTGGTTTCAGAAGTGATTTATTTTCTTAAAATTGTATGGGAATGCAAGTAATTTGACATCATTGGTGTGATGAAAGTTGTAAATTATTAATCCCTTTATTCTTTTAAAAATTTATTATCAAAGCCCTTTCTACTATTTATCTTCCTACTCTTGTTTAATTATCACAGCTTTTTTTCCTCTTCATAGTATTTTAGGAAATTTATGTTCTTTCAGGATACTTGTCCTGTTACATTTAAAGTTGATATTTTCCATTATAAAGTCTGTAAGAATTTAACTTCAGTTCGAGCAGGACATTGTGAGTGTTAAGACAATTTTTCATTGCTGCCTAGGCATTGTTTACTGTTGATATGCTTTTGGCTGACAGCATACATTTATTTTAGGATTTTGGATTTGAGGTTATTTATATTAAAGATATTTATAAAGGAAGTCAATGGTATTCATGGGAAAAAAAATCCAGCCTTAACTACCTCCAAAATGAATCCTTTAGCTTTTTTATCCAAGCAAAGGTTTTCCTCTGATTTTAATAAAAACAATGTAATTGGTCCTATTGAAATGAGAAGCATCTGGAAGACCTGTTTGGGTGAACTCCCTTATAAACAAACCTCCTCCCCACAGAAGTGTCTCTCCTTCTGGCTTTCTTATTCACCGTGGCAACAGGATAGCATCATTTAGTGATAGAATTCCAGCGGGTGGCACCAAAGCTGTGCCCTGGGCTTTGTTGAAATAACCTTTCATGAATGTTCTCCTTCAGGGCATTGGAGGGTTGGAACACTTCAAATGTGTTTATTCAAAACCTAGCAGTATTATTTATTGTATTTTAAATTAACTTTCATGGAGCTGTTTAAATGGAATGGTTAAGAAAGCGGTTGGACAAGACATGGGTTCAACTCCTGGATCTTGCAGTTTAGTAACTGTGGGATTCTGGGTAAATTACCTGGAAGCCTCAGCTTTCTCTTCTCCCTCTAGGGTTGCTGTGAGGCCACAGGGAAAGTCTTTAGCTCAGGGGATAACAGCTGGTAAATGCCTGATACTGACAGCTGTAATTAAGAATTTGCTTGCCTCTCCCTCAGCACCTTCATTGTTTATACTCTTCTCCTTACCCGGCTGTTTCCGTCTTGCCTACTCATCTTGAATGTTAGGATTTTATAGAAATGCTCACTATGAAACAAAATATTTGTAAAGCATCTGGAAGTGTCCTCCAGAAAGGTGGGGTTTACGCCCAACAAGCAATGGCTTTCTTACCAAATCTTATTTTCTTTGAAGGTGATTGTCATTTTGTACTTCCGTCTCTGGATAATGGGAGGATCTATGCCCCTCTTTTCAGAGCAGGATAATCCAGCTTCGTTTTCGCCTTACATTCTTACAAGGTCGGTAAACATAATTTTTTTTAACTTAACATGGTACTTAATAGATTGTTTTAAATAATCTTAAATGATAGTTTGCCTTTGCATTTTGAGGAAAGAAAGGTTGTATTCCATCCAGGGTGAGGGGAAAACAAGAAACTACAATTCATACATTCATTTCACCGGGTGGTGCTGTTTTGCCAGGCTTATTGCTATTGTTCCCATATTGGTCTGTATTTGCTTATTCAACAAGTATTTTATTGAGCACTTATAATCAATAGTAAATGTCTACTGAGTGGCCCATATGGCAAATGTTACAGAACAGTGCACGGAGAAGCCTATAGAAGTTGACTGAGCATTAAAACTATTTGCAGAATCAGTGGAGAGGTTGAAAGTGGAAAACAGAAATGAACGATTTTTGCTAAGATACGACTAATTCTATGACACTATTTGCCTTTAAGAGACTTAGAGATATTGGATCAAGAAGTGATGCTGATCAGGGGATCTGGTTTATTGAGAAGGTTTTAATTCCTTACCTGTTCAGTCAGCTGTGAGATATCCTGCTATGGCTTTCATATATAACTATATTTGACAATTTTCATGACTTTTCTTCAGGATATATTGTTGCTATTATGTTAAAACATTAAGATGCACTGTTATTAATTTTTTATAGTTTTATATATACATTTTCACACCTAATGTCATTTTTATGAAAGTAGTCTTCACTTTTTTGTATTTGCAAAGACATAATAAAGCTTAAATTAAACCTTGACCTACTGCCCATTTATATTTTGGCTTGCTTATATCCTAGGGACAGCACATAGTTGGATTTTGTTTCTATGTCAGGCAGTGATCTTTGCTTTATTTGACTCATTTATCTAATTTGTTTTAGTTGATACATCTCTACTTTCTTTGCCTTGTATGTTTTTCTTTCTTTTCTTTATTTTATTCTTTTTTAAAGACAATTTCCCTTTCAAATAAGATAACTTCCAATTTGATTAATCCATTTTTACAAAAACATTGTCACAATTGTTTCCATTTACTTTTGACATGTATTTGTATTAAAGAATCTTGACTCTGCCTTCAGAAATCACATGATATCCAGCCTCTAGTGTTGGCTTAATCTCTTCGAGGTGATCTAGAGCCTTATAAATTAGTGTTTATACCCTATCTTTTTTAAAACGTTGTTGTTTGATTAATCATGACATCTTTAACCCAGTGTTTTGTTAATGTTGCATTCTACTTGTCCTTTTTAGGTATCTCTCTCTGGCTCTGAAAATTTCCTGGATCCTTTTGTGGATATTTTTAGCTCATTGATACATTGTTTTGGTTTCTGTAGCTCCTTAAATAGCTGCATTGACCTCCAGAAAAGACAGAAAAGAAGGCTCTGAACTCACCAACCAGTTATTTCATTCCTATCTCTGTTCTCAGTAAATAAGTGCCTGCCCCAGGGTCCTTAGTGTCAGGACAGGGTGCCTTTGTGGTCTCTGACTCACTACCCTCCTATCTGTACTGCTTAGTTGACAGTTGAATTTTTATCTCTTCCGGTGGCAGAAAAAAATTCTTTAGCAGAACCTCTGGCAAAATGAGTACCTTGGGCCAGTCATTTGCCAGGTTCTGTCTTTCACTTCCAAGGCATATATATCCTTTTTCAGAGGGATCTGATATACATTTCATCCAGGACTTTCGATGACTCCATCTAAGTGACTAGTCTCAGATGATTCAATCAATATGTGATAGAACGCAATATCGTAACACCTTTGTATTCTTCCTCTTTTTTTTCTTTTAAAAAAACATATCTTTCCGTTTCTGTGTTTCATGTTTAAAATACATAGAAACCCAGGGACATTTCAATGACAGTTGCTCTAAATGGCTTTTCACATTCCTCTAAGATAGCTGTGTTATAATTGACTCTTTTGAGCATGCAGAAAATTGTCTTTAATTCCTTTCTCAAGTCAGGTTTCTACTCTGCTTGAGTAATTGTTTGACCTCTGGTAGGCTGATGATTCTTAAATTGGAATACCTTGGTCTGTTTCCTGGTTCTGTTGGTTTTTCTTTTCTTATTAGCTGTGCAATTTAGCTATGATTTCACT
This sequence comes from Cryptoprocta ferox, assembly GCA_028646485.1. NCBI lineage: Eukaryota > Metazoa > Chordata > Mammalia > Carnivora > Eupleridae > Cryptoprocta > Cryptoprocta ferox. The sequence goes on from CM053571.1 coordinate 74,654,924, forward strand.
GACTCTGTGAGCCCGTCATTACTAATCACAGATTTGTCATTCCGCTTTGTCAATCTGTCTCATTAATGCTTCACCTCTTTCATGGGTTTTATAAACTCCAAACAACTTTTATAGCATCTTTGCTTCTATCTTGCAAGTATTTTATCTTTTAAAGTTGATATTGTAACTTATTCTATTATCAGGTGAGAGTTTTCAGACTTTCTCTTTTTTAATAATTGCTATAGTTATTAATTACATGTAGTTTAAAGAATCCTAATAGTTTTAAGATGTCCTTGGTCAAGTTTTCATTTGTTTCAAATAATTTCTTATGACTTTATAGTTCTGAGATTTCTTCACTTAGTTTTGTTTTGTTTTATTTATTTATTTTGAGAGAAAGAGAGAACACAGGGAAGGGGCAGAGGGAGAGGGAGAGAGAATCTCAGGCAGCACAGAGCCCAGTGCAGGGCTGGATCCCAGCAACTGTGAGATCACCCACTACCTGAGCCTAAGTGTTGGACGCTTACCCAACTGAGCCACCCAGACACCCCTCCTTCACTTTTAGATAATCTATTTCCATGCGTTTAGCTAGGAGGAAATACTCTGTCATTTTCTATGTACCAACACTGGGATGCAAAATTATTGTGGTTTGCTCTTGAGAATACTTTGTTAAAAATTATCAGACTTGGGAATAAGACAACAGATGATCGTGTGACATTTACTATATAATGTAGCGCATTGTCTAACAAACCTAGAGGAATACAACTTTAACTTATTTACATCTATACTACTATATTTTACAACTCTGTCAACTTAGAACCTAACATAAAGATATGATAGGAGTGATTATTTCTTTTCTCTCTAGTAGGAAATAAGACTTCAAATGTTACAGTTTTATTGCCTTGTAGGACATTGGACAAACTTGTATTTAATTTACCAATCTCATTCCTTTTTTTTTTCATGAACATTATAACACTAGTTTTTCAAATTTAATTTGTATGTATTGATTAACAATATATATAATAACATTGTTAGTATATATGTAATATATATTATATATAACATAACAACAGTTTTACAGAGGTACAATTTTCATGCCATACAATTCACCTATTTAAAAATATACAATTCAGTGATTTTCGTTATGCTCACAAAATTGTGCAACCATCATCAAAATCAATTTTAGAACAATTTCATCTTCCCAGAAAGAAACCTTATATCCTTTAGCAGTCCCCTACTCCTAGATAACTTTTTGTCTCTGTTGAGTTACCAATTCTGGACATGTCGTATCAATGGAATCAAATAATAATGGGTCTTTTGTGATTGACTTCTTTCACTTAGCATAGTTTGTTCAAGATTCATCCATGTTGTAGCATGTATTCACACTCCATTCTTTTCTAATTCCCCAGTAATATGCCATTATATGGGTATTCCACTTTTTATTTTTCCTTTCATCTATTGATGAACATTTGGGTTGTTTGCACTTTTTGGCTCCTATGAATAATGCTGCTGTGTACATTCATGTATAAGTTTTTGTTTGAATGTACGTTTTAATTTCTCTTGCACATGTACCTAGGAGTGAAATTCCCAGGTCATATGTATTAACTATGTATTTAACTTTTTGAGGAGTTGCCAGACTATCCAAGCAGCTGCACCATTTTACGTGTCTGTTAGCCACGTAAGGGTCTAGTTTCTCCATATCCTCACCAACACTTGTCTTTTTGACAATCTTGATCTTTCTGTTGTTTTAATTACAGCCCTACGAGTGGGTATGAAATGGTATCTCATTAAGCTTTTGATTTGCATTTTCCTAATGGCTAATGATGTTGAGCATCTTTTCATATGCTTATTGGCCACTTCCATATCTTCTTTGAAGATGTTTCTATTCAGATTCTTTGACAAGTTTTTAGTTATTTTTATTATTGAGGAATTTTATTAATTTATTATTGAGTCTTTTTATTACTAAGCTGTAATAGTTTTCTATATATTCTAGATATAGGTTGCTTATCAGATATGTGATTTATAAACATTTACCACCATTCTGTGGGTTGTTGTTTCATTTTCTTGATGGTGTCCTTTTGAGCACAAATGTTTTTATATTTGATGAAATTCAAGCTATTTTGTTTTTGTTCCTCATGCTTATATCTAAGAAGGCTTTGCCTAACTCAAATTTTCTTTTAAACTGGGTTTATCAAGTTTCTAGTTCCTCTATTAAAAAGTTATATAAATGGGGCACCTGGGTGGCTTGAGCGTCCGGCTTCGGCTCGGTCATGATCTCACGGTTCGTGGGTTCGAGCCTCGCGTCAGGCTCTGTGCTGACAGCTAGCTCAGAGCCTGGAGGCTGTCTTCGGATTCTGTGTCTCCCTCTCTCTCTGCCCCTCCCCTGCTTGCGCTGTCTCTCTCTGTCTCTCAAAAATAAATAAAAAACAAAAAAAAATTTAAAAGAAGTTATATAAACCTTCATTTTCACTGTGTATTTGTATGAGGATTAAGGTTTTAAAAATATTTTTAAAATCATACTTTGGTACAGTTTATGTTAACAGCAGTTTGGAAGCCATTTAGAATTCGACTTCTTATACTTGATTATTGGGCATGTCAGATCACAAGGTAAATCGATAAAGACTTGGAGGATCATCATTATCATGATATGCTGGCAATAAGACTCTTAATTTTTCATCATTCCATTTTAACCCAAACATTCAGATTGTATTAGCTGTTAAGTATTCTATGTGACTGATCAATAACTTTTTCAACCCATAGTTAATTGAGATTGTGTGGATCAGTTGAATGACATGAGATTGAATTAAATGTTTCTACTTTAGGCCTGAGAAGAAAAGCATGAGAATTTAAAGAATGGAGGAGATACTGTAATTTGATTGCACAGCTTTCTCTTGACAAGCAAGTTCCCCAGGCACAATTGTCCAAGCCAAATAGCCTAGTAATCATGACTGACTACTACCTACCTATCATTCCTCGCCTCTGAGGAGTCACATAGTCCTGTCCCTTTGATCTTAATGTTGCTAGAATTTCTTTACTTACATTCACCCCTGCTGCTACCATTTTCATTAAAGTCCTCATGGTCTCTCTCCTGTATTACTGAAATCCTCCTAACTTGTCTCTCTGCCCACAGTTTGCTCTCCTCAGATCCATCTTCCACACTATTTCCAGATGATATTTCTCACTGGCCTGTATTTAAAATGTCAGTGGTTTCCTGTACCCTTAGAATAAGAAGTAAGGAATTTGGCCAGGGCTGTTCTCTTCAGGCTCATCTCTTGATACCCCACTCCCTTCCTCCCTAACCTTAGACATTAACCATCCTAATCTGCTTCAGTTGCCTAAATGCAGCCCTGCCTTTTACCTCATAGTCTTTACATGTTGCTTTTCCAGTCCTATAATGCCCTTTCCTTCGGCCATTGTTGATTCTGGATCTTGCCAGAACCTTCTTACCTCCAAATCTTGGCCATATATTTTTTTTTTCTGTCTTATTACACTTTACTATTATGGACTATTTACTAATTTTTATTTCCCACTTAAATGTAAGTTTCTCAAGGGCAGAGACCATATCATATTCCTTTGGATCTCCAGCATATTAGCCAGTACTAAGCCCAGGACAGAGCAATAATAACTTTATTGTATAATGGATGAAGAGATGATGAAATCTACTCTCATATGTCTGCTGCGTCTATGAACATGATACCTATATTTCCCATTCTGTCTCTAATGGCCACTTCAAACTACCACCTCTGGATTTATCCTTGCCTTGCTTTTTTAAAAAAAAAATTTATTTTTCTAATTTACATCCAAGTTAATTAACATATAGTATATAGTGCAATAATGATTTCAGGAGTAGATTCCTTAATGCCCCTTAGCTTTTTAGCCCATCCCCCCCTCCCACAACCCCTCCAGTAATCCTGTTTGTTCTCCATATTTAAGAGTCTCTTATGTTTTTGTCCCCCTCTCTGTTTTTATATTATTTTTGCTTCCCTTCCCTTATGTTCATCTGTTTTGTATCTTAAAGTCCTCATATGAGTGAAGTCATATGATATTTGTCTTTCTCTGACTAATTTCGCTTAGCATAATACCCTCTAGCTCCATCAACGTAGTTGCAAATGGCAAGACTTCATTCTTTTTGATTGCCAAGTAATACCACATCTTCTTTATCCATTCATCCATCAGTGGACATTTGGGCTCTTTCCATACTTTGGCTATTGTTGATAGTGCTGCTATAAACATTTGGGGTGCATGTGCCCCTATTGTTGATAGTGCTGCTATAAACATTTGGGGTGCATGTGCCCCTTTAAAACAGCATACCTGTATCCCTTGGATAAATACCTAGTAGTGCAATTGCTGGGTTGTAGAGTAGTTCTATTTTAATTTTTTGGGGGAAACTCCATGCTGTTTTCCAGAGTGGCTACACCAGTTTGCATTCCCACCAGCAGTGCAAAAGAGATCCTCTTTCTCCGCATCCTCACCAGTATCTGTTGTTGCCTGAGTTATTAATGTTAGCCATTGTGACAGGTGTGAGGTGGTATCATTATGGTTTTGATTTGTTTTGCGGTTTTGATTTCCCTGATGATGAGTGATGTTGAGTATTTTTTCATGTGTCGGTTGGCCATCTGGATGTCTTCTTTGGAGAAGTGTCTGTTCATGTCTTTAGCCCATTTCTTTACTGGATTATTTGTTTTTTAGGTGTTGAGTCTGATGAACTCAATAGATTTTTAATACCAACCCTTTATCTGATATGTCGTCTGCAAATATCTTCTCCCATTAAGTCGGTTGCCTTTTAGTTTTGCTGATTGTTTCCTTCACTGTGCAGAAGCTTTTTATTTTGACGAGGTCCAAATAGTTCATTTTTGCTTTTGTTTCCCTTGCCTCCAGAGATGTGTTGAGTAAGAAGTTGCTGCAGCCAAGTTCAGAGAGGTTTTTCCTGTTTTCTCCTTGAGGATTTTAATGGCTTCTTGTCTTAACATTTAGATCTTTCATCCATTTTGAGTTTACTTTTGTGTATGGTGTAAGAAAGTGGTCCAGGTTCATTTTTCTGCATGTAGCTGTCCAGTTTTCCTAGCACCACTTGCTGAAGAAACTGTCTTTTTTCCATTAAATATTTTTTCCTGCTTTGTCAAAGATTAGTTGGCCATACACTTGTGGGTCTATTTCTGGGTTCTCTATCCTGTTGCATTGATCTGAGTGTCTGTTCTTGTGCCAGTACCATACCGTCTTGATGATTACAGCTTTGTAATACAGCTTGACGTCTGGGATTGTGATGCCTCCAGCTTTGTTTTTTTTTTTTTTTTTCAAGATTGCTTTGGCTATTCAGGGCCTTTTCTGGTTCCATACAAAGTTTAGGATTGTTTGTTCTAGCTCTGTGAAGAATGCTGGTGTTATTTTGATAGGGATTGCAGTGAATATTTAGATTGCTTTGGGTGTTATTGACATTTTAACCATATTTGTTCTTCCTACCCAGGAGCATGGAATATTTTTCCTTTTTGTGTGTGTGTGTGTGCTTTCTTCAATTTCTTTCATAAGCTTTCAATAGTTTTCAGTGTATAGATTTTTCACCTCTTTGGTTAAATTTATTCCTAGGTATTTTGTGGTTTTTGGTGCAGTAGTAAATGGGATTAATTCCTTGATTTCTCTTTCTGTTGCTTCATTGTTGGTGTATAGGAATGCAACCAATTTCTGTGCATTGATTTTATATCCTGTGACATTGCTGAATTCGTGGATCAGTTCTAGCAGGTTTTTTTTTTGGGCGGAATCTTTGGGTTTTCCATGTAGAGTATTATGTAATCTGTGAAGAGTGAAAGTTTGACCTCCTCCTGGCCAATTTGGATGCCTTTTATTTCTTTATTGTCTGATTGCTGAGGCTAAGACTTCCAATACTATGTTGAATAACAGTGGCGAGAGTGGACATTCCTGTCTTGTTCCTGACCTTAGGGGGAAAGCTCTGTTTTTCCCCATTGAGGATGATATTAGCGTTGGGTCTTTAATATATGGCTTTGATGATCTCAAGGTGTGATCTTTTTATCACTATTTTCTTAAGGGTTTTTTTTATCAAGAAAGGATGCTGTATTTTGTCAAATGCTTTTTCCGCATCTATTGAGAGGATCATGTGGTTCTTGTCCTTTCTTTTATGATGTGATGAATCACATTGATTGTTTTGCAGATATTGAACCAGCCTTGCATCCCAGGTATAAATTCCACTTGGTTGTGGTGAATATTTTTTTTTCCTGTATTGTTGGATTTGGTTGGCTAATATCCTGTTGAGGATTTTTGCATCCATGTTCATCAGGGAAATTGGTCTATAATCCTCGCCTTGCTTTTTGACATGAAGACATTTTCAGCTGGATATGCCTTTGTACACTCCAATATGGAAAATGTAGTCTTACTTATTTTATCATAAGTCATCTCAGAATAACTCTGCTTCATCATGAGAATGACCCATAGAATGCAACAACATGTTTAAAAATGCATGTGAATATGGAACCCCAATATCATGTTGCATTTTCTACTTTGAAATTTAAAGAAAATTGGCTCCAATCTTTTCCCATGCTGGGTGTCTATTACCCTCTCCTGATTTTTAATTCTTCCCAAGAACCTTATATTTTCATGGGCATTTCCCATTTCATTTTCATTTTCCTGCTAAACTACTCACCTCACCCATGTTTTATTGCCCGTGGCCATTCTCATTTCCTTGTTTTGTGCCAGCCAAGATACAGATCATAGACCTTTTACCCTAATATCCCGAAGTACCACTTATGTAAGGCATTTGCATATAAGAGATTTTACTGAAATGTGGGGACAAACGAGTAGAACTATATTGTATTGTAAAACCATACACAAATAATTAACGAAGACATCGTTGTATGACAGAATCCTTCAGCTACTCCTCCCCTGGGGAGTTCTCATTAACTGACTTTTTTCATTAAGTCTCTGGTCTTATTTATTATTTATTATCAGTCCTACCTCTTGCCTACTATTCCCTATTCTTTTCTTCCTTCCTCCAAATTTCTAATAATTTCTTACACAACCCTAGACTGCATAGGCCATCTCAGACTAAATCATCTCTAAAATCACATGTACTAATATAATAGCAAGTTCCAAAATGGAAATGGCTTAATATTGAGAAGGTTTAGTGTTTGATAACAGGAAGATGGCTGTGGATTCTGCCACTCTGTAGGGAAGCTCTCTTCCTAGAGCTGCCCCAGGGTTCTAAACTGCTTCCATTTTAGAGTCCCACCATCAGGAATGACTATGTCAGTGTAGGCAGAGGAAGAGAAAGTTGGGAGGTCCCATACATCTTATATTGAAATTTTAAAATATGTAACAGTAGAGACTGTTACAATGAATTCCCATGTTTGTTCCCATCACCCAGTTTCAGCCTTTATCAACTGAGTTCAGCCTTGTTTCATCACCCCCCCCCATACACTTGCCACCCATCATTTTCTCCAGTTATCACCAAACAGTTCTGAGACCAGTCCCACATATAATGTCAATTCAGTTATCATTATTTGAGTGTGTGTTGTCTCTAAAACAAATACTTTAGTCCATTCAGGCTGATCTAACAAAATCCCATAGACTGGGTGGCTTTTAAACAAAAGAAACATATTTTTCTCAGTCCCAGAGGCTGAAAGTCCAAGATCAAGGCACTAGCATGATCATATTCTGGTGAGAGCCTTCTTCCTGGTTCCTAGTCTTCTCCTTCCCACTGTGTTTGCTCATGGTGGAAGAGGTGAAGGAGCTCTGTGGTGTGGCTTTTATGAGGCACTAATCTTATTTCTTTTTTTTTTAATGGTTATTTATTTATTTTGAGAGAGAAAGTGTGCACACAAGCAGGGGAGGGGTAGAGAAGGAAAGAGAGATTGAGAGAGAGGGAAAGGGAGAGAGAGGGTCCCAAGTAGGCTCCATGCTGCCAGTGTAGAGCCTGACATGCGGCTCTGTCTCACAAACCATGAGATCATGACCTGAGCCACAATCAAGAGTGAGACACTTAATTGACTAAGCCACCCAGGCATTCCAAGGCACTAATTTTATTTCTAGGGACTCTACCCTTATGACCTAATCAGCTCCCAAAGGTCCCACCTCCTAATACCATGACATTAGGGATTATGTTTCAACATATTACTTTGGGTCAGGGTGGGAGGACACACAAACATTTATACCATAACAATAGAATGTCTTTTTAAAAATATAACCAGTGTATCTTAATGATATCCTAAAAATATTGCCAATAATTCCTTAATATTATCAAGCATTCATTTAGCCATACACCTTATCAGTATCATTTCAGCTTCAAGAGACTCACAGCACCTGTGCCCCAGCTAACCGCAGAGGTACTGGGAAATAGAGTCTCCTAGGTAACTCAGGGGAAGGAGAATTAAACGGACTTAATGAGTACATAGCTTTGTGTCTGATATAACGTGTGTTGGTATTTTCTTAAAAAAAAGAAAAAGAAAAGAAAGAAGTAACAACAAAAATCAAGAACATGTTAATAACATGTTTTCTACCCTCCCCCTCCCCCATAATCACATATCAATAAAGATTCTCAAGCATGTTTCCTGAACCACTACAACAGAACACCTCAGAATCATGGGGCCCTCACAGACCCCCCCATCCATTGTCTGTCTACCTGTGACATCTGTTTCCTAGTCTAAGCCCAGCCCATTCATGAAGGCTCTGGTAAGTGCTAGCTCTTGCAGAAAGGTTTCCCTGATATAAAACTCATAGTGACTGCCTACCCACCCCCATAACCTGTACACTTAGTTATTTCTACCGGAATGTGAACTGCTTCAGTAAGATTGCTCTTTCCTTGATATTTAGGAGCTGATGTGTTGACTTAGGAGGGGGAGGGAGCCTGGAGCCTGGCGGCTTTGCAGTGGGAGCATTCGTCAGAGGAACAGGTCTAGGGTAGGTGGCTGGGTGACTTCAGGGCTGGTATCTTCCATTCAAGAAGAGAGGTGACCACTTCATAGAAGTAGATATCAGGAAGTTGGATAGGAGAGTGTTCTGAAAGCAGACTTGGGGTACTGAATAGTTTTGCTCATAGCTCTGTGAGCAATGGCTGCCTTGGTGACTCAACATTATTTCATTCTCTAACTAGGCTTCAGCTCGGAGCCTGGCACAAGATAAATCTTGATCGTATTGTTGAATGGATGAATGGTGATCCTGATTGTAGCACCCAGCGAAAGGAGTGAGCCTAGTTGAGGTGCCTTCTGAAGAGGTTGTCGCACACCTGATATTCCCCACCAGGAATAAGAGAAGTGTGGTTGTAATTATCAGTGGCAGCTTCCCCGCAGCTCAATGCCTTGTTCAATTTTCTGTCTTCAAAAATATCTGTAAGGGTTTGTTTACTTGCAACTTCATAAAAGCAACAAAATGTTTCCTTGAGAATGATGGGATTTATGCTGTGGAATATCTGGTTAATTTGCATGATTACACATAACACAACAATACAAATACAGCATGGTTGCTCTGGCATTAATTTTCAGCTCCTTCTCTAGTGAGGTGGTGAAGCCCTTAGCCAGGAGTGTCTAAGGGAACTCTCTCTGTGGTACCCTCTGTCCCCCTCCTGTTTTGTCAGCTTGGCTCTCCTACTTAACCTCTTGTGCTTTCACAGTTCTTGCACTTTGAAAGCTTAGCTGTAGCTGTGACTTTTTAAAATATTTTATAGTTCAGAAAATTTTGCCTTCATATGTCCAAATCCTTCCATCCCTCCCATCCCACATGGAATTTCAGTGGGAACAAGGGCCAGAACAGAAGTTTTTACCAGAGGTGAAAGAGAGTGAGTAGAAACAAAAACATGTCCTAAAACAGAGGGGCAAGAAATAAAAATGAAAATGAAAATAAATACCAGGTTAGTGATTTGGGAAATTTGAGGTTGGAAAATTTTGTAACTGGATTTGAGAGTGGAAAGTGGCTAGAGCCAAGGATTGAGTCATGGGTTTATAGCAGGAATCCTGAACTAAACAGATAAAATCAAGGAAAAGTTGAGTATGGGAGAGGTGAAGGATGGGACTGAGGGCCAGCATGATTGTCTAGATTTGCAATGGCCACTACAGGAGGCACAGGTCACATGAGGCTACTGAACACTTCAGATGTAGCTAATCTGAATTGAAATGTGCTGTGGATATAAATAAAGTCTACATAGGATTTTGGAGATGAAATCCTGTAAGAAAAAAAGAAATTAAAATCTAATTATTATATTGATTACATGTCAAAATGATATTTTGAGTATATTCATTGAAGCAATATATTACTAAAATTAATTTATCACATTTGATTTTACTTTGTTTAATATAGCTCATAGAAAATTTGAAATGATGCATGCTTTTATTTTATTTCCCTTGGGCAGCGCTGGCCTAGAACCAGCACTGGGTCTCTTGGTCTGGGGAGACAAAGGACGTGTGGGCTGGCAGGGAATAAACAGTGTGTGGAGCCCACACTACAGACTCCACAGCCTTCCTCTGCCTCGAGTGTGGGTGGTTTCTTCCTATCTGCCAACTCAGCTGATTCTGAATGGTGGGAGGATTTGTACTGTGTTCCACCTTTGAGTGTGAAGATTAACCTAGAATTTGAGTCCCATCTGAACAAATTGTCCTTGAGAACCCAAGACCATGGACACTTATGATGCTTCATGTAAATTACCACCGAAAATTGTGGCCTGACTATAGCCATCCAGCCATCCATGATTTCACTACAGCCGGGTTGCCAAACCTGCGTGTGTCTCCAAGGCACTTGGGAATCATAGTGAAGTATCAATTCTGGGGTTCAATGCCTGAAGATTCTGCGTCAGTGGTTTCAGTGCACTTGCATTTGAGAAACGTTGGAAGAGGTTTATGTGCAACTTGTTCTATCACAGAATTGTCCTTTGGCCCAGGATTTACTTCTCTGTTTATGTAAGTCTCTTTAGAAATGTGATACTTCGACATTCAAGCTTGTAAATCTTGGATTAAAAATAAGAACAAAAGCCTGCGTTAAGTATGGCTTCTGCATAGAGTTGGAGCCTGCAGAAGAAATAACTTAATGATCCACTATTAAGGCCCCTCTCGGTGGCTCCTGCCTTGTAATTGGTTTTCCATCTACAGATTGGAAGGGGACAGGATGGAAAGCCATGTATACTTGATGGAAGAAGTATTGCCTTTATAATGTTGTAAATGGTTGTCTTTCAAATCCAGGAAAATAGATAAAATAAGATTTTCAGTGGAAGAGTATAAAGGCCCCCTATCAGCATCATGTATTTTCATGAGATGTGGTCCTGGATAAGCAAGTAGAATATGTCTACTTAAGTGGATAGATCTGTTTCTGCTGTTCAGAAACCTAGACAATGGCTTGTGTTACTTGGTAAGAAAACATCAAGATACAATATAATAATATGAAGGTAGAACTCAGCATCTTCTTTCTAAAGAAGCTTCTTTTCCTCTTTTCCATTTTCAGTTGATAGTTTCAAATAGGCACAAACAACACCTTAGGTTTTGATTGTTACAGTTTTAGGGCACAATGTCTTCCTAATCTTTATAGCTCTCCCTAATGTAAGGGCTATTTCATAATAAACTCTGAACAAATCGAATTATAATTTAAATTATCATTTTAAAATGCATTGTGTGTTTCAGGTGAGCTATGCAAAATGAGCTGCTCTGTTCTTGCTTTAGCAATTAGCGGGGCCTTGTGTTAGGAAGTCCCTCGTACGTGTGTTTTTTTTTAAATGAACTGAAGTTATTCTGATATTTCAAACCGTGATTACCAAACTAGGGTGAATATCAGAATGACTCAGAGAAGTAAGTTAAAAACAAAGATTTCTAATTCATGTCACAGAAATTCTGAAAGAATCAATTGGGTACGAGAGCCTTGATTTGACCAGCAGATTAAGTGGATCTGGAGGCAGGTGTGTGTCATTTTTTTTGAAACCATCAGGTGTAAACTGTGTCCTCTGTGGCTGAAGAGGTCTCTGCAAGGGGACTGTTGTCTCCATTATGGACTTTGTATTACGTTCATAGAAAGTTGTAGGGGGCGCCTGGGTGGCTCAATCGGCTGAGCGTCCAACCTTGGCTCAGGTCATGATCTCACAGTTCGTGGGTTTGAGCCCCGCGTCGGGCTCTGTAGTGACAGCTCAGAGCCTGGAGCCTGCTTCGGATTTTGTGTCTCCCTCTCTCTTTGCTCCTCACCGACTCATGCTCTGTCTCTCAAAGATAAGTAAACGTTAAAAAAAAATATTAAAAAAAGAAAGTAACTTTTTAGGGATGAAAGAGGTTATCAAGGCATTGAGAGTAGTTTTCCCAAGTGAAATGGCACTCTGTAATGGTAGTTTGTCTTGGACTCTGGGAATGAAGGGGAGAAATACAAGGAAGAGGAAAAGGTGGGAGCCAGAAGGAGCAGCTTATGGAGGTAGCACATGTTACCTCTGGGGATCAGTTGTTGAAAATTGCTCATCTGGATCACTTATTAATACTTTACTTCTTAAAGAAAACCATATAAGGGGCTCTTGGGTGGCTCAGTTAGTTAAGCGTCCAACTTCAGCTCAGGTCATGATCTCACGGTTCGTGCGTGGGTTTGAGCCCTGCATCGGGCCCTGTGCTGACAGTGTGGAGCCTGCTTCAGATTCTGTGTGTCCTTCTCTTTCTCTCGCTCCCTGACGTATACTCTCTCTCCACCCTCCTTCTCTCATAAGTAAATAAATAAACATTTAAAAACAATCCAAAAAACTATACAAGCCTTTGGGCATCCGACTCTTGATCTTGGCTTGGGTCATGATCTTACGATTTGTGAGTTCAAGCCCCATGTCAGAGCCTGCTTGGCATTCTCTCTCCCTCTGTTTCTACCCCTACTCTACTCATGCTCTCTCTCTTTCAAAATAAATAAATAAACTTAAAAAAAATAAATCTACGTAGTGTTTCTATTATCATTTTAAATCCCTGAGAAGCTGATAAAAATTGAAGAAACAATTCTCTTTTTTCCTAAGGTTGGAACATAAAGACAAAAATTGCTTTTCATAACGAATAAAATGCCAAGCCTCAGCTTTTTATATAAGGATTCTATTTCTTGCTGTGTGATGCTCTGACAAACATTTATATCAGTGCAGTCATCTGTTTACTGTGCTGTAATGAGGCTCACACACTGGCTTTAAGTTTTGTTTTTTTGTTTGTATTACATAAAAACTGAAGTTCATCTGGGCTTCACTGTTGAAGAAATAAGTCAGGTAGGCTCTTCTCCATGAAATACCAATATTTGATCCGTTATATTTCCTTTCTGTTCTGCACACTAATAAAGATGTGCTAATGGAAGACTGTATGCTGTGGGGGAGAATTCCATGTGGAGTCAGCAAACAGTGTCCTGTGTATACGCTCTGCTCTGGGTTTGCTGCAGGACACTGAACAAGTCACAGCCTCCTTTAGTCTATTTCCCAACTGCAGTCTATTTCCCAACTGCAAAAAAGAGGGTAATACCTACTTCATAGAGATTGTGTTGGGATCAGCTAGTCCTTATATGCAAATACTTTATGAACTAGAAAATGCCATACATGTTTAAGGGATTTTTAATACTGTCGGATGTGGTTTGTAAGTATACCAACAGGATTCTTGTGTGGGAATCTGGAACTCTATGCCTGCGGCATAGTAACCAGTTAGTACATGTTTGCTCAGTGGAATCCAAATCTGCGTTCGATGAGAGAAAGTATGTTAGTTTGAAATAAAAATGTTTGTTAAATGCTTTACAGAAAGAAACAGACCTTAGGCAAGAAATGAACCAAGTATTTATTTTGCAGAAGGTGCTATTTACTTCTTTTTAATAGATATACAGGTGAGAAGTTGTTGCTGACAGTCCTACATGTTGAAATTCATTTTTTGTATTCTGATGAAGCTGTCTCTGCTAATAAATGTATTAATGGCACATTAAAAAGGTCAGAGAGACCTCATGACATTTCAGATTCACTGTATCGTTTATCCATAGTAACATGAGTTCTCAAACTATTTTCATTGCAGTTTAATGTAAAATAAGAAAATGTAAGGCTGGCATCACTTTTTAATGATACTTTTGTGGCATATGAGAGGAGATATCTTTAGTCACGCATTCCTCACTATTTGACGGTGCACCAAGAGCTACGTGCTGAGGGGGTGGGGCCACACAAAAGCAGAATCTCCAGTTTGCGCCCTTCAGCTGCATACCTGGACAGCTAGAATCCCAGCAGGTATCTTTTGTAGGACCATATAAAACTGTGTGGTTGCTTCAGGCCTAAACCAAAAGTATAAAATGGTAATATTTTCAGATTTTTAGGCATTATTTTAATATCAGGTTAATTTTTTAAAACCTGCAGAATCCATCCATTTGAGGAGCTAGGTGCGGGAGAAATAACTACCCACGAGACACAGCCCTGTCCCCCAGGAGCTTCCGCTTTGGTGAGAAGATAGACACATGAACAGGCAGTTACTGAGCAGCATGGGGAGGATGTGGATGGCATATGAGCAGTATGTGGGAGCACAGAGAGGCACCCACCTGGTCTAGTGGCAGGCTGTGATGGGGAAGGTTTGTCAGAGGATGTGACATCCTCACTGGGACCTGAAGGGTCAGCAGGGGCTGGAGTTCAGTGGCCTATAAGAGTTGGTTCCAGAAGGTGAGGAGAGTTGACAGGCACTGCTCTCGGGACCTGGACACCTGGGAGAGAGCCGTGAAGGCTGTAGTGGTAAGTTTGTGTGAAGACAGGAGAGAAGGAGAGGGGGCCGCCCTCATGACCATGCTCCAGCCTCAGTCCAGAACAGGTGCAAGAGGCCCCCATGAGACAGAGCAGGGCAGCTGTGAAGAAGGCTGTGGCCCAAAGTGGGGGGAGGGTGCTTCCCTGCCTTCCCGTATGCACATGGTCTGGGTTTGTGAGAAGCCTGGTTTTCCTCTTACTTGCCTGTCTTTAGATTCTTAAAGGAATTTAAAAAATAACCCCACCTTAAATTGAGCTGGTTTGATTAGACCATTGGTTCTTAGAATCCAGAAGAACTTTAAAAATGAAACACAACAAGAAGATGTGAGTCATTTGGACCTCTTTTCCGACTCACTGTTCAGAAATGGGCTTGCTATCTCTCTTCCCAGGTGCTGAAGTAACAAGAATTGACTGATACTGTTGCTGGGCCTTGGTCCTGGAATGCCTGGAAGGTCCCGGCACCTTCTACTCTGCTGTTACAGAGGGGCAAGGGGATGCGTGGACAGACCACCTTCTACACACTCCATGTAGCTGGGGTTGCCTTGTGGCTTTCTGCCCCAGCCTTGTGTCCCAGCAGTCAGGTCCTGCTTCCAGTCACCCTGTCCTTAACTATAGATGATTTTCCTTGATTTCCTTTTCTTCAGTGTCTTCTGTTTTTGTTCTGTATTTTGTTCTGTGTTATGGCATTCATCCTTGTTGTTGCACTCATTCTTGTTGCTGAATAGATTTCCTTTGAATGGGTATATGACAGTGTATGTATATGTCCATTTTATTGTAGACGGGCATCTGGTTATCTCCGGTTTGGGGCTATTAAGAAGAGTTGTAAGCAATGTTGTAAACGTCTTTTGGTCAACATCTATCTGCAGTGCTGTTGGGTATGAACTCAGGAGTAGACTTGCTAGATCATCCATGCATTTATTATTGGGCTTTCATGAAACTCCCTTAGTTCTCCAAAGTGGCTTCATCAATTTACAGTAGTTCCAATTTCTCCACATCCTCCCCCAACACTGACATGATATTTTTTGTTTTAGACATTTTGGCTGAAATCATTTTATAATTTTTATATTATACATTTTTAATTCTGTACTTTACTGTGACCCATATTCTTAAAAAAATTTTTAATGTTCATTTATTTTTAAGAGAGAGAGAGAAAGAGAGAGCGCATGCGCACATGCGCTTGAGCAAATGGGGGAGAGGCACAGAGAGAGGGAGACACAAATCCCAAGCAGACTCCAGGCTCTGAGCTATCAGCACAGAGCCTGATATGAGGCTCAAACCCATGATCCATGAGATCATGATCTGAGCTGAAGTCCCAACACTTACCTGACATTGGGGCCACCCAGGAGCCCCAATGTGACCCATATTCTTAACTGTCCTCAGAAAGTGTCATGTTCATTTGCAATCTGAAGCCATTTGGTGGCTCTGCCTAGGCTCTCTATCTCCCATCTTTCCCCTTATTTAAATTCTCCATAGATTCTAGGGTGCCATTAAAAAAATTTTTTTTAATGTTTATTTATTTTTGAGAGACAGACAGAGCATGAGTGGGGGAGGGGCACAAAGAGAGGGAGATGCAGAATCCCAAGCAGGCTCCAGTCTCTGAGCTGTCCGCACATAGCCCGACGCAGGGCTTGAACCCACTAACTGCAAGACCATGACCTAAGCCGAAGTTGGATGCTTAACATACTGAGCCACCCAGGCGCCCTTAGGATGTCATTAATCGTTTGTTTTTCACTAATCTCTCATTTCTTAGAACTTCACTGAAATTGTACCTTTATATTTCACAATTACTCAACCATGTAATGTGTGTATGCGTTCTTACCACCAGTGCTGAACGTGCTCTTTTGGAGGGTCGGGGACTACATCTTATTACCCTTCGGCACCTAGAAAAGTGCACAGAGTAATCCCAGTGAGGATGTCCTATCTATGGAGAAGGGTAGTACAGGAAATAGCTTTTTTTGGCTAGTTCTGGAGAAGGTGATAGGTAGGAGAAGAAGATGCTAATGATAATAATCAGGTTATGCCTGCAAAAGGGCTGTTTGTTAGTGCTTGGGGCACAGCAAGACTGTGGAGGCCCTACTGAAGCATCAGTGGTAATTTAAGAGTTGAAAATAGGGGACACTGTAGGGATGGGTAGGACAGATCACCAAAACCTAGGGGCTAGAGACAGAGTCTGGGTAATGAGGGGTACCACTGTGGTGGTAAAGGTGATTTATACTGAGCCTGGTATATTGACAGTGTTAGCCCTTGCCCTTCCCAGGAGGACTCAGTGTGTGTACAGTAGACCCAGTGTCCTGTATTTATGAAATAATGGAAGGACTTTTTTGGTGAATGAGAAAGAAGGATCCTTGGAGCAGTAACATTTTTTATATAAAACAAGCAAGTGCTGTATATTTCTGCCTGTGATTCATGATTTTTTCATCTGTACCTCTCATAAACATCTTCTTAGAATAAGGAATTATGTTAGGCTCATTTTATTTCTTAGCCAAAAAGGTTTTTTCCAAGGCAAAGAACACAATCTAGGTATGTTTTTGCCCTTATAACACTCTCATTTTTTTTTCAATGAAAATGAAGATTTAGATTTTCAGGGCCACCCAGTTTCCTTTGGTGCCATTTGATATATGCCAGTTCCCCGAAAGCCTTTTCTTCCCTTTCATGTGTTTCCTGGATCGTCGATGCAACTACATGACTAAATTGTTCAAGCTGAATCCCTGGGTATCCCATCCATTTTGTTGGCAAGATATTCTAGTGGCTTTCCTCCTGTTAGCAGAGTGCATGGTAGAAAATTGGTGAATAATTCATTTTGGTTTTGCTCCTGCTTTAAAAAAGAGAACCCAGCAGGGCAGAGATATTCAACAGATTATTTCATTTTTAAAATTTTAGCAGAAATAAACAAGGTGATTAGTTTAAAATGTAATTCATAGTCAGTGAGTTAAAAGACTTGAGTTGCTGATTACAGCCAGCTCCACTAGCCCCCTAAAATGTAATTAGCTTTTGGCGTGATTCCAAATGGCTTCTTTATGCTTAAATCTGCAAAAATAATTCTAATGTTGTTTCAGTATTTTAAATAGTTTTTAAAGAGTTACTAGCAGCACTGATCTAAATTCATATGCACTAGGTGATGTCTCGAGTTTCTGGAGACAACACATGTATATTAAAAGGTGTAAGTTAACAGTGTTGACCTTTCTAGTGTTATAGAAGGGTAAGTTGCTTTTAGTTCTGTGGTTTACTTTACTTTTTAAACATATTTGGGTTATAGTCTGTGTAAAAAGTCATAATTAATATTTTTTTTAAAAATTCCATTGACTACCCTGAAATTATACCTGAAAAAATATTATTCTTTATTTGTTCTTTTCTGTTAATATGGCATTGGAAGTCTAGAAAATATAAGGAACTGAAGACAACTTGCAGGGCAAGACCAAAATATGAACTTCACAATTCATATAAAAATTTCCACATTAGCATTTACAGCTATTCCATGGTCAAGATGCTGTTAGACATAAGAAAGTGTTCCTGTTGCAATTCTGTTGCCTTTTTCTACTGATTAAAAAATAGTTGTTATTATGGATAATATCAAATATGTACAAGAGTAGAGCAGAAGGCACAAAGAACCTCTACACACCCATGACCCAGTTTCAACAATCATAACTCAGGGCCAATCTTATTTCATTCAAACCCCCACCCTCTTCTGTGCCCTTGCCCCCAGTCCTTCATTTTGAAGCCAATCCCAGACATCATCTTATTTCATATGCATATATTTTAGTATGGGTTTCTAAAAGATAAGGATCTTTAAAAAATCTAACCACAATACCATTATCACACTTTAAAAATTAACAGTGATTCTCTAGTATCATATATCCAATCAATGCTTCAATTTTTCCTGCTCCTAAGTGGTTATTTTTAGTAATGGTTTGTTTGAGATAGCATCTAAGCAATATCTGCACTGTGTTTGATACATCTATTATGCCTCATTTAAATCTTTTTTATATGTTTATTTTTGAGAGAGAGAGAGAGAGAGAACGTGAGCAGGAGAGGAGGAGAAAGAGAGGGAGACACAGAATCAGAAGCAGGCTCCAGGCTCAGCTGTCAGCACAGAGCCCAATGCAGGGGTCAAACCCACAGACCATGAGATTATGACCTGAGCTGAAGTTGGACACTTAACTGACTGAGCCACCGAGGATCCCTCTTATGTCTCATTTAACTTATAGATGCCCTCTTCTTTCTTCCCTTCTTCCCCCCAACGCTGCCCCTACCACAATATATTTGTTGAAGAACCTAACATCATTTGTTCTGTGGAATGCCAACATTCTGGATTTGTCACATTGCATCCCTGTAACATATAACATGTTCTGATGTTCTCTGTATTTGATGTAAACCGGTAACAAAGGGCTTGAACACGTTTAATTTTTCTTTCTTTCTTTCTTTCTTTCTTTTTTCTTTTTTTCTTTTTTGGACAAGACTACTTCGTGGTAGTGACATATGTATTCATCAGGAGGACATCTGGATGTTAATCTCCCTTTCTGTGACGTTAAAAGTGGTTAGTCAGCTCTGGGGACCTCATTTATCCTGATCCATCCATTATGAAGTACCCTATCAGCTCATCACCTAATAATTTTAGCAGCCATTTATAATCATTGCTGGTAATTATTATATCAAGAAGGAGAAATACCATTTTTTAAAGTAATTTTTAAGACCTGGAGAGTAACTAAGTGACAAAATGTTGTGGTTTTCCTAAGTTTGATGGTTCTGCCTTCTCTTTTAAAGCCAAGTTCCAGAGAATCTTTCCTGAGCTAAGTAGATTGCATCAGCATAGAAGCTCTGTGAAAAAACAAAGCCCAAAGGGACCCAGTCATCTTCCTGTAGAGTTAGTATTCTCTCATGAGACAGTTTCTCAGCCCCAAGCCTAAAAGGGATAAGGCAGCGTTTTTGTTTTTATTTTTGTCAAATAACAAAGCTTGGACTTCATCAAGCTTTCAGTGTATACTGCGCGATTTGTACGTTAACATTTTATTAAAAATACCAACTGAGAGGAGAGTTGGACACAATTGAGATATCCCCACTCCTTCAACCCATTTCTCTGTTGGGGTTTGGGAGTCAGGGCAACGAGTAAATCCTCATCCCTGAGCCTCACCTGGCCATCACTGATGACTTTCTTTATTGCCAACCTTGGAGGGAAAGGAGGAAAGGAAAGAAAATCAGCTGGGAAGGTCTGAGAAGGGTGTTCCCAGCCAGTAGCTACTTGTTGAGAGGAATTCAAGATGAAGTAACCCTTTACTTTGGAAGCTAACTTAGAAGTTATCTGAGCTAACCTCTTTGCTAATCTAAGAATCCCTCCAAGAGTCTGACAACTGGCAGAAGACTTACCTTCACATTTTATACTGTTACAGTGCTCATCTCATTCTGCTTCTTTAATTTTGTATATCTTGTTTTCACTACCAGATTATATATTTTATGAGGACAAGGAATTTATCTAATTATTCTGCTTAATCCCATATAGCGTGTCAAACAGAAACACAGGTGGACAGCAGTTAAAGCAGTGAAAATGGATTTTATTCAGTAGCTGCTGACAGCAGAGGAAAGACCTGAGGGCCATTCTGATTTGTGCAGAGGTGGTTAGGCATTTTAGAGGGAGAGTGAGAGAGTGAGCGGGGCTAGCTGGGACTCAGAAGAGGCCAAGAAGTGAAAAATTACAAAGGAATGGTCATCTAAGTGCATTTACATGGGCTGTGTCTGCTGGCTGGCAGTTACCCTCTTGCAGACAGTGGGAGGCAAGCCCTCTCCTTCCTGATGATTACATTTTAAAAGAATGGCTCTCAGGTCCTTGAGAAAGACTTGTGAGTTGAAGGAGATATGTAGTCACAATTGTGAGCCCTTTGGAGAAAATAATCTGAGACAGGGAGGTCATAGGCCTTTTGTCAGGTATTGGCTAGAGCCAATAGTAAATTCTCCTGGTGGCATTGAGCTTTCTCAGGCCAGGGTTCTATTAGGGGCAGGGAGTCCTCCTGGCGACGAGCCTCACGCTGCTAGACACCATGCTGGAGTTTGGTGTCTCCTGGTGCACAGGTTTGCATGAAGTTTGTGGTGTGCTAAAAGTTCTGCAGTTCTCAAGGGTCTAGACCACTACTTAATGAGTTTGTGTTGACTGAACACATTTAAATAAATTCAGGGATTTTTAAAATAAATTCACATTTAAATAAGTTCTATTTCCTCTACCCTGAAAGAAATGGGGTCAGTTGGAATGCCTTTCACCTTCTCTTTAGTGCCTGGACAGAGTCAGGAAACAGGAGCACCACCTGCATTTGTTATTTTCCTTCCTTCCCTGGGTCCAACTGGCTGTTCTCCTTAGCAGGGAGGATGGCTGTACTTCAGCTTGTAAATAAGAGACTTCATCTCCCTACCATGGATATTCTGATTTTTTAAAATAAATAATTCAATATGGATCAATCTGTCGTAAAGATGATTAAATATTTTACTGTCTACTGCAGTTTTCTGAGCACTGTTTTTTAAATGTCTCTTACCCAGGGAATCATACCTACCAGAACAGCATTTCTGTTGTATACTTAAATCAAACATCTCCTTTTTGGCATTTATCTCAGGCTGTAATGTATTTATATGTATGATAATTTTTAAATATATGTCATGGAAACTGTCTTTACTTTTCACTTTTGAAAGACCCGCTCCTACCACAGTGCCTAGAACTAGTAAATCTATTCCAGTATGGTCTATTTAATGACTAAACGAATGTGGCCTTTCACCTTACTTTGTCTTTTCTTGGAAGACACCATCGACAGTATACAAATGCTGTTTAATTAAATCTTGGTCAATGAATGTTTGCAAAGTATCATGGACCTTGAGTCGTGTTTCAGTGATTCTTCTTCTCTTCGTAGGTTCCTTACCTATTCCTACCTCTTGGCCTTCAACGTGTGGCTTCTGCTTGCACCTGTTACCCTGTGCTATGACTGGCAGGTGGGCAGTATTCCCCTGGTAGAGACCATATGGGACATGCGGAACTTAGCCACCATCCTTCTGGCAGTTGTGATGGCCTTACTGAGCCTTCACTGTTTAGCAGCCTTCAAGGTAATTTTTTAAAAATTTTTTAATGTTTATTTTTTTGAGAGAGAGAGAAAGAGAGAGAGAATGCAAGCAGGGAGGGTCAGAGAGGGAGACACAGAATCTGAAGCAGGCTCCAGGCTCTGAGCTGTCAGCACAGAGCCCATGGGGCTCGAACTCACAAACCATGAGATCGTGACCTGAGCCGAAGTCGGACGCTTAACCGACTGGGCCACCCAGGTGCCCCCGAGGTAATTTTCTTAAAATCCAGATGAACTCTCAGCATTTGAAGACAGATACTCTAAACTTACTTAGTATTGCCTCCCCGCAACAGGGTATCTGGGTAAACTGAATCTACTCTTTTGTCTAAAAACCCCCCAAATTTAAATTTTTCTAGGTAAGTAATATATATCTTAAAGACCTTAGTGGAGTTAACAGATCATGGCTACCTTAATTATATGATATCTTTTACTGTTCTACCAAGCCTGTAGAAATTGGATCTGAAATTTAATGTTTGCAAACAAGAAATTTTTTTCCTGCTATAGTTAACTAATTTTTGAAGTAACTTGTTTGATTTCATGTAATGATAAATGAGATAATGATAATATATTCATAAGTGCTTAAAATATGGTTAAGATGCTACTTCCACTAATGACTGCCTGACTGCCTGAGTTGTTTGGGTCCTTCTCACTTCAAAAAAAATGGTATTAAGTTGGAAAAAATTATCAAATACAACAGTTTCAAAAATGATCAAAGACAGCAAAGAACTTGAAAATGTTTACTTATGAAAAACTGCTACTGCATTGGATGAGTTGCTTCTTGCCCAAGAGTCTTCCCATCCCCACCCCACCTCATTCCACACACATACCCACCAGTTGATGTGAAAAAAAAACCCCAGAGATTTACTGGTTAGAAGTGGCTGATTTGGTTTGGGAGCCTGGCAGAGCAGCAAGAAACTTAAGGGGGAACTCTTGGAAACAAGAGAGCTATAGAAGGGCTGAGGTAATACACTCTGCATGCATTTGAGGCTGGCTGCTAAACAGCATGGGCCCCCAGGGAGCACAAGCAAATTTGAAAGCCTGGGGAGACTTATTTGCTGCAAATTTGAATGCATTTTTTAACCCATACACAGGTTGGGCAGCAGAGAGGGGAAGCTTCATTGGGTTGAATTGTCACTGTATAACTGCTGTTGAAATCACTGGCTGATCAATAAGCTATCCAGGCACAAGAGAGATTCCCCCAGAGATTCAGGAAAAAAAAAAGGAGCAAAAATTTCAGCTCTCTGCAGAGGAAACAGATTTTTCATTTTGAGTCTTGGCAAATTTCATGCGGTAAAACCAGCATATTTCAGTTGAACAAAACGGAATATAGAGTCACCACAACGTATGACACATAATGCCTCATGTTTTATCTGATTACTGGACATGTAAAGGAGCAGGAGAGTGTGACCCAAACTCGGGGTGGGAGGTGCTGGGAATAGTAAGTAGAAAACAGAATAGAATTGAGAATCCAAAGGTAAGCTCACATTTACATGCTCTATTGATTTTAAACAAAGTGACCGAGATTATTCAATGGGGAAAGGGTAGTCTTTTAAATAATAAGTACTGAAATAATGGAATATCAATAAGGAAAAAATGTGACATTAACCCTTCCCTCATACTGTATACCTAGAAATGAATTCTAAGTGGATCATAGTCCTAAACGAAAGAGTTGAATAATACCAAAAATTCTAAATGGAAACAGGAGAAAAATCTTTGTGGGCATGGGCTAAGCAAAGATTTCTTAGGACACATAAAGTACAGACTATAAAAGAAAAAGGTGACAAATGGAACATCATTAGAATTAAAAATTTTGCTCATCAAAAGATGAAGTTAATTCATTCAAAAGGCAAGTCACAAATTGGAAGAAAGTATTTGCAAAACTTATCTACAAATGACTTGTATCTGGGATATTTAAAGAGCTCTTAAAACTCAGAAATAAGACAAATAACTCATTAAAAATAGGCAAAAGATTCCAACAGACTTCACAGAAAAAGACATGCAAAAGTTAATAAACATATAGAAAGATACTCAGCATCGTTAGTCATTAGGGAAATGCTAATTAAAGCCACAAAGAGATACCACTGCATATTCACTAGAATGACTGAAATTAAAAAGATTTACAATACTAAGTGTTGGCTAGAATGTGGATCAACTGGAACCCTCATACTGATGAGAGTTGAAAAATTACTCAGCCACTTTGGAAACATTTGGCAGTTTCTTAAAAAGTTAAATATGAAATTAAACATTTCTGCTCCTCAAAGAAAGATAGAAACTTATGTTCATATGAGAGTCTTGTAAGTATTCGTAATAACTGAAAAATGGAAACAATCCAGTGACCTCAAAATATAAATGGATAAAGTTAATATGGTAAATTATTCAGAAGTGTAAAGGAACAAATAATTTACTTATACATAAAAAAACATACATGAACCTCAGAAATATCTTACTAAATAAAAGAAGCCTGACAGGAGTACCTGGCTGGCTGTCTATGGAGCGTGTGACTCTAGATCTTGGGGTTGTGAGTTTTGAGCCCCACATTGGGTGCAAAGTTCACTTAAAATATTAGGGGCATCTGGGTGGCTCAGTCAGTTAGGTGTCTGACTTGGGCTCAGGTCATGATCTCACGGTTGGTGGGTTCAATCCCTGCGTCGGACTCTGTGCTGACAGCTCAGAGCCTGGAGCCTGCTTCGGGTTCTGTGTCTCCCTCTCTCGCTGCCCCTCCCCTGCTCGTGCTTTGTCTCTCTCTCAAAAATAAATAAAAATATTTTAAAAAATACTAAAAAAAGGAAAAGGCAGACCTATAAAACTACCACTGTATGATTCCATTCATACAAAATGTCTATCATTGTAAGTCTACCTTTTCTAGAATTGCCTAGAAATGCTTTGAGAAGGCAGAATTATAATGACAAAATATGTAGAGGGGGAGGTGACTGTAAAAAGACTTTACGGGACTTTTTTGGGATGCTGAATGGTTTTTTAAAACTTGATTGTGGTGGTAGTCGCTAAATGACATATGTTCACCAAAACTCACCAAAATAAATGTACATGTAAAATGGGTGAATTCTGTTGTATGTGGACTGTATGTCAATAAAGCTATGTTTTTAAAAAGATTAAAATATTACAAACATTAAATGAAGAATGAATACAGAACTGACAAATGAATATAAAACATAAACACATGAACCTGAAAATTTGATAGAAAATATGTTTGAATGATTAAAACTTTTTTATATTAAGGAGAAATTCACACAACATACAGTTAACCATTTTGAAGTGCATAATTTAGTGGTACTTTAATATATTCATCATGTTGTGTAACTACCAGTTCTCCCTAATTTTTTTTTAAAGTTTATTTATTTATTTTGAGAGAGTCAGAGACAGTGCAAGAGGTACAGAGAGAGAGGAACAGAGAGAGAATCCCGGACAGGCTGGACACTGCTAGTGCAGAGCCCAACCCAGGAATTGAACTCACAAAACTTTAGGATCATGACCTGAGCCGAAACCAAGAGTCAGACTCTCAATCAACTGAGCCACCCAGGTGCCCCCAGCTTTCTCTAATTTCAATATCTTTTCATTGCCTCACTAAAAGCACCAGTCACTCCAAACTATCCCCTCCCTATCCCCTGTTAAACTCTAATCTGCTGTCTCAGTGGATTGGCCCATTCTGGATATATCATATAAAAAGAATTATACAATATGTGACCTTTGTTTTCCATAGTATTTTGAAGTTCATCGCAGTTGTGGCATGTACCAATACTTAATTCCTTTTAATTGCTGAGTAATATTCCATTGGCTATATATACCACAAATTGTTTATCCATTCATCTGTTGACAGACATTCAGGTTGTTTCCATTCTTTGGCTATTATGAGCATTGCTCTGTTACAACATTTATGTACAGGTTTCTGCATGAATGTTATGTTTTCATTTCTCTTAAATGTGTACCTAAGAATGAAATTGCTAGGTCATATGTACTTATGTACTTATGTAATTATGCTAGGTAATTATGTACTTAACTTTTTGAGGAACTGTTTTTCATAGTAGCTGTACCATTTAACATTCCTACATGGAATAATGGAACAAATGGTTCCTGTATATCAATCTTTGCTAATACATGTTATTTTCCATTATTTTGTTTAAAGACATCCTAGTGAGTAAGAAGAGATGTAACTTTGTGGTTTTGATTTGAATTTTTTTAATGGCCAATGATGAACATCTTTTCATGTTTTTATCGGCCATCTGTGTATCTTTGGAGAAATATCTATGCAAGTCCTTTGCTTATTTTTCAGTTGGATTGTCTTTTTGTTGTTGAGTTGTAAGAGTTCTTTATATATTTAGGATATTAAATCCCCAACAGGATAATGATCTGCAAATATTTTCTACCATTCTCTAGTCTTCACATTCTCGGCAGTGGCCTTTAATGCATACAAGTTTTTAATAAACTCCAATTTCTTTTCTTTTTCTTCTCCCTCGCCCTCTCCCTCCCCTTTTCCTTCTCCTTCTTCTCCTCCTTCTCCTCCTCCTTTCTTCTCCTCCTCCTACTCCTTCTCCTTTTCCTTCTCTTTCTTGTTATTCATTGCTTTTGTTGTCAAACCTACAAATCCATTGCCAAAGCTGAGGTCTTCATAAATGAAGATTTATGACTCAGTTTCATGATAAGAATTTTAAAGTTTTAGCTCTTATATTTGGGTCCTTGATCCCTTTTGAGTTAGTTTTTTTATATGTAAACTGGGATGGGATGGGAATCCCAAAAAAGTGGGATGGGAATCGAGCTTCATTTTTTTTGCTGGTGGTTATCCACCTATCTCTGTGAGAAACTATTTTTTTTCCCAAATACCTTACTTAAAGTAATCCACTTCCTAATCATTTTGTAAATCAAATTGATAAAGCAAGTATAGTATGAATAACCATGCTCAAGAAACTCTAGCATGCCAATTAGTTACCTGAACTTGAGCTCAAATTTGACCTTCTTGGTAAGGCCTACCATATGTACCCTATTTAAAATGCCATCGTATACCCTCCAGTCTTCTCCTTGTAACTTTTAACTTTTCTTCACTATACTTCCAATTTCTAAAATGCTGTATAACTTTGTTTTTTGTGTGTGTGTGTAATGTTTCTTTCCTCCAACTAGAACGTAAGCCCCATGAGGACAGAGAATTTTTTCTCTTTTGTTCACTGCCGCATTTCTAGCATCAAGAGCTTGCCACATCCAATATTTGTTACCTAAGTTTTATTGTTTTTTGCTCAGTATATATCATCTAAATGAATAAAACTATAAAGAGTTAGCCACTCTGTTCAATTAGATTTTGGTATGCAGAACTTTTTTTTTTTTTAAAGGCTATAAAAGGACCATACACAATATGAGTATGAAATGTTTGGGGGTCGTGATGGGGTTTGTTTTATTAGAGCCTGGCCTTAGCTCATAGTTTGGGATGCCTGCCATATTGTTATTGATGTACAAGAGAAAGTGTAGTAGAACACTGGCATGGTGTGTCAGTCAGGGTTTTCTCCCAACTAACTAAAGGGAGTGTTGAGTAGGCTGTCATCTTGGTCAGGTGTATTAAATATGGACCTCCATGATGACAGTGGACCCCACACACAGGCAAGCCTTGGCCCTCTCCAGAGCGTCTTTGATAACAAGATGAATGAATGGAAACTTCTTCTTTGGAAGGCTATTAATCCTTTCCTTTCATGGAATTGGTTCCAAAATCCCTTTAATGCATCAGGAAAAAAATTAGCAAAGCATCCCAGCTGTGGTAATAGGAAGCCTTAGCTCTTTGATGGTGTCTTTCATCTTGAAAGTTCTTTGCAAACATTAACTGAAGCTTCTTGCAATTCTTGGAGGCCACTACACTTTGTACATTTTCTTCTTTCATAGTTTGGACACAGAGGTTTAGCATCTAGGTCATATTTGAGCTCTGTTCTTGATCTCCTTATACACTAGAAAGTCTTAAAAGTCAGATTCTTTTGCTAGTTAGTAAATAACCTCCTAAAGTGGGGATAGTACTGTTTTTTTCGATGTGATGATCAGTTATTAAGGACATGATCTTCGAGCTCTGACTCCAAAGCAATAAACAGTAGGATTAAGCTTTTATGAAAATAGAGGACCTGTTTTATGCATGTTCTTCTGTGCCAAAAGAAAACAATGGATGAAATGTTTGTAATAATGGCAGCAAAATAAACATGGCTTTCCACATCCAGAGTATTCCCAAATGATATGTGTATTGCATCTATACATGGGGGGGTTGAAGTTATTTTCAGTGTCCTTAAACTTTGAGGTAGCGAGGCCGTAAAATACATTACCGGGGGATGGGGGACATTGCACAAAGAGGCATAGACACTGAGTCCAGGATATCGTGGAAAATATTTTTTTTTTCACCTCTGATTCTCAGTCGTACAACATACACCCTGGGTTGTATTCAAGGAGAATATTTTCTATTTAGCCTCACAACTTTAATTCTCTTACTGTTGATTGAGTGCCTATTAGTTGGTAGGATTAGAGCAGTAACAGAACGAAGGTCTTGTCTACATGGAGCTTATATTTAAACACTTAAAATATGTTGCTCTTTGCGAGGTATTGATAAGCATTATGAATGAGGTCAAGGCTGGCCTCACAGATAAGGTGACATTTGAACAGAGACATGAAGGAAGTGAAAGGAGTGAGGCATGTGGCTATTTAGGGAAAAGCATTTCATACAGAGGGAAAGCAAGTGCCAAGGCCCTGTGGCAGGAAAAGTACTGTAGTGTTCACAGAACAACCAAGTAAGCTGACATAGAGCAGAGTGGGCCAAATGTAGAGCCAAATGAAATGATGCCAAAGAGATGATGGAGTGTGTGTGTGTGTGTGTGTGTGTGTGTGTACACACAGGATTCAGCCTTGATCTTTTAAGTCTTTGACTATTTTCCCGTCTCCTGCTGTGCTTCTTCTACTTGGCCTGTGGCTGTGTTGACAGTCAGGTGGGTTTTGCCTGGTTTTCTTCTTCTGTTATCCTACTTTGTTACTAACCAGGGCTCTGGAGGAGGGGGACGTAATCTACCCTGTTGCAGTTATATTGACACTTATTTGACGATTTTAATCATTGACTTTACAGAGCTGAAAATTAACACTGGTAATAAATAAAACAGCAGGTGTGTTATTTCCCAATCCCCACCCTACTCCCCAATCCCGCCCTCCATAGGCCTCCTTTGAACATTTTGTTCTTGTACATTTTTACACTTACTGAAAACAAAAACAAATTCTTTATACAAGTAAGTTAAATCATATGCCATTACAGATTGCAGACTCTTCAGACCACCTCCACACGCAGTCCAGAGTATTCCTGCAGGAAGCAGCTCAAAGAGTAGATGTTCGACTTTTGACACACTCTTGTCTATGACTGCGTGGGAGGGCTAGGACACAGAGCTAAGCTTTCTTTCTGTAGAAATAACAGCAGGATGAATTTAGAGATTGTTTCTCATCTGCTCTGTTTTCATGGTAGAAGACCTACTGAGTACATATTTCAGTGTACTCAAGGAGTGGTTTATTATTTATCATAAAAGAATATACTTGGCATCTTGGCGAATTTAAATGTAGAATTTGCCTTATTCTGTGCCTCCCCTTCATCTCCTACTCCCATTCACACCCTTTATTCACTAGAAATGCATTTGAACTTACCTTACATGATATAGAGAACAATCTACAAATTCATTATTGCATTGAATTCTTTTTAACAGTGAACTTTAAAGTGAACTAATTTGCTCTTACTCTTTGTGTTGAAGATAATCACTCTGTTGGAAAGTATGTATAGTTGAGAGAATGAGTGTTTAAACCGTGACAGCTTATTATTCCATTCTTTTTTTTTTTTTTTTTAATGAATAGTGACTGTTTATACACCAGGAGAACCATAGGCTGAAAAGGCACCTGGGTTTTTCATTATGCCTCTTACAGACTATATGTTAGACTGTTGACCTGCAATAGTGATATATATCTGGAAAGCAGCCAGTGTAATTTGGATTGTTTAAAGGAATCAATACTGTTGGTCTTACTCTTTATAGTTGCCCTTTTCCCCTGTCCTCTAATGTGATTTCCGTGCATTACAGAGGAAATACCACTAAATCATATTTAAGAGTAATTTATTTGTTATTGATTCTTCATTACATTCTCACAGGGTGTCTTGACATTTTAAGCTATTTTTATATCTTTTATCTTCTTGTGGCAGACTTATAAAAGTAAAACCCGAAGAAAAAAGAGAGAGCTTAGTGATACCTGACTTTCCCATAATGACCTCAACAATGAGATGCTTTTGAGAATGGACATTAGGCAATGAGGGTCTCCTCTCCCAGGTATGGGGCTTTCAGGGCTGCTTTTTGTTGATTTGTTTTGTTTGTTTCATCTTTAGTAGAGGTCATAGTTTTCTTCCCAGTCTATCTATTCTTAGTCTTACACATCATTCCCTTGAAACCAACATAAATCATACGCCATATCTCTGAGCCCTGGAAAGCAAGTCAAATTCCTTTTTTTAATTATTATTTTCTTATTTTTTTTTTTTGAGAGAGAGAGAGAGAGAGAGAGCAAGTGGGGGAGAGGCAGAGAGAGAGAGAGAGAGAGACACAGAATCTGAAGCAGGCTCAAGTCTCTGAGCGGTTAGCACAGAGCCTGATGTGGGGCTCGAACTCACAAACTGTGAGATCATGACCTGAGCCTAAGTCGGCTGCTTAACCGACTGAGTCACCCAGATGCCCCAAAACAAGTCAGATTCTTAAGTCTACATGTGGACGAATCTATATGGCCAGGGGAGGTGACCACCAGTGGCAGCTTGGTAGAAATGGGGGTGGGAGGGGCATCTCCTCATCTGTAGAGGTGGCTATGTTTATCTCAGGGACCTCCTTTCCTTTCATACCTGTCCCCAGCCTTGCCCTTGATTAGCGTCTGTGTTAGTCTGTATCACAACCTCTATCAACATTCCCAGTAACATAACAGATAGATATCCAATGGACAAATAGATTATATATATCCAGTGAGTCTTATATCTTTCATTGAAGTGCCCACACATCTCCATAAGGAGGTAAGATTAGAATGAGAACCACTGTTGGAGAGTGATTATTTACTCATTGACATTCTTACCTTTTTTCAGAAAGAACTGGAGCAGCTTATGGGAATAATTACAGTACAGTGGAGTACCAGGAGATGGAAAATTTTGGCGTGTGTGTGCGTGTGTGTGTGTGTGTGTGTGAAAAACTGAATTGTAAATGTTTGGGGGGCTTTGCTGGACATACAGTTGGTCACAATTACTCATCTCTGCCACCGTGGACTTTGGCATAAATTAGAACACTGTCTGTACCACCACAGACCCATGCAGTTGACTGAACAAGCTTTCAGATTTCTGGATATTATTTTGCATTTAGTTCAGCTGGATAATAGGTTAAGTTATCGTGGTGCATGGGTCACTGTGGGAGAACTTTTTTAAATTCCAGAATAGCCATTATGAAACCTGGTAAAATAAGCATCTTGTTTTAATATGCCAAGTGGTAAAATAAAATTGAACTTGAGGAATGAAAATTGCATTTAATGGTAAATGGCTCTGAGCCAGGGTTGATTTTTTTT
The DNA here is from genome assembly GCA_028646485.1 of Cryptoprocta ferox. Classification (NCBI taxonomy): domain Eukaryota; kingdom Metazoa; phylum Chordata; class Mammalia; order Carnivora; family Eupleridae; genus Cryptoprocta; species Cryptoprocta ferox. Next base: position 74,686,247 of record CM053571.1, read on the forward strand.
TCCCCTTCTGGCCTACACTTCTCTTTTCTGTTCCCATTTTTTCAGACTCCATGTTCTCCATCCCTTTCTATCTGCAGTTCATGAAAATCCTCTTCATACTATTATAGATCCAGTCTTTCTAGCCCATTTACCACCCATCCAGTTTGTCCTGCTTTGGGATCATTGCAATCATGGACAGAAATCCTAATGATATCTTGACATGGTCCATCTGTCCCTGACCACCAGTACCGTGGGAATAGCCATTGTGTGGGGTGCCTTTCTATCTCACATTTGACCAGATCAGTCGATCCAGCCTTTTATCACTGCTCTCAGCTAGCTTTTCCACCTGCCACTGGTTTACCCATGATGATAGATAGCATCCTACTCCTAAGTGGCATAGTTTTTCAGGCCAGTAGCTATAGTCAAATTTGGCCCCCTAGGCCATAATCCAAAGCTGAAATTTTTGCTTATATCATTTTTATGATGAAAATTTGAAAATAAGCTTCTGCTTCATCAGACATAGTGTTGGAAGTTAGAGAAGCTAGATTTGCACCTCATTGTAAGAACATCATCAAAGATCCACTGTAGCTGCCTTTTTCCATGTCCTTTTATGTCATCACATTGCTGTATGTGATACAGATTCTGACTTAAGTTCTGTCACTTAATTTCATTGGTAGTTTCTTGCAATTCATGACTGTCATCCTCAAATGGGAGCCAGTCCCTTTTGTGTTGGAGGCAGCCCAGGTATGCACGTGGAGGAACGTTGCTCTGAGTTCTAGATTGAGAGTTTCTGTGGCTGGGAGGAGAGAGCCTGTGGAAGAGAGTCATTAGCACTAACCTGAATCTAAGGCCAGGCTCTGCCACTGACTAGCTGTGTGGGCTCACCTCATCCAGCCATGTTTTTGTATCGTGGTGTAGGGTCATTGTGTGGTTCACCAGGACAAGCCACATAAGCTATTCAGCACAGTGGTAGGCACTTGGGAAGCCCAGAATACCTGCCAGCTGTCCTTGTAGTCCTTGTCGTCATCATCATCATCATCACCACCATGATGAGATTGCCACAGATTAAAGTCAGAAGCACAGTTAGGTCTCACATTTTTTTAAATTTTTTTACAGTTTATTTATTTTTGAGACACAGAGAGACAGAGCATGGGCGGGGGAGGGGCAGAGAGAGAGGAGACACAGAATCTGAAAGAGGCTCCAGGCTCTGAACCCGACGCAGGGCTCAAACCCATGAACTGCAAGATCATGACCTGAGCTGAAGTTGGATGCTTAACTGACTGAGCCACCCAGGTGCCCCTCACAGTTTTATTTTGGAAGAATAATCATAAAAACTAAAAAAAATCAAATAAACATAATCCAGCAGGACTGCCTTTTTGATTCTATATATTTCAATATACAGTCATGCCTTTCATGATTAAAAAAAAATACTTGCAATGCTACTGAAGATTAACCCTCCCTCCCCCCAGCCCACCATACCTCGTTTTATCCCCCATCCTATATAACAGAGGTTAAATTCTTGACCTAAGAGCTAATGGTAGTAACATGCATTCAAGTTTTTAATGCTTCAGCATATTTTGGAATTTGTAAGTAGGTATGTTCAAATGTAACAGAAGGGCAGGATCCTAACATAAAAGGACTCTTAGTTAAATGAATGAATGAATGAATGAATGTTTATTAAGGGAAGAAAGTAGTGGCAAATATCACTGACCTATTTATAAGTGAACATTGGAGTTATCATCTAAACCTCCAAACTATAGAAATAGTATAGAGGTCCTTAAACGTATTTGAAAGTTTAGCAAAATATGCAGGATGTAAGAAAGAAATAATTTTCTTTTATTGTTGCCATTCTTCAAACCTTTTCCTGTCATGGCTGGATTTCTCCATTCCACTCAGTGGTGACCATTGGAGCAAAATAGACACTAGAAATGCACCTTTTTATTCAGTGGTACTTAAAAATCAGAGGCCCTTGAGCAAAGTCTTCCCCAGACATTCCTTTCTGTCCATTATTAATAAGTCACATGTGAAGTCATTCTCCTTGTACGGGATCTGAACCTTATATAAATCCTTCCTTCTCATGTTCTATGTAATGTACAACTCAGTCGTACCTGGGGTGATCTGCTTGGCTTTTGATCTAGGCCTGGCAGGAGGTTTTCCACATCATTAAATAATTTGTTTTATTCTTTGCCTTCACCGGGCAACTATGTTTTCACGAGTCACACTCTTTAATAAGAAAATGACTTACCTACCCCTTTGATGTTTATACCTCAGTTGGAAGACTCACTGGATTTATTAATAGACGAGTTAGACAGTTGTGTAATGGAAAAAGGAGTTTTCAATCGTAACAGCTGTATTTCTTTTTCTTGATTGTATATTTTATGATTCTCGGCAAGATTTCATAGTTGATGTTATTATGGGCTTTTACTCAGAATAATTGCTACCTTTTGAGTGATAATCTTAACACTTCAAATTTTTTTTTAATTAAAAAAATTTTTTTAAGTAGGCTCTATGCCCAATATGGGGCTCAAACTCACAACCCTGAGACTGGGTTGCATGCTCTACCATCTAAGCCAGCCAGGCACCCCTATAATCTTAACACTTTTTTTTAACACATTATTTCTCTTAATGATTCATACTCTTATAAAAGCAACCCATTTCTACTAAGCCTTGCAATGCTTCTGATTGTTTAAAACTTTTACCAAGGTCAAAAGACATTTTTGTAACTCCTAGAGTCATTCTGTCCTTTCTATTTCCATTCAGGACATGAATTTCTATTTAAAGGAGCATCATTTTGTAGGAAAACCATAAAATATGTAATTAGGACTCTCAGAGCTAAAAGCAGCTACAAGTCCCTCTGAACAGAAGGTCTGTTGGAAATTGCTATTATATTGGAAAATTTTAAGGAGATTGAAGTGATTGATTGCCACCTTCTTTAGGTGGTTCACTATCAGTACAATGCCCAATAAAGCCTATAACAGGGTGACAAACACAGCCTGGGGGAGAATAACCCCTTCCCTTCACACAAACCTAAGAATATTTATTTTTACATATGCTTTGCTTAAAGAGGCAGCATAGAATATCAGAAAGCAAGCATATTTGTAATATGAGCTTAAATGTCTATATATTTATGTTATTACACATTAAAATGTTGGTGGTTAGGTTTTCAAACCTCTTTCTGAATCTAGTAAGAATAAATGAAGTACAGTGTACCTGACATTGTTCAGAAAGGAAGTGTTACCTATATAAGTGCATTTCCACATGGATGTCTCAAGGTCAACTCCAAAATTTAACCCCTGAACTTGCCCATTCATTGCTTCCCTAACAGTGTTTGCCATCTCAATGCATATTATTAGTTGCCCAAGCCAAAATTCTTGAGGTTTCATTGTTCCTTCTGTGTGCGTGTGTCTCTTTCTAATATCATATCCAATCTGTCAATAAATCCTGGCAAGCATATTTTCACAATACATCTGGAATTTGACCACTCCGCTCCACCCTCACTGCTGCCATCCTGGTTAAAACCATCACCATCTGTCACCTGGGTTATTGCCAGAGCTGCTTCACTGGTCTTCCCTGCTTCTACCCTTGTGCCCGTGGCCCAGACTGTTCTCAACAGAGTGACCAGATGATTCTTTAAAAATGTGAATCAGATGGGGTACCTGGGTGGCTCAGTCGGTTAAGCGTCCGACTATGGCTCAGGTCATGATCTCACGGTTCGTGAGTTCAAGCCCCACGTCAGGCACTGTGCTGACAACTCAGAACCGGAGGCTGCTTCAGGTTCTGTGTCTCCCTCTATCTCTGCCCCTCTCCTGCTCTCTCTCTCTCTCTCTCTCTCTCTCTCTAAAATAAATAAACATTAAAAAAATTTTTTTAAAGTGTGAATCAGAGCCTGTCCCTCTTATGCTTAAAATCTTCCAGTAGCTCCTTATTGCTCTCAAAGTAAAAGTCATAACCTTTATAATGGCTCTAAATGTTCTGTGTGCTCTGGCCTCACCTCATTATCTCTCTTGTTCTTTCCTGAACTCATTTTTTGCTATGAAGTGAGTTTTATGAGCTCCTTTATTTCTTGAAAGCCTTTGCTTGGTTGCCAGCTTCTCAGTGAGGACTGCCCTCACCACCATGTTTAGAATTGCAACTACTTCTTGCCCACCGGATACTGCACATACCCTTTATCAGGCCCTCTTGCTCCCTCTTTTTTCTCTCTCTGAAAGGGCAGGGATTTTTTTGTGTCTGTTTTGCTAACTGACATATTCCAAAGAATCAGAATAGTGCCTGGAAAATACCAAGGAGATAGGAGTAATTGCTGAATTCTTTAAGCAGTTGCATATAAGCACAATGCCCTAAGAGACTATAAAGAGGTGGCAACAGTATGTATTTGTTGAATGATTGAATAATCAGTGACCATGTTTAACCAAGAGCACCATTGCTGAGGATGGGGAAGTTTTCAAGAATACTTTGATGAGACAAATAAATTGGGGGAAGTGTCTAATAGTAGCCCTGAGGCTCCTGTATTTTCTGTGTCTCTCATAGGACTCTCATAGGAGGAGGTCAGCATGTGAGTGGCATGGCCAGTCACAGTGAGCAGCCATGCATGTAGCTGTGAGATAGAAGTGGAAACTGCTCTCAAAAGCTAACAAAGTATTGAGAGATAAGCAGATCAAATTTGTAGGGAATACGTAGATGCAGGATGGTGCATTCAGAGAGGAAAAACCTAGAGGAAACCAGTGAGAATTTTTTTAAAAAATTTTTAACACTTATTTATTTTATATAGAGGGAGACAGTGTGAGTGGGGCAGGGGCAGAGAGAGAGGGAGACACAGAATCCGAAACAGGCTCCAGGCTCTGAGCTGTCAGCACAGAGCCTGACATGGTGCACGAACCCATGAACAATGAGATCATGACCTGATCCGAAGTCAATGCTTAACTGACTGAGCCACCCAGGCACCCCAGAATATTAAATATTTAACTTACTGACCACTCACTGGTTCCTAACAATATGCTGAATTTGGAGAATAAAGATAGAGTAAAACCCAGTAGCTGCTTGAAGAACTCAGTTTTCTTTACTCCCATTCCATCCCCCCACCTCTGAGAGAATTATTCTGCTAAATACAAATATGATCTAAACATGCCTATGACCTGCCAAGAAATGTTTCTGCTCTCAGGACTCATCCTGGCTAGAGCCAGGTGAATGACTTAATAAATTTCTTTAAATGTGTAGTGATTTTTAACACGGAAAATGGCAGTGAGCTGTTCTACATCTACCAAGAATGAGTAGCAAAATAATGTGTTTTGACTGTAGCATAAAGTCTATAGCAGAGATTCAGGGAAAATTTTCTGTTTGCAGACAGTGAGATAGTTTTTGGTACTGCTTATAGAAACTCTGAGGGCAAAAACTTTTCCTTTTAATTCCATGCTGCACGATCGGTTTATACCATCATTTTTCAAAATAGCATCTTCCAGGCCATTAAGTAAGGTTACCTAATAAAGATTCTGCATTTCAGAAGGACTAGGTTTTAAAAAGTTAAACATAGGGGCGACTGGGTGGCTCAGTCGGTTAAGCATCCAACTTTGGCTCAGGTCATGATCTCGCGGTTTGTGGATTCGAGCCCCGCATTGGGTTCTGTGCTGACAGCTCGGAGCCTGGAGCCTGCTTCTGATTCTGTGTCTCCCTCTCTCTCTGCCCCTCACCCACTTGTGCTCTGTCTCTCTCTGTCTCAAAAATAAACTACATAAAAAATTTTTTTAAATAAAATAAAAAAATAAAAAGTTAAACATAGTTCTCTGCTGGAGGACTTCAAAAAGCCTTAACTGTGCTCTAAGCAGCCTTTTGAGTTTCCAAATGGGGTGTACAGTGAATGGCATTTCTCAAATTTATTTGAATTTGCTAGCCTTATTAGGGATATCTTCCAGTATCAGTGTTCTTGTAATATGCTTCAGGAAGTGTTGACTTAAACATTTGAGCATGAGTGGATAAGTGAACTTTGGAGAATCCATTGTGGGCAGTGTTTAAACTTTCTTATTTTTCTTTTTTTGCCTTATCTGTACTTTCAAAAACAATAGCCACCACCACCATAGCATCATCAAAAGAATTTCCCTGTTTATTATCCCTTTAGGAGTCGATACCACCTGAAAAAGAGTTTCTTTGAAACCATTTCTTTGAGAGTTAGAGTTTATAACCAGTCAACGGCAAGTGAAAGAAAAGATCAGTGGAGTCTTGGCTTTCACTGTATTGAGTCTGTAATTTGAAATGCGTATGTGGGCATTTGATACAACAGTGACTGTGACTGATGAGGGATGAGGGACACTACAAGGCTATCCATAAAATGTTACAGTTGGGGTAAGCAAGTATCACCTTGATTCCTTGGTATGTTAAGTGGCAGTTTCAAAGTGACACCACATGTATCTCCCCATATGGGTTTTTTCTTGTGTCTGGAGAATGTTAAAAATTCTATCTTTTCCTGCTTGGGTGTTGATTTAAAACAAGCCACTTGACACAGTACTGTGTGTCTTCCCTGAGTAGTTCTTGCCTCAGAATATGGTTCTTTTCATGGGTGGTTCTTGTAGGAGAGCTGGCGGACAAAGGACTTCCTTGAGCTCCATGATAAGCCGGTGTGTGACTGTTTGCTAATAAATGGTTGCACTTTTGGCAGAATTTTCTCTAAAACTTGCATTCATTTTTGTATCCCGTCTGGGTCTAATTGCCAGAGGCCACCAGTATTTACAAAAGGACTTGGCAACTTGAAATGGCCAAATTGGCTTCATCAGTTTGTGACTCAGGACTCTGGCATTTGGTATTAAAAAGTGATTAATTAGGAAGAACATTTATTAATGTCAGGCTCTCTGGCATTGCCTTGAAAATTCTCTCCATTACAGCGTCCACAACTTCTTTTGATTTGGGTGACGTTGGCGGTGAACCCTAGTTTTTTGCCTATTACAGATTTAGATCCTCACAATGACAATGTTTTCACCTGGGAATAATTCCAGGCCAGAGTTTGTTGGAGGAAAACTTTTATTCTTTGCTTTTATGTCTAAAACATTTTTTCTATTACCTTGTAAGAATTAATCATGGGAAAAAAATGACTCACAATTAGTGATTATGTGGTCAAATTCCTTTATTTTTTTGTTAAGCCTCATATAAACATATTAAACTGTTTTTCTCATATATACTTCGGAGATTTATGTTGTCGTTGCTGTTTGGTGGAAAGCAGTCCTAATGCAACAATCATAATAGGTGTTTGAATTTCTGAACTTGGAATTACAAGTACAGATCTTCCTCAACTTACAACAGAGTTGCATCCCAATAAACCTATTACAAGTTGAAAGTATAGGTCAAAATACATCTAACACACCTAACCTATTGAATATCATAGCATAGCCTTGATCGCCTCAAGCATGCTCAGAACAACACTTATGTTAGTCTCCAGTGGGCAAAATCACCTAACGCAAAGCCTATTTTATAATGAAGCATTGAATATCTCCTGTAGTGTATTGAGTACTAGCCTGAAAGGAAAGAATGGTGTGTGGGTGCAGAATGGTTGTCAGTGGACCCGTGGCTTACCCTCGTGGCTGACCAGGAGCTGTGGCTCTGTGCCTAATGTCACAGAGAGGACAGTACCATGTATTGGTTGCCCGAGAAAAGATCCAGATTCAAAATTCAAAGTATGGTTTCTACTGAAGGCCTATCACTTCCACACTGTTGTAGTCAAGAATGGTAAGTGGAACCATCCTAAGTCAGGGTCCATCTATATTTAAAACTATTTTAAAACACAGGCTTTTTTTCTATCCTTCATTACTTTTATTAGTCTATTAAATTTGTCCTTTTAAGATGTGGTAGTCTGGCTTTTGGAATGCACAGTTAGGGATGAGGGAAGAGCATTATTTAATCATGCCAGTTACTTTGTTTCAATGAAACAAAATGATCCATCCAGCTTTTATCACCAAATGTTTCAGAAACAGGAAGTAGGTCTTATCCAATCAGATACAACATATTTTGATTACAGAAGATATTTTGATTTTGGGATGAGTACACTGATGGATAAGCAGATTCAAACCACTTACTAATAGTAGTTCCTCTAGGAACTCAATTGTACAAGTAAATCTCACTTTTTTGTTGTTTTTATCTGAGAGAAGTGTTCTAATTTCCTATTACTCCATATTTCATGAACTTGAAGCGAGTCAAATGTTTCTCTGTAATTTGCTTGAATAAAGTATGGTGAATTATTTTCTTTAAGAAATGCTGCTCTAAAATACTTGGATCTTTATGGTGTGAAACTGTGTGGGATTTTTCTGGTTTCTTCTTATTTATTTTAGATTACAGAGGGAAGGTACTGTCTCCTCTGTGACATTCCCAAGTGAGTGGGTAAATCATACTTTTTAGTGAGCATGACTCACTGTGTGAAAAAGTGAAACACCTTGTCTTTTTCTTAACAAAAAAAAAAATCAGTCTATGGCATCCTGCTTTGGAAGATTTTGGTAGAGGAACATATCCTTGACAGAAGTATTGGAACAGTAGCTATATGTAGAAAACTACTTCTTCTGGCATATACACTTGGATAGGAACAAAACTATTTATTTGTTTAATTTAAGAGAGAGAGAGAGAGAGAGAGAGAGAGAGAGAGAGAGAGAGAGAGAGAATCTCAAGCAGGCTCCACGCTTAGCTTGGAGCTCAATGCAGGGCTCAATCCCATGACCCTGGGAACATGACCTGAGACGAATTCAAGAGTTGGACATTCCACTGACCGAACCACCCAGGAACCCAGAACAAAGCAATTTATGAAAATGTTTCTAATTGATTCTCTGCTTCTGTTTGCTCAAACAAATGAATTCATCAACACGAATTGAAACAGGTGAATTCATCAAAGTGAAATTCACTCATGACTTTACCTGCATGGCTAAATCCATCCTGGTCCCTAATTGAATCCTTAACGAGGGGAAAAGTTGGTTCATTGTTCCTGTTTCCCTCCCACATTGGGTCACCCTATGGAGTTACAGCTCTTGACCCAGGATTCTGGGGCATTCTTTATGTCATCTCCATTTTGCCAGCCAGAGATGGATGTAGTGAACATGACGTGAGACCAGGGCCTCTAGGTAGTAGACTCTCTCTCTCTTCCCCACTCTGCCTGGGCAGGCTCCTGGCATAAGACTGAGCTCCTGTTGATATTTCTCTCTTTGCTTTGCACGAGTATCTTGTGTATCTATCTAGCATCATTGACTCTTCTCTGGATAGGGCCCCTCCCCAAATCCAGGGGTTTCTGATGGGGATCCTGGTTCCAATCCGCCTTCTCCTTTCTCCTCAGTGAGCTTCAATCTCAACACATATAAACAGACACCGCCAGAGCAACACCACTGTTGAGTTTCCAAATCCACTTTCCTGAGTGAATACTAATATATACATATAATAGATATGTTATAAGAGCAAACAGTTATCACATTGTTATATTCCTGGAAGACGTATGCATAAACAGTTCACAGATAAATGGTTGAATATTAAAAATGGAAGCTTAGAGCAGTCACAAGTTACAGAGCATGTATAGATTTAAACTTTAGAAGACCTTTGTCCCACTTAGCTGCCCACTTAGTTTATTCATTGTACCTCTGTGGTCACTAGAATATGGGTGTTCTCTTATTTTCCTTACTAAAGAGGGCAGTTGCATTACAGTATTTGATTTCTTATGTCAAAATAACCATTATTTCCCCCTCGAGACTTTTCAAATATAATTTTGACTTACAATTCAGTAACCAAGATCAGTCAAATAAATTAATGTCTTCTTCTCTTGCGGCCGGTAGACATGGTATGTCCTTTCTTCCAGAGGCTGGCTGTCAGAACGAGTGGATGGACCACTTGAAACCATTCATTCAAGCCTAAGACTTGACAGGGAATGTGTATTCTGTGTTGCACATCCTGTTGCATTCCTGTAGATTGTAGAACACTGGCATCTGCATTGATCTGGCAAAGTGAATCAGTGGTGTCTTCTATCACAGTCCTCAGGGTATGATTTTCTAGACTACCATAACAGTGCCTCATTTGCTCACCTCCACATAGCTGGGACTCATCTGTTGTCAGCGTAATCCAGAAGGCAGTGTGAAGGGCTGAGATTCCACCCCCACACACACTTTGGATTCCAAAAGCCAGGTGGACTCTTGGGAGAGCACAGGCTTTAGGGTGAGCCATACCTCTGTTTGAAACCTCTTTTCTCACTAATTATATCAACTTAGATCTGTGTCTTAAGACCTCTGCACCTCAATTTCCTTATCTATAAAACTGGTGTTCATTACCTGTGTTCTAATATGATCATGCAATTTTAGAGGGGAAATTTCAGCCAAAGGTCTGGGATATGGTTTGTACTTGAGAGGTACTTGTTTTCCCATATCCTTTACCATTTGCAACTTACCAGGTGGCTTCTGGGGCCCCCTCTGCCTGTCTCTGCATGTATGATAGCACACATACCATCATTTCTCAGTGGGACCTTTCATCCTTCTAGTTTTCCTCCCTTTTAAGAATTATGTGGCTTTCTAGTGCCTTTTCCCTTTCTGTTCAGAACCACAGATAGAGACGAAGAAAGTTCATTTCTGTGACTTCTCCCTTGTCTCCAAAAATTCCTGTAAGTTTCATTCTAATCAGGGAAAGCCTTCTTGAACAACATTTTCTAATTTACTTAATTCCTTTTTAACTCCTTACTAATGTCTGATTAAGTGAATGGCAATTTTTTGCACTAGGCTGATATTTACCAATCGTGCCTCTTCTAAAGTGCCTTTTAAAAGGTTTTTGCTTTTACTTCCCTTTAAACATTTAAAACACACATATGCAGAATGTACCATCCATTTCCAAGTAACATTATGAATTAGTTTATCCTCAATGAGAGTAAAGTAATCTGAGAGTTTCACTCTTCCACCTGATTTAACTTTGAAACGTACTTGTGTGCTCTTGTGAGATAAGGAATTTCAATCTCAGGAACCAGTGTTGGCAAGGAGATTCAGACTGTTGATTAAAAAAAAATCAAACAAAAAACGATGTAGAAAAAAGAAGTTCAGAACCAAAGACCAGAAATCAAAAATGTCAGTTTATGAATGCTCTGATTTTAATCTGCCTTTGGCATTCTGTTCATTAGTGAATCTGGCAGCGCTTCTTAGTGAAGAAAAGCTTGGCGTGGGGAAAACACAGTGTTTAAATTGGCTCAGAGAAGACACAGAGTGTACAAATCTACTTTTGTCTCTGAGGGGGTATAATTTCTTCATTCATTTTCCCTTTAAAAATCTTTCTCCCTGTGCATTTATGAGTAAATTTCAGAGCGCATAGAAGTGAGGAAATGATACCCCAGCTCGAGCCAGCAAGAGTGTGGGTTGGCAGCGATGCTGTCGAGATCCTGAACTTAACGCCATTTTCTGTCCCAGCTCAGCTTATCCCATTGATCTCAGGCTAGGAAGAGAAACATTGCAAGTAGTCCCTTTCCATGCCTACATGTGACGTGTGAGGATGTTCAGGTTATGGGAGGACTCTCCTTCAACCTCTTACCATGTGGTATTGTGGCTGTTGGGTCTAACTCAGGGTCCTGGTTAAGATATAATCCTAGGGATTTGACCACTGTGACTGAGGTTCCAAGAATCCGCTTTCAGTATTTCTTACTCTCTCTGCCTTTAAGACCATCCCAAGATTCCTCTTGTCTCCTGCATTGCTCTTATGGAGTTTAGATTCTAGGTCTCATCTGAGGCACAAAAAGTGGTCTGCTGTGTTGGATATGATAGCAGTAAAAATTCCAAATTTCCTCTTCAACTGTTGAGAGATTGATCTCAATCCCATTTCCAGATAAAAAGCTCTTTCAGGTTGGTTTTGTCTTTACTGCTTTTATACGACATTAAAATTTTCCATAACGTCAATGGCCTTAAAAAGGGTGGTTTAGCCACAGGCTGGAACATAATGGAAATATATAACAAGATAAGTATGGGACCAAGTCACGAGTGGGCTGGAGGCGGCTCCTGTCTGCTCACAGAAACCAGAGTTCAGATCCTTCTTTGGCATCCACAGCTCCACTTCCATCCCTGCAGCCTCCACTCTGAGCTAATCTGTCAGTCAGAATCCTGGCAGGAAATACATGGCACCGCCAATGGGGTGATTGAAGAGTTTATAAAGGGTCCCTTTGCAGTGATATGGGCAGTGTTAGTGGAGTCAACGTGCCAAGTGACACCTACTAGATGGCCTAAGGAGGCCAAAAGAGGAGACTGTCACCAGGGGGCAAAGAGGTAAGAGTTGTAACAGCAGAGAGGAACCCCAGACAGGAGCTATGCCTGCAGATGCGCAACTGAGCCACTGCCAGACAGAGGTGGAGGAGGGAGGGGGCCATAAAATTCAAAGGCCAACACAGACAACAGTAAGATCAGGTAGACAAGAAGACAACTCAGGGGGAATAAGTTCGAGGTACAATTGTACAGAGCTCAGACAGAATCCTCTTGTCTCAAAGAGCCAGACTCTTTCTTTCTTCTTCTCACTTGGCACTTCCCACTCTGGTCTTGAAATCATCCTTCGTGGCTTCTGAGTTAGTGTTTTGGAACCAGTTCTCCATTCATTTGATGCAGTGTATATTATCACCATCCTGGCGAGTGTCTAAGGGCTTTTGTAGGTTTAAAGTCCATGATGTTTTCAATAAACCTAAGCCTCTGACTTGCTCAAATGGAGACTCACTGATGCATTTCCTGTGGACAGCAGTAGAAGTGTTGGGCCACAAAAGAATTGTTAAAATGTACAAAAGCCGCACAGGGGAGGCCGGGTTCACAAGTTTTGCAGGAAGGAGATCTGAAGTTGTGTGCAACCTTGAGAAATATTTCTCACAGAAATCATGTGATAACTCTCTGACATTTGTGCTGATTATGGTTATAGCTTTTAGTAAAGGAACCAAAGGTCTAAGACATATAATGGTTTACAACAGGGATAGTGATACCTCCACAGAGTTGTTATAAGGTTAAATCATAATTTAAACTTACACAAATTTGGGGGCTCCTGGGTGGCTCAGTCAGTTAAGCGTCCAACTTCGGCTCAGGTCATGATCTCGCAGTTTGTGGGTTCGAGTCCTGCATCAGGCTCTCTGCTGTCAGCAGGGAGCCTGCTTTGGATCCTCTGTCTCCGCCTCTCTCAGCCCTTCCCCCACTTGCATTCTCTCTCTCAAAACTAAAAATACATTAAACTTGCACAAATTTGGATTGGTTGCTGCAGGGTTGCAGCTGGGAAGTCACTTAGCCAGAGAATGAGCCTAAGTCAGTGCCCAGCTCTGTAACTGGGAATTTAGAACAAACCCCTCACAAGATACGAGGCAGTACTGCACAGTCACAGAAAACAATAGGGGATTCTAATGGATTAAATAACTTGTCTTCTTTAGTTAAAAAGAACTTTCACAACAACAATGATAGTAATATTATTGGATATTTTAATAAGTTAAAATATTTTAAAAATTAAAATTGAATGTGCATAAAGTGAAAGATGTCACTTTTCCTGAACACACAAGTCATATGACTAGGCAAGATGGAGTAGTAATAAGTAGCACTGAATGGAATCAGAGCGGTGCAGATATATATATATATATATATATTTTAATGTTTATATTAGAGTGAGAGAACATGAGCAGGGGAGGGGCAGGGAAAGGGAGACACAGAATCCAAGGCAGCCTCCAGGCTCTGAGCTGTCAGCACAGAGCCCGACGCAGGGCTCAAACCCATGAACCATGAGATCATGACCTGAGCCATAGTCCAACGCTTAATCGACTGAGCCACCCAGGTGCCCCAAGGTGTGCATGTATCTTGATTAAAATACCTCAATACTGTTGCTCAGTACTGCCAGACCCTTACAAGATGCTCTTGGATGCTCAAAGACTGAGGATTTTTCACCCCAAATTAATGTTGCAAATACTGTGTTTCAGAGGGTTGCCAAAAGGAAAAGAATTTCCTTAGTGGGCTGTCCCTGAGATGGCTGTGGGTGTGCTTGAGAACCCCAGCGCTACGTATGCAGCTTTCATCACTGATCTTTACTATCGCAATATATACTTGTTGAATGCCAGTTATATGTGTGCCAGGTATCTAGGTAACAGATTCAAATGAGATGGTGACCGCCATCAAGGAATTCACAGTCTAATGGAAGAAGTAGACACATAAACAGAAGGAAAAAAGAGGGCTCATAGCATTCAGCCATGCTGGTTGTCAGCTTGGCAAGTGCCTTACTCCTGGGGCTAAAGAGGGGAGCTTGACTGTCATCAGCTGCCCAGAAGATTGATAAATTAGATGCAGACAGCTAGAGCCCAGAGCTGCCAAATAAATCTTTAGGACTGAAATATAACCGTGCTATACGTAGAACTAGGAGAACATGCTCGCACCCTAAAGGCACTGTAGCATTTTTCTGAAAACTGTAGAGGTGGGAGAAAATATGATAATAATGATGATGATAATAATTACTATAATGAGGGGACACCTGGTGCCTCAGTTGGTAGAGGATGCAACTCTTGATCTCTTGATTTTGGGGCTGTAATTTGAGCCCCACATTGGGTGTAGAGATTACTTAAAAATAAAAAAAAATTGGGGCACCTGGTAGCTTAGTCAGTCAAGCATCTGACTCTTGATCTTGGCTCAGGTCATGATCTTGCAGTTCATGAGTTCCAGCCCCACATGGGGCTCTGTGCTGACAGCTCAGAGGCTGCTTGGGATTCTCCTTCTCCCTCTCTCTCTCTGCTCCTCCCCTGCTCGAGTGCATGCACATGCTTGAGCGTGCGCACTCTCTCTCTCTCTCAAAATAAACATTAACAAAATAAAAAATAACAAATACTTGAAAAATCTTTTTCAAAAGTTATGATTATGAGGCCCATTTTCTGCCTCCTTGGAAGGGGACAGCCTGCTGTCCCTGTCTGTTTTGATAGGGGCACAAAGGGGTCTTCTTCACCTGAATGCTCACTCATATCCTGCTGGCCATGGTGCACAGGTGTGGGTGTCCTTATCTGTGACGTATGCTTTGAAAACTGAACGGAGAGTGAGAGGGGGAAGAAATAAACAAGAAGCTGCCAGGCTAGGCTAGGCTTGGATTCTAGAATGAATCTAGACATTTCCTCTGAGGTCAGTTACGGTCCTGAGAAGACCACTGCTGTTCCCTTAACTGCTTGGTCAGATACGTGGCTGTGCAGATGGCAGTCAGACAATTCTCGGGGCACCCTAGGAGAGGTGTGTGAGGTCTTCATCTCTGTGCAGCCTAGGGGCATGCTTCTCTACACTGTCCCAAGCCAGAAAGGAATCAAAGCTAACATCTATCATACTGAATCTATCACACATTATTCCTATAGATGCAATGGGTATCAATACCCTTTTTGTTGTTTTACTGATCATTAAATTAAAGCTCAAAGAAATAAATTTCTCTGAAGTTTCAGTTAATTGGACAAAAAATGTATATTATTAATGGCCATATTATTAGCCCTTTTAATCCTCATGTCTTTTCACGCCCTACTGTAATTTGAGTAAATTTCCATTTGCCTCTATTCCTGGAAACGGAATGCACTTTGTAGACTTTGTAAAGTGCCACAAATTTTCTCTTTTCCCCCCACTCATATCTTGTTTGAGTTTCATCTGAACCTATTAGGCTAAAATAAGCTTTAAATTATGTAGCCAATTTTGTCACATCTGTGATCCACAAGATGCAAAATTGGATTCTCTCCCAGCCTTTCTCAATTCGAGGAAATTCAGCCATATCCATGACATTTCCCCCGAACTTTACAACTTTCTGCTTGGTTGATTGACTTGCAGTTTAAAGAAATACGTTTCTGAATATTTTTTCTCTCCCTCTCACTTGACTGAATGCAGAGGAGGCTTAAAGACAAAGGTATTATTGTCAATTTAATTTGAGAATAAAGAATGTTTCGTGAATATTATTTTTCTCAAGACAAAATAAAATAATAAAACTTCATTGAGGTTGGGCGCTGTCTTCAATTGAATGTTTTGAAAACAGGGAAGCCCCCTGTAGGATCAGCGCCCCCTGCCAGCAGTATGGGGCTGTAGCCTCTGAGCTCACAACTCACACCTCCAATAATGTGGAGTTCCGTTCATTAAGGAATGTTCTGGATGATCCAGCCAACTGAGCCATGAGCCTCACATGTCTCATTTTACAGAGCGGGCTAACGGACCTGCTCAAGGCAACTAATGGTGTGTTAGTGGCAGGGCCACAACTTGAATCTAGACATAAACTCGCAGACACAGACTTGCTTGTCTTTCTGTGCACGTGAGGCTCTTTAATAGCTCCTGTTGCCTCTAGATGAAGGTCTGCTCCACACAGGGCAGACCCTCGTGATTCATCACCTACCAACATGTCTAGTCTTTTCCTTGCTTTGTACCTGCTCTATCTTCTCCTGGAGTGTGCCCAGCTGTGACCTGCCCTCCCATCCCAGCCATAACTACATTTGTCTGCCTTGTAAGCATGCATTCATTTTTCAAATTCAAATCATCACCTTACCAGGATGCTCTCTCTACCCTTTCCCCTTCTCGAATCCAGTTTTCTCTCTTGCCCAGTACATTTATTCATTCACTGATTTATTCAACAAATATTTCTAAGTGACCATTAAATGCCAGGCACTGAGCTGAGCACAGGTCATGCACCAGTGAACACAGCTGACCAGCTCCCTGCCCTCATGGCTCACAGTCTACTGGGGAAGACAGTAAACACAGAGATAAATGTGTAATTACAGTTGGGATAATGGCCATGAAGGAAATAAAGATGCACTTGGGGCTTGAAGAACCCGGTGGGGGAACAATGAACACATGGGGTTGTGAATTTTCAGTGTACAAGTCAGTCTTTCAGAGAAGGCTAGGGGCTGCTCCACTCTCCTCCCTCTTCTCCCTGTGCCATGGAGCTCCATGGGGGTCCTGCCCCCTGCAGGGCTGGGAGAGGAGGTGGAGGGGGCAGGCAAGAGTTGGGTGTCTGCATTCCCCTGACACCTGCCTCCTCCCAACCTAGGGGCTCCTGAAGCACTGGGGATTCTGCGAGTAAGGGACACTGGCGTGCCCACCACAGTGAGGAGGGCAGTCTTTGCACAGGCAACAAGGTGTGATACTGGCAGTGTGAAAGTGATGCCTCCCTCAAGGTTATCCCAGGGGAACTGTTTTCTGATAACCTTGAAGAGGGCCAGGAGGTAGGTGGCTCATTGACTGTAACACTATCTAGGGACATGGATGATGGCCTGGTTGGAGTTCTCTTTATACTCTTTTCTTCATAATTAGGATTAATAAATGGAGCATATTAAATTCTCTTGAGAAATTTCTATGGGACAATATATGAATTCTTTTGTAAAAAAATATTTCAGCTTTTGACAGGCTTAAAAGAAGTATTCAACTATAGCTAAAAAATAAAAGTGCATCTATAAAAATAGAACACCAATTCCATACTTAGTAATATGCTGAGAGTTCATGAAGGACACTGGACAAGACACTCATTCTCTGGGATTCATTTTCAATTTTAGCAAGAACTATGTGCTCTTGATGTCACAGGATTCTTTTTTTTTTTTTTAACTTTATAGTTTATTGTCAGGTTGGTTTCCATATAACACCCAGTGCTCTTCCCCACAAGTGGATGTCACAGGATTCTTATATTGATTCTTTTTTAAATTATGTAAACCTTAATTTCTTGAGATGACATCTACTTTGTAAACTCAAAGTGTAATCTAAACTAAACAAATAGGTTGCAGCTTTTAAATATAATGAACTTGCTACTTTTCTCACCTATTTTCCCCCTCAATTTTAGTGAATCCAAGAAAATATAACATCCTGTTGGATCCATTTCAGTTGAACACTTGTTATGAAAGCCTTTCTTCCTTTCATCTTTTAATTCTAAAGGATATGGTTCCATTAGGTTAAAAAGATGAGATCCTAACTTATAGAACTGTTAATTACTTAAGGGAAATTGTCCAGATCCCATTTATTCATATGGAATTGCTCTCCAAAATTTTATTACTCTATATGTTGTAGTCAGCAAAACAAAGATCTTAATAAAATCCAGGTGACAAATCTCTCAAGATGTTAAAAATCTTTGTACACTTAAAGCATTAGTAGTTTCTGCCAGGGAGTTTTATTTATATTTTTAAAATTCCTTTATTTAGTCATTTACAGTTAAACGTAATAGACTTTGAAATGTTTTTGCTGTAATATGCAGAGTTCTATTTGGTTTTCTTAAGCTTTTTAAAAAAGAAAGTATAGTGTCATCCATATATTAAGGTGTGTTTTAAATAGACCTCTCTTCAAATACGTCCATACCGTAATAATCATAGAAATACACACTGATTTTTACAGTGTCCATTACAACAAATTATTAGTAACACATAATTTTTTTCTGTTAATTAGAAGTGACAGGAAAGTCTTTACAAGTTCATATGTACAATAAATAGATACGATATTACAGAAAGGTGCTTTGTCAATATAATGAATTATTGTAATGATTTTTGATGCCAGAAAATATCATGGAGTAAATACTGGCTTAATCTGAGTTAAAAATTCCTCAGCTTTAATGATCTGTCTCATTGGTCTCCTGAATTTTACCAATTGCATGTAATTTCCTTTATGCGAAGCTCCTGGTGAGTTCTGTGTGTAGGTTTGTTGTGGGGTTTTTGTGTTTTGTTTTTTTTTAACGAGGTCTATTTCGGAGAGGACAGTAATGTCCTAGTGAGCTTGATTCTATCAAGCTGTTTTGCTCTCTGGAAACCAGTTGCCCGAGGGACAGAGATTCTGAAAAGGGACCAGAACCAAGAAGTAGGGTTGCTGTAGGGCGGGCTCAGAACTAGGAGTGATGGTCACTGATTGTGTTGGGCAATTATCCGATGTTTCTGGGTGGCAAACGTGATGTGCCAGAGGTTTTAGCCTGAGGGCTTTCTCTGATGAATTCGGCACACTGATCAAAAAAAGGTTTACGTTGTCTCATGTATTCATGCCTTCAAGGAGAACTTGAGAATGAAAGAGCTGGTAAAATGCCAACTGGAGCCTGGAGTGAAATTTAAAAAAAAATTAATTTGTCCTTCACTATTGTGTGTTTCAGAGACTGGAGCACAAGGAAGTGTTAGTGGGCTTGTTGTTCCTGGTTTTCCCGTTCATTCCAGCCAGCAATCTCTTCTTCAGGGTGGGTTTTGTGGTGGCCGAGAGAGTCCTTTACATGCCTAGGTAATTATTGCTTGTGATTTCCTCTTTATGAGACCTGCCCTCTGTTACCAACATGGATAGTTCCAGAGGGACGGTCCTTTGCGTGTGTAACAGGTCCTTGTGGAGCAGAGGCGTTTATTACCTCAGCTTTAACAACAGCCACAGAGAAGTTTGGGGGAGATCAAGTTCGCACATGTACATTCTAGTTTACAATGGCGTACCTCCAGTTGGAAGCTGGAATGTTACACGTGAAATATTGAGTATATTTCATTTTAGCAGCAATCACTTACCACAATATCTGTGTTTCATTAAACATAATTGTAATTTTCTATAAATATTTGATTTACATACAGTTATTAACTATGTTAAGTAGCATGATTGTAATCTTTTTCCTTCTTTCTCTGTCTCTTTCATTCTTTGTTCTTTTAATTTCAAAATAGGAACAATCTCAAGAAAATTTGTCTTTGAGAAAAAAATGGTTAAAATTATAAATGGTATTCAGCCATGTGTGATTGAATAATGCCACTTATCTCTGAATGTTTGAACTGTGCTGAAGCTTGTCTGTTCTCTTGTCTTATTCAAATGTCAGTGTTTCAAGGCCACATTTCTTTTCAGATGCCTGGAAATGTCCCCTAAATCGTTCTGCCATTTATTCATTGTGTAACGTTGAACAAGATATGAAGCTTTTTTGAACCCAGGCTTTCTCATTTTTTTTTAGATTCCTTTATTTGTTTTTTAGAGAGAGAGAGAGAGACGGAGGGGAGGGGTGCAGAGGGGCAGAGGAGGAGAGAGCATCCCAAGCAGGCTCCATGCTCAACGTGGAGCCATATACAGCGCCTTGAGATCACAGCGTGAGCTGAAATCTAGAGTTCCACGTTCATCTGACTGAGCTGCCCAGGCACCCCTGTCTCATTTTTAAAATAGGGATTTTAATAAACTTACTAAAATTAAGTAGTATCATGAACGTTATATAAGAATGAACTTTTGTAAAAGGTGGTATCCTCAGCCAAAATATTATAAGGAAATCATTATTTTATTTATTGATATTGAATTAAGAATTTTAATTAACTTTAAATTTTATTTTAAAAATAATTTAGATACCAAAAAATTTAATTTCATTAATTGACATTGAGTTAGAAATGTAAAAATACATATAATTAGAAATTAATTTCATAATATATGATTACCCCCAAACCCAAGTACCTAACGGTTTTTCAAAGTCTTTGCAGCTTCTTGTTTTGACTTGGCCAAGCAGAGAGGGCAGTCCTTAATTTTCTTTCTGTGTCTTTAGTACAATTTGGGAAAGAAATAATTTCTTGATAAATACTGTTCGTTAAGAACCAAATTACAACAAATTCTTTGTCTTCTACATTGCTTT
The DNA here is from genome assembly GCA_028646485.1 of Cryptoprocta ferox. Classification (NCBI taxonomy): domain Eukaryota; kingdom Metazoa; phylum Chordata; class Mammalia; order Carnivora; family Eupleridae; genus Cryptoprocta; species Cryptoprocta ferox. The sequence goes on from CM053571.1 coordinate 74,706,737, forward strand.
AAGATGGCAAGCTTATAAAGCCTTGCCAATAATAGGGAATATGAAGGGCAAAGGGGACATCGGTATCTGTTCTAGATAGGTTTTTGCTTAGAGTAGCTGAAACTGGCTTCAGTCAGCTTTTCTCTGTAGTCCTGAAGATTCCAAGTGGAATTTGTGTTCATTCTTCACTTAACAGGCATTCACAGAACACGTTTGCAGACTGTACTAGAATCTGAGGCTATTAAAAAATAAGTGAATTTCAGTTTCTGCCTTCAAAGAGTTTAACTGCTGATAAGCATTAATTAACATGAATTGTATCAAAACTTCTACTGAACGTCTATTACGTGTCAGTCACTATGCTAAACATATTCTACTTATTTTGTCAGTGAATTCACACTTTTTATATAGTGGTTCATAGCTCCCCCTGAAGTCATGGGGCCTGTGTTTGAATTCTGGCTGAAGCATGAGGGTGACACCTCAAAGCCTCTCTTCCCTCATCTGTATAAAATGAAGATAATAGCACCCAACTCAATGAGATATTGTGAGCATTAAGTGAGATAATCATTTACAAAACGTAGAAAGCATTGTGCATTGTATGTGGTCAATAAATAATGTACAAGTATTATTGTTTGACATCAGCTCCCTAGGTAGCTGGTGCCATTATCCCTATTTTACAAAAATAAAACCTGGGCTCTAAGAAGTTAATGAACTTGCCCAAGGTGGGCCGAACTGGAATACAGATCTTTATCTACTGAAGGACCTCTCACCTTCCAGACCATATTGCTTCTCTGCCAGTAACATCGTAATATTATTCTTCTAAGTGAAAAGAAGGAAAAATCCTGATCACAGTAATGTGCTTTCAGCTCAACTCCGTTTGGTAATCAGGACTTGTACTTCTAAGAGTCCTGTGTTACAAATCCTCAGGAATCTGTCATTCTGGGTGACAAGGAATTGCATGTGCAGTAAACTTGTCTAATCTAGAGGCGAGAAAACAATTTCTGAGGGAATAAAGTGCAAGAATTTTATTTTATTATTTTATTTTTTAATGCTTATTTATTTATTTTGAGGTGGGGGGAAGAGCACACTAGCAGGAGAGAAGCAGAGAGAGAATGAGAATCCCAAACAGGCTTTGCACCATCAGTGCAGAGCCTGACACAGGCTTGATCTCACAAACCATCATTACCTGAGCTGAAACCAAGAGTCGGACACTTAACCAACTGAACCAACCAGGTGCCCCATGGGCAGGAATTTTAAACAAGAGGTTAAAATGCCATTTTTCTGGAAGAGATCCTTATAATAGACATTATGGAAGCCCATAATATTGTTATCAACCATTTGTGGGGTGTCCTACTTAAATAAGGGGGTCTTCTCACCAATAGGCGTGTCTCACTAACACCTGCAGAATCATGCCTGCTCTGGCTTTTCTTGGGTTGCCATGTCTTAAATAGACCTTACTCTGACTTTATTTCTTTTCTTTAAAATAGATAAAGTACTGTCCCTGCCCTTTTTCAGCTAGGACTAAGCTCATTTGGATTAAAATGAAAGTTCTGAATATGAAGAAGACCTCAATATTTCCAAGAACAAGTGCCTGCCTCTCAGAAACAACCTGGATTTTGCTGCATTTTGCAGATTTGGTGCAGGGTCATCCAAAATCAGTGTCAGTAAGCCGGTCTTCGTTTAAAAGATGACCATCTTTGTCTTTTCTCCCCAGGTGCCTGCACCTATGCATTGCAGTATTGACATTAAGTCATCATTTCCCAAGGGTTTCAGCAGCCCTTTGCCCAACCATCTACTATTCTCCACTGAGATGGGGCCACTGGTCTCTGCCGGGTAAAATATTTTCCAGGGAAAGCCCCCCATTTTCATACAAAACTGTCAATATTGTACACTGGCTGTGATGAAGTCATTAGAGCTGCTGAAAGTTTCCTTGGGGCCACTGAGAATTTTACAAATGCTGCAGGCATCTCCGGGAAGGTGTCAGAACACTGGATGTTGCCTGTTGCATTTATTATGCTTACACATTGGCTTTGGCAATGGTGAAGAACATTTCCCAAGCCTTTTATACACAGAGGAATCTTCACTGCATTACTTCCCTTACATTATTGTCCTTGACAAGAAACAGCCAATTTCCACAGCATTTAAGTATCCAGGTTCTTTGAGAAAAGCATATCCACAATGTCCTCAGTGGCAGTTTGATGACACACATGGTCATCTTTATGCAGAAATCTGTGTTGTCCCAAAAACTTAAGTGAGCAGTAGGACAATGAAGTAAAAAACTGAATTGGTAATTCTTTTGAGGAAGTTGAACTTCCTACTCATTAAAATGTTTGTTTCAAGTTATTTGGAGCTAAATCCTGGCCTTAGAACCCATCCATGAAACCGCAGAAGTCATGTGCACCCTCACTGAAGCCGGGGCAAGTCCCATCCATCCCAGGGCTAATTTGGCTATTTTATAAGAAAAGCCCAGAATGAGTCAGACCAAATGCTCTTTTATCTCTGCCATTATGCCTAACAATGAACAAGTTACTTGAATCTTCCAGCTTCTCCTCTCCCTCCATCCTAACTTAGAAATGACCCAAAATATCACCTTCCTCTCACTTGCACGTTGAAATCTATGGATAAAAGGGACAGAAATAGGCTATCTATTTGTCATTGGATGGCTTTAGGGTCAGAGTTTCACCACCAAAAGAAATCGGAATAATCTTTTCTTCTGGTGATAAATGCCTATTTTGTGGATTTCCTTTTTGAACACGCAGGAGAGTTTGGTGCTTAAATATTTTTTAACAGAAATTTTGATCTCTTATTCTTATCTTCAGAGAGGCATATAATTTTATGGCTACTTTCTTTGTATTTTATAAAAACCACATGAGAATGCTTCAAAGGACTAAAATTTCTTTGAATCAGTGAAGCAGAAATAGTTGTTGAGAGCTCTCAAATGAAGTCACAGGAAGTGATCAGATATCCATTTACATGCCAGATTAAGGGTGATTTATTCACTTTAGCACCAAGGAGCAAATTCCTAAGCTCCTTTAAGAAAACATGAATGAGTGGAGAGAGGAAGTGGATGGGAATAACTGAAAGTAGAAACAATATTGTGGATAGCATTGATCAAGAATAATTGAGGGGTGCTTGGGTGGCTCAGTCAGTTAAGCATCTGACTCTTGATTTTGGCTCAGGTCATAATCTCATGGTTGTGAGATCCAGACCTGCGTTGGCCTTCACACTGGGCATGGAGTCTGCTAAAATTTTTCTCTCCCTCTGCCTCTCTCTCCCTCTCTCTCTATAAAATGAAATGAAATAAAATAAAATACATTATTAAAAAAAGAGAATTGAGACCACAGAAGGAGAAGTTAGATAACATGTGTTGGAAGAAAGAAAGAAAAATTAAAAATTGCCCTAGTCTTAGAAAGATGCCATTTGTATTGTACAATCCCTAAGCTTCTGGACACATCAGACATGGAAAATTGGAAAAACGATGACTCCCATTCATTTTTGACTTTGAGAAATATCTTCAAATCATACCTATCAATTTGAAATGAAATTTTTATTTTTACACAGGTAGCTATTGAAGCAATACTGCAGTATTTCTCAGGATGCAAAATGAGAAACGGTACCCCCAAGGTAGTACTACTTCCATTATCTGAGATTGGGAACCCCTTCTGATGAGCCGTCTATGCATAGGCTTCTTCAGACTTACTGGAGGAGAGTGATGATTATGTGAGACTGAATCCAAATTTTTCCAAATATTAAAATCAGCAGCGCAGTCATTTGATATCAACCCAAGCTTACTTTGGCAAATCCAGTAGGAAAAAGACTGAACAGGGAATCCGCACAGCCCCATCTGTCCCCTACCCCCTGGCAGCCTAGGGGAATCATTTTCCTACCAGTAAGAGCAGAGGGTTGGCCTTGCTCAGTGGTCCCCAAGTGTTGCTTAGATCTCTGTGACAGAGTTTTCTCTGGTCTGTGGCCAAATTAGAGGGTGAGGAGAGAAAGACAATGTAGCAAATGTTTCATAAGTTAAATCTATGCATTTTTTTAAATTATGGAATTTAAATAATAAGAAATACCTTTCTTATATTTTTGGCATTAAAATATCCTTCTCCTATGATAAGATGATAAGAGCAACAGGGGGTGCACCCAACTCCCCTTTCTTGGAAATCTTACAGGTTTGGGAAATCTAAAACTCCAGTAACTACTATGCTACATGATCTCGAAGGTCTCTTTCAGCTCCCATGTTCAAATGTTTTGTGATTAAGAATCATCTTGTGGATGGGGTGCCTGGGTGGGTCAGTTGCTTGAGTGTCTGACTTCGGCTCAGGTCTTGATCTCCCGGTCTGTGGGTTTGAGCCCCACGTCAGGCTCTGTGCTGACAGCTCAGAACCTGGATCCTGCTTCAGATTCTGTGTCTCCCTCTCTCTCTCTCTTCCCCTCCCCCACTCACCCCTCTGTGTCTCTCTCAATCTCAAAAGTAAATAAACATAAAAAAAGAATAATCTTGTGGAGAGTATGAATTTTTTATCCTTAAGATTTTAAACAAATATTGTTGTCATGCACTGAAATGTGACCAGTATGTCTGCTCTTTTTCAACAGGCTGGGCCCAGTAGCCAAAGGGCAATGGGTGGAGGAGAAAGGAAGGCAGTACATTTGCCATGGGGACAGACTCTCTGAAGGGCCTGGGGGCAGACACAAGGAGGTGGCTGGGAAGCACTGGTGTGGAGCCTCTCCTGTGAGATGATGGGGTGTCCTCATAAGCAGCAGGAATAGCTGATGCTTAGAAGTTCATGAGGAAAGTGGCAAGAAGGAACTTATGTCGAGAGGAGATGGGGCTCTGGCAACAAAGGAATGCCAGACCTCCCTTTCCAAGGGGCAGTTGTACAGGCAGCTTATTAAGAGAGGTTGCAGTCCATGAGAATAGGTCAGAAGTTTGCCCATCCACATGACGTCATGGAAAGAGGCTCATCAGTTGGGTTGAAGCCTCGTATCTTAACAGGGGCTTGAAACACTGGTAAGATTGCTCCCAAGGTAACTGATACCTTGTAGAGCAGGCTGAGTCCCTCTAAGGCCATGGCTGGTAGGGATGTGACAAGACTGAGCCACTTAAGGAGACACACATAACTGGATTTGGAAGGGGCCAAGTCACAACAATAGTAGAAAACCCAGGAACCAGGCAGAGCCAGATATTCGTTTTTTAGCTTGATCTTTTGTTTGAAATTCCCATTGTATTGTACGTTAAAGAGATGGGAAGAACACACTGGGCTTGGCAAAGAGCCACTCAGCTAAAAACCTAAGAAATATGTTGAAAAGGAGTTTTCAGTTACAAGGTCAAGTGCACCGGCTCTCTGAGAACACCTGTGTATAAGTGTGCATATATGTTGGCTAAATTACCCAAACTCACTCAATTATCACTTAGTTTTAGCTCCAAATCTGGTTTTTTTAACATATGTCTAGCATGTCATCTTAAGAGAAGGTTCTGTCCTATAAAGAGAGCAGAGAAAGGAAAAGAGGAAATGCAGTGCACTATTATATGAGGGGGAATAAAGTGATATCACTAAATGATCTTCAGAAAAAGAGTGAAGGTCAGTGATACCACTTGAGAAGAAAGAGTGGGAAACTCCAAGAGATTTGAGTAAAGAAGTAAATGAGTCTTTTTACTTTGGAGAGGTATTCAAATGCTTTTTAAATCCAGTGTCTTATGTGTTCCACATCATATTACTTTTAAAAATTTTAATGTTTATTTATTTTTGAGGGGGAGGGGGAGACACAGAATCCGAAGCAGGCTCCAGGCTCTGAGCTGTCAGCACAGAGCCCAACGTGGGACTCAAACTCACGAGCCATGAGATCATGATCTGAGCTGAAGTCAGACGCTTAACTGACTGAGCCACCCAAGTACCCCCACAATCTCCAGTTTTAGAACACATTTCCTTGAGTCCCTCAGTAAAGCTCTCCTTCTTTCCTTCCTGGTCATGCTCTTTTTTGTTTTTTTAATTTTTTTAATGTTTTATTTTATTTTTGAGAGAGAGAGAGAAAGTGCGAGCTGGTGAGGGGCAGAGAGACAGGGAGACAGAATCCAAAGCAGGCTCTAGGCTCTGAGCTGTCAGCACAGAGCCCCACACGGACTCGAACCCACGAACTGTGAGATCATGACCTGAGCCGAAGTCGGATGCTTTACCGACTGAGCCACCCAGGCGCCCCTGGTCATGCTCTTCACACAGTCCTGCACAAGCCCAGTACAAGCTGAAGACCCTCCCTACCTGGGCACTGCCTTCGAGTGCAAGGCCTAGCTTCTAGATCTCACATCTCTTCTGAATTCAAGTCTCAAAGGGCTGGATGGACAGTGCTGCTGGCACAGTAGGAGTAAAGAAACAAACAACCTGATATCAAAATATTTCCATCCTTACTCCCATCATATGCTGAAGGATAACCTTAATCAACTTTTGAAGCCCAGAATAGGTTGTGACCCCAGCAGGAAGCCTCCAACTGCATAACAGTGGAGGTATCTGCCACTGAAGACCAGAGACAGGGATGGGGGTGGGGGAGCAGCAGAGAGGGACAGACTCAGCTTTCTTTTAAAATACGGTGCGGTGGTGCCTGGGTGGCTCAGTCTGTGTCTCCCTCTCTCTCTGCCCCTCCCTGGCTCGTGCTCTGTCTCTCTCAAAAATAAATTAACATTAAAAATAAATAAATAAACCTGGAGATTGTAGATCACAGACAAATAGAACAGAACAGAGAGAGCCACGGTGAATATGAAGTGAGCTGAGGGCAGTTTGGGTGCTTGTGGGCTGTGGATCAGTTGGCCAGTCTTCAGGGTGGCCTGGGGCAGGAGAGGAGGGTAATCTTGAGCAGTTACTTGCTGAACTATAATTATGGCCTTCATCTTACAGAATCCTATTAGTTATGAAAGATGAATGTTTATGTCCATTAAGTCCTAAATGATGAACAGTAAATGTCTTGGAAACCACAATTTGAAAGTGAAATTTGGAGAGTATAATTTGGATTCAGATGAGCCTAAATGGAATAATATATGTGAAAAATACCATAAGCTATGCTAGGTAATTGCAAGTCATTATTTCAGTCTACCCTGTGCAAATGAGGAGTTTGGTGGAGGCAAAGCTGAAGGAGAGCAAAGCAACGTAGGTAAGGACCTCTCCTTCCTTCCTAGCCCTTTTCTTCCTACACTGAGTCTGCAGCCCTACCCTTGCAGGTTAGTGATCTGAAACACAGGACCGGAGGAGGTTAGGAAATGTGCCTCTGCAACTAAAACATAGATGTCGACACCCCATGGCCTGCACAGCTGGCTGTGGCTTCACCGGGAGGGTGACAGTGGACTGAAGTGTGACCATCTCAGTCTCCTTCTATCAAGGCCCCTTGTCCTTATAAGTGAATTCGTTTCTTTTCTTTTCTCTTGGATTCTGTGCAAGGAAATGCATCTCCAACCAGTGACTTTTCTTTTTCTTTTTCTTTTATCTTTATTGAAATACAATTGACATATAATATTGGGTAAGTTTAAGGTGTACAATGTGATTTGATACATTTATATATGGCCAAATGATTACCACTACACCAGTGGCTTCTACACATCTTAGTAAGCTTAAAATATCCTCCATACTCTTTTTGGAAACCTGGAGTATCCTTCTCTTGTGAAGTGTGGGACCACCATTTTGTATGTCTGTGTTTTCTTTTTTTTTTTTTTATGTTTTTTTTTTTTTTTTTAATTTTTGAGAGAGAGAGACAGTGCAAGCAAGGGAGGGTCAGAGAGAGATGGAGATACAGAATCCGAAGCAGGCTCCAGGCCCTGAGCTAGCTGTCAGCACAGAGTCCAGCGCGGAGCTCAAACCCACAAACCGTGAGATCATGACCTGAGCCGAAGTCGGACACTTAACCAACTGAGCCACCCAGGAGCCCCTGTGTTTTCTTATAGTACCCAGCACAACAGATATTTCATTAAGAGTATTGTGGAGCGTTAAAGAACACTGGACACATGACAAATCATACATGTGTGCGGTCGGGTCTGTGTTAACACACGGACTAGAGAGGGGGCAGCAAAAACTAGTGGATTATGCATTATGCCTTCGCTTCAAAAGTGAAGATGCTGTTCTCTAGAATATGGCAGGTATGAGAGAAGAAATGATAGAATTCAGGTCCTAGAGATGGGCATGCTGTGGGAGGGTAGAGAGGAGGTGGTTTTTCTAACTTTTTAGGAGTAGCTTTAGAGTTACTTGGGGGAGGTCTTTGGCTTTGGCTGAAAGGCCTCTCAGGCCCAGATGGAAAATTTGGTTGTGACTGCTTGCACCAGGCTGGGAGGGAAGGAAGGCAGGCCTGGAGAGAAGGCTCCCAAAGGAAAACACCACACCTTGTAGATGGGTAGTTCTCCTGGTGATAAAAGTGGGTCTTATCGGTGCCTGGGTGACTCGGTTGGTTAAGCATCCAACTTCGGCTCAGGTCATGATCTCACAGTTCATGAGTCTGAGCCCCACATCAGGCTCTATGCTGACAGCTTGGAGCCTGGAGCCTGCTTCGGATTCTGTGTGTGTCTCTCTCCCTCTGGTCCTCCCCCGCTTGTTCTCCCTGTCTCTCTCTCTGTCTCAAAAATAAACATTAAAAAATTTTTTTTTAATTTTTAACAATCTTCACCCCTGACTTGTATTGATTCATTTTTAAGTTTACCCTTGTTTCCATGTTAATTTCTTATACTTTTAACTTCATTGTTCAACCACACTTGTGAAATGGCTCCTGATGCTCAAGGTGCAAAATGAATAAAATGTTACCATATCCTTAAATAACTGGCCTGAACTTTCAAACAGTTAATACGTTATTTCATACCAAATTAATTTATCAGAGAGATTATAGTTTGTGTTTTCTTCCTTTTCTTCTTCTTTTATTCACAAAGATAGAGTGGAGAAATATGTGAAATGAGTATAAGGGAAGATTTGCTTAAGTGCTTTTTGAATTCCAGAACTATGAGTGCACATTAGCGTCAATACAGAGCTACACATATTTCACACACTACAAGTGTATCTTTCTGAAATATATTGTCCTATAAAAGTGATGTGTAAATCAAACCTTTCTGAATCAAACCATATTGTACAAGGAAGTTTGTAATTGTGAAGGAGTTTCTGTGAATGGTTTTTATTTTTTATTTTGTTTTAGAGAGAGAGTGTGGGAGTGGGGGGGAGGGGCAGAGGGAGAGAGAGAAAGAGAGAGGTGGGAGAATCTTAAGCAGGCTCCGCACTTGGCGTGACCCTGGGATCATGACCTGAGCCAAAATCAAGACCCAGATGATCAACTGACTAAACCATCCAGGACCATCTGTGAATGATTTTAAAAGACTTATATCATCCTATAAATTACATAGTTGGGGTCAATCTGGACTTTGATAAACTGGATTTCTTGAGATGTATTTACAGATATAATCACATATTTTCATGATATGCCCATTACATTTTACTGATATGATAGCATATGGCATACTAAATACACACATGAACACATCAGCATTTGAAAACACTGACACCTTGTATTCAGTTCATGGACTACGTCCACATACATGATTTCATTTACTCCAAACAACAACCCTTTAAAGTAGCTATAGTCTAAGGTGTCTAAGGCAAGCAATATTAAACTCTTATAAAATAAACTCTTATAAAATAAACAACTTCACGGGGTTGAGTGGATCTCCTGTGGCCACAGAACTCACAAGTGTCAGAAAAGAACCCAGCTCCTTGGGCCCCATTCCAGGCTCTTCGTTCTTCAATGAATTCCTTTTCCTAGCTGTGAACTCCCAAACTTAAAGATCGCACTAAATCACTTTTGTTCCACAACAGGTTGTAGTACGTTACAGGCCCCAGGAAGTTACTATGTTGACAGGAGTCTGGTAGAGAGAGACATCGGTTTCTAACTGGATATGTGCACACTCTACACCTTTCCTGCCTCACACTCTATTTAGCAGAAAACAATATTATTATTATACCATTCTGTTGATGTTATCATTTGTTGTTTATTGCCTACTAAGCATTGTGCATGGTGTAAAATTAGTTCTTTTACAAATAAGACAGTTAGTAACTAGAGAACTTAAATAATTTGAGATCAAACAACAGTGTCAGAACTGAAATGCAAACAGGGCTTTTTCTGACGCCAGACCCCTGCCTTATTGAACACAGGAGGTCTTACAAATTTGGAGCTAGTAGATGACTTACGAGGTTCAGAGGAGCATCTCATCCTTAAAAAGATAAAAAAGAATCAGATTCTCGGAAGGTGAAAGCAATGGCATCATTATCCCAGGTGTTCCGTAAATATGCTGAGGAAAGAACAGAAGACCCCTGTTTTGTGGAGAAGTCAATAGAAAGAAGCTCTTCATCCCTACCCCCCAGGAGCCCACCACGTAGGACAAGTAGCTGTGCAAGAGGGAAATGTACAAGAAATGTTTTTGGAGTCATTTTCTTGGAATATGAATAAACCCCCATCCAAATAACATCCAACCTTCTGAGAAGTTTTCCCACCCATCAAATATTTGAGATAAAAAAGAACAAGGGGGGAGTCTCGGCCCATCAGAAGCTGGCTAGGTTATATCTGATTGGAGGCATCACCCTCGGCTCCCTGCTGCTTCTCCGCTTGCAGCATCAAACACCTGTTCTGGGCTCAGCATTCCAGGGCTTTATTGTTTAACCATCCATGACACCAGAATAAAATCTCACTGCCTTACTTTGCCAGGTGGGGATTCAACAGACCAGAATGAAGTTAACCAGGGATATGTTTTCATTTCAACTATCTAAAGTTGGGAATGTTTTTTAAGTCATAAAATGGTGAGATTGTGTCTGTCTTCTATCACTCGTGTTATTTATAGATACTTGTGGTGGGCTGAGTTTAAGTTAAAAGGTAGAATTTCAGGTCTACTTAACAGCGAAAAGATTCTCTTTGCTCTGTATAATTAAGCAAAAAGTGAAGCTATAGTAAACATCATCAAATACTTGCCCCAGAGATGGAAAATTGTCATCTCTTCAGGTTGATGTGAATACGAAGAAGTATTCTTCTATTGCTTAAGAGCTTCTGATCCAGGTTCCTGAAAGTACATCTGTACTATTTACACAGTGATTAACTTCTCACAAAGTTCTCAAATAACAGGTTTAAACATTTTTCATTCTAATATGAAAAGGACCAACATTGTTGACCTGCATTTCCTATTCAGTTCCCTTTGGGTGTGCATCATAAAAGTATATAAGAGAGAGATGTCCATGTCTCTAGTTACAAAATGTGCTGAAATGGAGATACCTTCAGCCTGTGAATGAGAGCTCAGATAATTAGTCCATTCACAAAAGCAGTGGTACTTCTCCATCTGCTTTGAAAATGCATCTTAGTGGGGTGCCTGGATGGTTCAGTTGGTTAAGTGTCCTACTTTGGCTCAGGTCATGATCTCACAGTTCATGAGTTCAAGGCCCGCGTTGGGTTCTGTGTTGACATCTCAAATCCTGGAGCCTGCTTCAGATTCTGTGTCTCCCTCTCTGCCCCTCTCCCCTGCTCACGCTCTGTCTCTCTCTCTCTCTCTCTCAAAAATAAATAAGCATTAAAAAATACATCTCAGTAATGAGCTAAACCAATCAGCAGCCAGAGTTTGGCTCTTGGTTCTTCAGGTTACGGTTTTGTCACATGTCAGTGGTTTGCACTGACTCCTTCATGCTCTGTGGAGAGAGAGGTCTCTGATCAGAGCCCAGATTTCCCCTTACCCAGATTAACCAAAGGAATCTGAAGTCTGGTTTCTTCTCCCTGGAGGCCACAAAAGCATGTAGCTTCTCATTTGCTTGATTTTCTGCTTTCAAAATGAGGACTTGCCCTGCCCCTAGCAATGGAGAGAGCAATTCTCCCCCCCCACACACACCCGCTGTTGAGATCTATATTAAAGCAGATGTTGAAGGATGAAATGTCATAATAGAAAAGCATCTTAATCTTTGTGATATTGTGTTCAAGTTTTTAAGAATGTGATACTCTCTAAGAAATTTGCAAACCTAAGTAGAGATTATTTTATATGGCTTACCATTTCTTTAAACCATATGTCAATACGAGGACTTTCCAAAAAAAATGACGGTGTTACTTGATACTGATGCCTGCGCTGAGGGGGAAAGGAATGGCTTTCTCCTTCCTTTGGTCATAGCGGGGTCAACATGCTGTGGCTCCTGAGTGGAGTCTGGCACATTGCCTGGTTTATAAATAAATTTTATTGGAACACAGCCATGCCCATTCATTTATATAGTGTCGATGGCTGTTTTCCTGCTACAAAGATAGAGTGGGAAGGGCAGAAAAGCCTGAAACATTTATTCTTTTGCCCCTTACACAAAACTTTTGCCACTTCTGGAGTACAGCGGAGTGTTAGAGTCATGGGTCTTCTGAGCTGACTCTCTTATTAGCTGTGGGTGCTGTGGGCAAGTTATTTAACTCCTGTTAGCTTTAGTTTGCTCATCTATGAAATGGAAGACACTGAGGATTATATTTTTAAATCAGATAATATATTTCAAGTGTTTTTTAATGTTTATTTTTGAGAGAGAGATAGAGCACGAGTAGGGGAGGGGCAGAGAGAGGGAAACAGAATCCGAAGCAGGCTCCAGGCTCTGAGGTGTCAGCACAGAGCCCGACTGCAGGGCTGGAACTCAGGAACCGTGAGATCATAACCTGAGCCAAAGTCAGGATGCTTTAACCAACTGAGCCACCCAAGTGTCCCATAAATCAGATAATATATTTAAAGCCAATACTGTCCTTATCCTAGGCCATACATATATTGTGGACAGGCCCATATAAAGCTCTTAGCACAGTGCCTAGCAGAATAGGAAGGACTCAATATAAACACATAAATGTATAAAATATCTAATTATTTTTTGTCATTGTTGTCTTCATTGTTCTTGTCTTCTGCCATTCTGTGGGCTTGACTCTGAGATCCAGTGTGGAGTTTCCCCAGTGTTTTCTTTCCCCAGTGCTCTGCCAGATGGGCAGCAATTTTTCCTACATGGGAACAGAAAAAATGACTATTACAATTTTATGAATGGAGTGGTTAGGAGGGAAGTAAGTAAAGCTGTGTGGTAAGGTGTGAGGAACACAAGGGGTCCCTGGTGGCTCAGTTGGTAAAGTGTCCAACTTCAGCTCAGGTCATGATCTCGTGGTTCATGAGTTCAAGCCCCACGTTGGGCTCTGCTGACAGCTCGGAGCCTGGAGCCTGCTTTAAATTCTGTATCTCCCTCTGTCTCTGCCCCTCCCCTGCTCATGCTCTGTTTCTCTCTCTCTCTCTCTCTCTCTCTCTCTCTCTCTCTCTCAAAAAGTAAGTAAACATTAAAAGAAATTAAAAAAAAAAAGACGTGAGGAACACAAGAATCAGCCAGTCAGTTCAGAACCCAGACAAGCAGAACAGCATATGGAGTGTGAGTTCTGAAATCTGAAATTCCTGAGTTTGTATCTTTGCTCTACTATGTACAAGCCGTGTGACCCAATTCAGGAAATCAGTTCACCTTTCTCCTCATCAGCATCTTTATGGTTAAACACCACTAACAGTGAGTGACCCATGGGGATGTGAGGATGGGCTGAACTCATCTACAGAACATGCTTGGCACATAAGATTTTGCTCAGTAAATATTAGTTCTCGGTGGGGCTGTTTTATGAAGGCAGGGGCAAGAAGTCAACTGGTGCTAGAGATGCAGGTGTCTGCACAGGACGCTGCTCATGTATTTCAGGACTTTGTTTACATGGCCCTTTTCAGTGGCTCCAGTCTTGACCACCCGTATTAAAATCTCAACTTCCTCCCCACCCTGGACTCCCTCTTCCTCTTTCCTGACAGATTTTTCCCCATGTAACATACCCTGCTGTGTGGCATACTCTGTATTTTATTTGCTTATTAGCTGCGTCTCCCCACCCATGTGGATTCCACAAGCACAAACGTTATTGTCTGTTTTGTCCACCAAGGTGTTCTTGGTGCCTGTAACAATGGCAGGGCACAGTTGGTGTTTATTAAATATCTGTTGAATGGAGCCCAGAAGGCTTTCATGTGGCCAGAGCTGCACCCTGCTCAATTAGGGCTGGTATCCAGATGAGGCTAGAGGGACAAATGGCAAGCAGCCTCATGAATTTGAGCAGCCATGGTGGCCTGTGATGACATCAGCATGGCAAGTTGTACAGAATGAGAGACGTTTAGAAAATCTTCATACCTTTAAAGTCAAACCTGGCTTGTTGTAAAAGTGGAAAGAGGCTTCAAGTTTTTATTTGTGTGTGTGCAGTAGTGACTCTGATTTGGAATGTTCAGGGCTTCTGCACAGTGCTTATGGCAGTCAAATCCAGTAATAGGCCTGGGCCTCCTTAGCTTGAACCACAGTCTCCCACTGGTAAGTGGGGTGGTGACTCTCTTTGGCCAAACAGTGAACCCTAAAACTTTAGGGAGCTGGACCAACCAACTTATCGGATTTGAAGTATGGAATTGGAGCTCTAACTTGAACTGAATTCCAACATTTCCACATCAGAAACCTTGCATGCTTCTCTTGTTTTTCAGCACTTGAGACCAAAGCACAGGTATTCAGAAAGGTGAATAGAAGGAAGGTGGAGAGATTTTTTAAAGAAGGTATGTTTAGAAATGAGGTGATTTAAGTGTTTTCCTTCACAAACCCAACCTGCCTCAGTAGATTGGAGTTGTTTGAGGGCAGATCATGTGTTTTATTCATAATTGCATCCTTAGTGCCTAGTTTACTGCCAGTCACATAGAGAGAATGAGTAAATAATTGAACAAATAAATGAACTATATTAATTGGGAGCTTCTTATAGCATTAATGTCTAACTGATATAAGATTCTTTTTTTAAAAAAATTTTTAATGTTTATTTATTTTTGAGAGAGAATGAGAGAGAGATAGAGTGTGAACAGGTGAGGGACAGAGAGAGAAGGAGACATAGAATCCGAAGCAGGCTCCAGGATCTGAGCTGTCAGCACAGAGCCTGATGTGGGGCTCAAACTCATGAACTGCGAGATCATGACCAGACCAGAAGTCGGACGCTTTGCCAACTGAGCCACCCAGGTGCCCCATAGGATCTCTTTACACAGTCTTGTTTCATCCTTAAAATATTCTGTTATAATTTGTAGTTTATTATCTCTGGAAAGAAGTGGGTTTTAACTAAAATGAATGTGGCAATAATGCGTACAAAATAAATGTTTGCGTTTTTCTGAGGCGGGTTGACAAACAGGAAGCCGAGCTGCATGTGAGGCACCACGTTTCATCCACCAGGCCAAAGGCTTTTAGAAATGTGATACTGACATGCCACTCAGATAACATGAGCTATTCTTATATCTATTTAGAAAGCTGATGCAGAGTCAGCAAGAAAATCATATCGATACAGTTTGTCTGTGATGAGCTCCAAGCTGCAAGGCTCAGGAGTTGGCCTATGGATAAGAACTTTGACCAGAGTGGGAACATAGCAGGCAGCGCATCCCTCGAGACAGACACCAGTGCTCCTTGTTGACCAGCATCCCTCCCATGACCTGCTAGGGAAGTCTTGGCGACTGTCTGTCACAAAGCCATGATGTGACCTGCTGCAGCACAGTCTAAATTTAGACACATGATACCAATATGGTTATATAATGTCAATGATGTAAGGAAGAGAGATTCAGAGGGTCTATTCAGGACCCAAGACCGTACATAAGGGACTTCTCATGATGTGTGAGCTGTTGAAATCCAGGGCAGTCTGAGCCCAAACGCCGGACCTGTGATTCTCCACACTAATGCCAACCAACTAGCGAGGGGCTGGTACAGCCCAGCAGAGAACCAGCATGTCAACGTAAGACAGGGGAGTTTGCGTTTGTTTCTCCATCACAGGACATGCTTTATGTGAAAGTTAGGTATATGGGATAGAATACCCAGGGGGCCTCCATTGCACCCCCAAAGTAATGCTGCCTCTCCCACACTGTTTTCCAGCATGGGCTACTGCATCCTTTTTGTGCATGGACTGAACAAGCTGTGCACTTGGCTGAATCGATGCGGGGCCACCACCCTGACTGTGTCCACTGTGTTGCTGTTGTTGCTTTTCTCTTGGAAAACGGTGAAACAGAATGAAATCTGGCTGTCAAGAGAGTCCCTATTCAGGTACGATTAGGTGGATAAAAGCAAATCTCTTCCCATGTATTATTTTTTTCTTTTTTTTTGCTTAGATATTTGTTTCCAAACAAATAAGGTAACATGGGTCTGGCAATAATCATTTACCCACAGGTTTTTTTAGTAAAATTTTAAGTCAAAGATGTAATTTTATTTTGGGTTTTAGCTTGATTTTTTAAGTGGTATTGTGTAAAGTTTAATGTGAGCTCATTCTAAGTGAATTTATGAAAATAAGACTCATGGGAAGGTTTTTGGGTCTGTGAGACCATTGTAATGATGAGCAGGGCTGTAAAATCAGCTATAAACAAAATGAAATGATAAGCCTCACTTCATTATGCAGACAAGAAAATGAGAAAGGTGAGCACACAGCAGGAAGGAAGAGAAATGCAATACATTTTCTTTAGAATATTCCAGGATATTAAGTTGTGATCTGTGATCGAGTTCCTTTGTTCTGAACATTAATTGCAAACAAAGAAATGGAAGGCTTCTTTCATCTCCTGGTAGGTTTTAATGTAGTGTAGAAGCTGTTTTGAGTATAATGATGTCAATGTAAAGCCCCAAACTTGTCATGAAGTATAAACTAGTCTCTGGGACTCCTGCTCATCACTCTGTTTCTGGAACTTGGGCTGTCTCACTGCCGCCACAGCCCCGGTGACCTTTCCCTGGGCTCCCAGGCACCACCACACCTGGCGTTCCCAGTTTCTAGGGATCCCCTCCCATCTGTCCCCCTCTTCTAACTACTGTCCTCACTTATGACCCAGTTGCCCAATTAGGTCATTGTTCTCTACTTGGTTCCTTGCTCAGCTGATACCCAGCATGTCTACTTTGGGAGCAAACAACTGAAACAGAGTTGGGATGGCTTGAAAAAAAAAGGGGGGGAACATATTGGAAGAGTATAGGGAAGTGCATGGGATTGAGGGGCCAGTGAAGAAGCCGGCATGTGGCAGATGTGAAGGGTGTCTGAATGGTATCTTGAGAGCACCTGAACACCCTCCTGGAAACAAATGGGGTGACTTATACCAGGTTGTTTTTTATCTTCACATCAAAGTCCTGGGAAAATTAAGTCATCTAGCTGAGCTTGAGCTTTAGGTCATGTGATTGCCCTTTGCCTCCACCAGGCACTGAAATGAATGATTGGCCAAAGGAGCCCCTCTGACTTCCAGTGAGGGAGTTAGGGCAGGGCCAGCCCCTTGGGGTTCCACTGAGACTTCACAAAGCAAGGCAAGAGTGAACTCCCCACAGGAAATCCAACTACTGGAGGAGGGGCACAGACTCTGGGCTGCCACGAATGAATGAATGAATGAATGAACGAACAGATGAATAAGACAGATGTTCACTGCACTTTTTTACTATTTTAAAACAATATATTTGATTTTGCTACTTGGAAACTTGACTTTTTAACTTTTTTTAATAGAAAAATATTAGTTTGGCATGCAAGTCTTATTAGTTTATTTATTATTATTGTATCACTATCATTGTCAATGTCATCATCATTATCGCAGTGGATACTGTAGAGACCTGTTGGCTCTATGGTTCTTTGTGTGGATTTTTTTAATTAATTTTTTCACTTTGAGGATCCAGATTCTGTTTTAGTCTCTGTCACATCCCTACACCTTCAAGGCTGTCCTCACAGACCACAAAGGACTTGTCCCCTCTTTCTACCCATCCTGAGGTCATTCTGCAAGCACAGGGGCATGAACCTTCAGTAACCCTGAAGCCTGACCAACTTCCTCTTAGTCTCTGTTGGCTTAATTTTTTTTTCTTTTGCTTTCAACAGTCAGTACTCTGATGGGAAACTTTAAAAGGGTTCTGCTGGGGCACCTGGGTGGTTCAGTTGGTAAAGCATCAACTTCAGGTCATGATTTCACTGTTTGTGAGTTCGAGCCCTGCATTGGGCTCTGTGCTGACAGCTCAGAACTTGGAGCCTACTTCGGATTCTGTGTCTCCTTCTCTCTCTGCCCCTCCCTCACTTGTGCTCTCTCTGTCTCTCAAAAATAAATAAATGTCAAATAAAAATTTTAAATGGTCTGCCCTATGCTAAACCCTTTGCTTGAATAAAGGTACTAACAGAGGTTGTGTCTTATAATTATGTTTACTGCTTAATCAGATCAACTTTGGGGGTGGATTTTGGCAGGCAGCAGTTTATTTCAAGGATAACAAGTTCATGTTCCAACACTATGTCTGATGCCAGCGATTTAAAAACAGAAAAACAAAAAGCTCATTGACCTGGCATCCAGAGGCTTCGTTGTTTTTTTTGTTTTTTTTTTTTTTCACAGACAGAAGTATGTAGTAAGTGACAGTGATTACTAAAACACAACCATTCCACATATGTGCTTGAAGAGGTTTTGCCCTTAAGAGGCCTTTGGTGATCAAATGGAATTTTGTATAACATGCAAATCAAAGCTTTCGATAGTTCTTTGAAAACTTTGCCTATTATAATTTATGTATGTCCCAAGAAAAGTTTTAAGAATCTGAGACCTTAAGAATATTCTTTTCTCCTCTAAGACCAGATATGTATTCATCTGTGCTGAGTCGTGCCAGAATCAGCTGAGTGAACATTTATCAAGAATCTTTGCAGGAAGATAGGGTTACTGGTTGACTGTGGGGGCTAGAGTTAGACTTTCTGAGTCCTCTCCAAATACCATCATTTAATAGCTGTGTGATCTTGGGCAAGTTGCTTAACGACTCCATGCCTTAGTTTTCTTTATTTTAAAACTTAGAGTAATCACAATAGTGTTTATCTTTCAGGTGTAGTGTAAGAATAAATGAATACGTAAAAGATCCAGAAGGCAGTACGGTAAGCACTATGTCAGGTTTTCACATTATGGCTGTGGACTCTGTTCTAGGGTATGAAAGAGAGAGGTGGTGAGAGGGGGGAAGAGGGGAGAGGAAGAGGAGCTGGAAGTCTGCAGGGCATCAGGCACGTAAACACATGTTAACATCGTGTCACCAGTGGTAGACAGAAGTAGAGCAGGACAGTGTGTAAGTGCTAAGAACAGCCCAGGCCCTTCAAAAACTGTTCTCTTGTAGACCTGAGCCGAGTATATAAGGATGAAAACAACCCAAATTAGCCATAGTGATCAAAACCAAGAACTTGCTGAATTGAGTAAGAAAAATGTGTAATAGTTCTAGGTAAGGCGATGCCCCTGTGTCAGAGGCTCTGCTTCCCGTTACTCCTCTGTTGTAAACAGTGAACTCATTGACCGTTCCTCGGACATATGGTCTCATTAAGGCCTCTCTTTCTACATGGGAAGGTTTTGCTTGGCAATACTGTGAACAGTCTTACAGAGTGTCTTAGGACAGACCTTTGTGTTGGAGAAAATCCAAATTTCAGTTAAGTCCCAGCCTTTCAAGCTGAGGCCTCCTCTTTCAGAAAAGATCCCACCATATGATGTATTTTTAGGAGGTACAAATGAAAACCCCCCCTCACAATTTTGTAGTTCCACTGGCAAGAATCTTACACACAAAAGTATAAGAAGCCTACACTTGTGTCTTATCAGAGGCTCAAAGAGAGTAATTGGTCCAAGCTGAAATAGCTGTGAAGAGAAGCCAGGATTTGAACCCAAATTTGATATAAAAGAATATGTAAGCTTTACTACATATTGCCATTTTTTACTTTATGTTTTCTAACTTAAACATAAAGATATAAAGGTATAAAAAAGAGAGAGAGGGAGAGAGAGGGGGAGGGATTGGTTTGTAATCATAGCTCCAAGGTATATTTTCTTTAATTCTTTGTGCCAAGAAATTATTCTGATATCCTAACCTGGCAAGAGGGTGACTGCATAGCTCCAGCTGGGCCTGATAACAGCCCACAATTTTACATTGTTTGGAGTAAAAAATACTGTGGTAACACAATTTGGTCAAATCCCCTCTATCCCCCAAAGCTTCAAAATACCTGAAAAGGCGGAGGCTGCATTTTTCTTTTGTTGGCATGTAGCTAAGGGTCTCTCTGAATCCCATTCATGAAGTATTTAAGTGATCCATGGACCATCAATTAAGAATTTGTGGCCTAAATTATGCTCCATCTCTGTAGGAAACACATTTCTGTTTCTTCCTTTCTGAATTGCTAAGCCAGAGAGATCAGCAGACCTCCCAGGCCAGAGAATATACACCGAGGATTGGCAGATTCTTTTGTAAAGGAGTGGACGATAAATATTTTAGTCTTTGTGGCCCATACAGTCTCTTTTGCAACTACCCAACCCTGCTGTTGTCTCGGGAAAGACGCCAAAAATAATAGGAAAACACACTGGCGCGCCTGTGGCCCACAAGGCCATAGTTTGCTTACCATTAAGATAAACATCATGATAGTGAAATTATAATGTTACCATAGCCTGTGGTACCTTTCTTGCTTAGCATCAAGTGTTGATCAGCTTGAGGAATGGTTCTGATCATGTATTGGCCTTGGGTGAAATCTCTTCTCAACTGCTTTCTAGGTCTGTAACTTTAGAAAATAAGGTCTTAATCTCTCTGAACTTCAATTTTTTCATCTGTAGTATGGGAGGTACAATAATTCCACCCATCCAATAAGTGACTGAAGGGATACAAGGAGGCAGTCTATGGAAATGGGTGTGCAGCCCAGAACTTGATTCAAACTGAGCATTCCACCCTGAGTGTGGCATTGTGCAGCCTCAGGTCAAGCAGGGTCAGAATTGAAGAGAACCACAAACCCTTCTTACTTTCCTTTCCTGTTAACCTCGGGCTGAATGCTGCTCATTAATTTTTTTAATGTTCGTTTTCTAATCAGGAATTTGGGGATGGTGCTCGTGACCTATTGTCCAATGATACCAATAAAACAAATTGATGTTCTATAAACTTGGAGATACACCTGAGAGCAGTGGCTTTTCTTGTTGTTTCTGTTATTTTTCCTTTGTTTTAAAGATTTTATTTTTAAGCAATATTTATACCCAACATGGGGCTCAAACCCACAATGCAGAGATCAAAAGTCGCATGCTCTTCCTACTGAGCCAGCCCTGCTCCCCTGTTTCTGTTATTTTTCAAGTGTTGTACAAATACGGAGTGTGAGGGAGAACTGTGAGGTACATGAATTAAGATTCTGAGTTGAATGGGAGATTGTTCTTTGTAATCATCATTGGGATTATTAACTGGGATTGGGATCCAGCTGTATAATTAATGAATACTACATGTCTTTGTAGAATAAATACATGTAAGCTTCTTGGTTCCACTAAAACAATTGGGGCTATGAAACCATAGCATCAAGGGAGCAAACTAAGAAGACTGGTTCTGGAAACAAGAGCAGCCTGGCCAGTTACAGCAACGTGGAAAGTTTTGCCTTTGGCCAGTTGTTTATTTCCCCCTTTCCACAAACTAGTCATTGTAAAATGAGAGACTGGAAAAACATAGCAAAAAAAATATCACAGAGAGAACATAAAGGTCAAAAACAACAATGGAAAAAGCAGTGTGTTCTTAGGATTCAAGTTACTCCACCCACGTCAGCTTGCCTGTTATGAATATTATTACTTCCTCTGGCCATCACTAAACAATGCCCTGATCTGAGCAGGGACCACGTTTCCACAGGCCTAATTGTCTTGGGTGAAACATAAATGAGAGTCACTGTGCTAATCACACAGACGGAAGGGTCAATTCCAATATGCCAGTTATATCCATGCTGAAATCAAAGTTATAATTAAAATCTACCTATTACCTTGCACTACTGATTTCTGGATAGGAAAATCAGAAGTTTTCCTGGTTAGAAATTGGAATTTTTTAAGCCATTATTATCACTCTGATCCAGATTTCCCCCTGTGACTAAATTCACTTTGGGTAATTTCCATTTTAAATATTACATTAAAATTCTAGCTCTATGTGGCAGCTGTTGGACCTCACCATAGGGCGATTGAGGGATACCAATGGTTTTACTGGAGAACTCATATGTCAGCATTTGTATATCTTCTGTCTTGGGTGGGTCAGTTCCCACTGAGAAAATTCCTCTAGGCTCCTCCTGAGAAGTCTAATCCTGGCTATTCAGAGAGCTTTTTAAGGGTGAGAAACTGAGATCCCAACGTTCAGAATACTGATTCTCCCATAATCTGCCTTTAAGATACAGCTCCTCCTCCTTCCCTCAGCTGTACCTGCTATTCCTGAGTGCAGGATCTCTCTAACTCTATTTTTCCAGAGAGTAAAACTCCTGCCTTTTGCTGGGATAGGGAAAGAATAATGAAAAAGTCACTTAGTTGTAAAGGGTAGGGATGAGGATCTGAGAATTAACTGCTCCTGACACGGATTTAGTCTCTGTTCAGCCACCCCCCACCCACCAAAAAATCCCAGCTACCTGCCATACATTGGAAGTCACTGAAGCAGCCTGGGTAAGTTTGGAGTCTGCTGCTGCAGATGATGTTGCCCTTGGATTGGTCTCTAGCCTCTTGCACTTTCTGTAAGTTCTGTCCTCTGGAGAGTTCCTCAGATGTCCAGCCAGTGGATTTTATGCGGGACTGTCTGCTGGTCCTAGGGAGCCTGTTATGTCTCTGAACGTTCAACAAAGATTACAATGCCCTTACATATTTCCCCAACAGGGTTTTAACACTT
>CM053571.1:74729861-74787518 GCA_028646485.1 Cryptoprocta ferox
GCATGTTTGTTTAGTTGTCCAAAACCACACACTGCCTTCATTATTCTCCAGAGAAGCATGTTTAATAAGTCACATAATTCACAAATTTTGGAGAACCTGGCTTAGATGGATGCAATGGACATTTCAAATGAAGGTTCATGAAACTGAGTAAAAACATGAAAGAAACTGACAGTATCCCTAAATAGTATTCTTTGTTCTTTTTTTTAATGTATTAATTGTAGGTCTGGAGTTCAAACTCTGCCCCACAATGCCAAGGTTCACTACAACTATGCCAATTTCCTGAAGGACCAAGGTCAGAACCGGGAAGCAATCTACCACTACAGAATGGCCCTCAGGTAAGCGCCGTATGACTATCCACCTGCTGAGCTTCTCAGGTTCATTCGCTCGCCCTCCCAGAGTGTGGGGGGGCAGTGAACATCTCCTTGGAGGTGATATGAATCCTGGACTCCCCATCTTTGGGCTCAGTGCTCAAGTCTGTTGTGAATGTTGTAACTCTACCTTGCTACTAATTCTTGGTGTTTTCCTGTAAAAGTTTCCATTGCTATGCGATACTCAGTGACACTCGGTCAAATACACACATGCAGGTGAACAAGAATAGGTTGTCAAAAATACACTGGTAAATTCTCAGAACATGTATTCCAATGAATTCTTCCCACTTTAGGTTTCCGATTGTCAGAAAGGATTTATATGAAGGCATTTGCGTATAGAAATGAAATACCCTGATAGTTGTATTCATTAGAAAGAGAACTAGAAGACACTTGATTACCATGTTGGGAATATGTTAATAAGGGGCCTGTGTGTATGTATGTGTACACAAATATATATGTATGGGTGCATATATATATATATAAACAGCCCTGACACTTTCCTTGTACTCATCTCTTTGTATTCATTTGGAAGAGACTATACTAAACATAGCTTTAGATGTCACTTTAAGAGAAACTACAAATGTAAGCCTACATTACCAGCGGCAGTCTGTATTGCTCTTGAGTACTCAAAATTGCAATCCTGATTTTCAAGATGGTCTTATCTAAAAGATCCTACATGATAAATGTCTTTAATCTGGAACATGTGTAGACATGAAAACTATACATAGCCTCAAAATCTCCACATGGGCCGAACAAAGACAGGTGAGTACTGTGAGGCTCACAGAAGCTTTTTAAAGAGGTTTCCATATCCCTGCAGATTGGCCCCCATTTGGTTGAATTTTCTGATAGTGTTCCACTTTGGGATATGCTTAAAGTATGCATACCAAACAAATTTATATTTCTCTGAAGCATGTACTAGGATTGTCTCAAAGCTTAATTTGAAATCATCATTCTGAAAGTAACTGACCTGATATTTTAAATTGTCCTTTTGAACAGTATTCTCACATAAGTATATATTCATCGATTGAAATCTCTTAGACTTTAGGATCTCTTATTTAGCATTCAAGATGGCAAAATTTTTAAACTGTGCACATCAAGTTCACTGTCAAATATCACTCTTCCAAAGATCCAAGAAATGTAAGTTCTAGAAGAAAATTGTAACAATATTTTTTATTGAGGAAAATAAATTTTTATTAAGGAATAAAAGATCATTTTTAAGATTTAATACAGATTTATATTCTTTCACTGGAAGCCAGTTTACCCAAATGTTTACAATACTTCCCTCTGGTTGGTGAGTTATAGGTTAATTTTTTTTCTGTATCCTTTATTTTGTGCTCCAGATGTTTCACAATGAACATGTATTATTTTTGCAACGAAGAGATATCTTTTTTAAAGAGGCATATTCCTTCAAGGGTACAAATAAAGTATGTTTTGGCTTAATGATTAATTGATGTTTCAGGATTTTAGGTGGCATTCTTGAAGAGAAGAAAAGAGCAGTAAGTTTGCCTGAAAAGTATTGGTTCAAAGGAAGTATTATCAGTATCTTTTAAAATGTATTTCAGCAGACTATTTTCAGTTAAGTTCAAACAGAAAAATAAGGCAGACCCTAAGGCACAGCTTGGGGCAAAAGTATAAATTACGTAAAATTCTCTAGCAGCTGATTTTACAGAATTATAGTAGCTGGTCAGGTACTACTGCTTTTTTCCCATGAAACAATAAAAATAAATGTTTGCTTCAGCAACTGTGCTTCTGGAAGAAACATGTCTCTTGAGAAGTGGGGGGAAAACAATTAAAGCTATAAATATACTGCATAGTAATTAGTGAAATATTTCATCCTCTCAGACCAGGCTTAAAAATACTTCTGATTTAAGTAGCATCATTTTTGTGTAGATACCTCTGTGGTGAATTTTCAATGGATGTGGATTTGTGTTTTTGTTTCTTTTGTTGTTGTTTGTTCTTAAATAAATTATCACTCTTTGTGTTAGAGAAAAGGAAAATACTGGGACTATTCATCATTTTCATGATTATTTATCCAAGGTGACTGGAAGACTGCCCTTATTTTATTTTATTTTATTTTATCTTATTTTATTGTGTTTTTAATTTTTTTAATGTTTATTTTTGAGAGAGAGAGAGAGTCAGAGTGTGAGCAGAAGAGGCAGAGAGAGAGAGGAAGACACAGAACCTGACACAGGCTCCGAGTTCTGAGCTGTCAGCTCAGAGCCCGATATGGGGCTCAAACCCACAAACTTTGAGATCATGACCTGAGGCAAAGTCAGACGCATAACTGACTGAGCCACCCAGGCGCCCCCTGCCCTTATTTTAATATTGTTCTTTCTTTGTGGAAGTTGCTGAGACAGAGCTCCCCCCGCCCCGACTCCTTCCTCCGTATTTCAGCTTTGGTGTATGTGATGGTTTCCATATTTGCACACAGCAAGAGAGAGAATGATTAGGAAAATGCAGGGCTAATGGCACTATTATCTGAAATCAGTCCCAACAATTATCCATTTTTGTTGTAACGATTGTGTGGATCCCAAAGGCAGTCTTGAAATTAGTCATTAGGGTTATATCTATACCAATATCATTTTGGCTGGCTTACAATTCTAGAAATAACGCTACATTAAATTGGTAATTATACATGCCATGAATATTCTCCTTTTAAATCTTATTCTATTTTTTAGACAACATGGAAGCACCACTAACTTCTCCTCCCTTTTGGTGTACCTCATTTATTATACTTCTGTAATGCAAGAGAAATCTCCCTTGGAAAATGCTGCAGCCGGGGTTATAGATTCAGATTAAGACCCAGATCAGCAAAGGAAAATGGCAGAACTCTTTTCTCAAATCCTCAGTGAGCAAAAGTGTTAGCTTTGCTTTACTGTGGGGGCAGCTCTCATGTTTATACTGATCCAGGTTCTATAAAGTTTGGGATTCTATATGGTGGAGAGTCAGAACACCACTGTTGGTAGAGCTTTCTGACCATTGTTAAAAAAAACTTTTTTTAATGTTTTATTTATTTTTGAGACAGAGAGAGACAGAGCATGAGAGGGGGAGGGGCAGAGAGATAGGGAGACACAGAATCTGAAGCAGGCTCCAGGCTCTGAGCTGTCAGCACAGAGCCTGACGCAGGGCTCGAACCCACAAATGTGAGATCATGACCTGAGCTGAAGTCAAGAGTTTAACTGACTGAGCCACTTAAGCGCCCCACTGACCATTGTTTAAAACCTGGAGAAAGTCTCTAGTATTCCACCTCACGTGAGGGCCATAGAAAGTTCAGAGACCACCCAATTTCTCAGCTCTTCCTGCACAAAAACTCCCATGAAATGACTCATCCAGGAAGCCCACAAGGAAAGACGGTGGCCCTGCCTGGATAAAGTGCAGAAGTTACTGCATGTGCACTTGGCCAGTGGCTTGTTGATTCGCTTCAAAAGTCAGTTAAAAGTGGAGAATCATAAAACAAATTGTGCACACTCTTGAATGATTTATTGTACCCTCAAATTTCACATTCACCAATCTTCAAATATCAAGCCAAGCTTTTTCCTTTGGGTAAGAGTCTACTGATTATAATCTGCAAAAATCACATCCATAAATCATTTCTCTGATGATCAGGTTTTGATACTTTAAAGGGGAATAAAATTGTAATGACTGAGATTTTTCTGATTTTCCTCCTGTAGCCTTTTATAGTTACTCTGACATCTCATTCCACAGCAATTTCTTGAGCAGCTTCTCTTTTTTGAGTATTTCCAGAGTATTTCCTTAGTTTTTATAGAAATAACAACTCTCTTTTTTTCCACATTTATATTTTGTCAGTTTGCAAAATATTTCATTACATTGTGCAGTTGCAATAAAAACTAAAACTGCAATAAATCTGTTAATAAACACAACTGACTTTTAGTCATACAACTCAACTCACAGGATGAAAAAGGCCCAGGCTTATAGAGAAAGTTTAGTAAGTTGTGGGTATTTACAGAGAACAGAGAACATCTGGAAATCTCATGACATAGTGAAGAGACTGTTTTAAAAGATTTTTCACTACAGGTGGTAGAGTCATGGAAATTGTTTTTCATTTTATATTTAAATTCCCTGCTTGACTCAGTTACTGGTTGGTTATAGTGGGCTGGCCATCAAAAGCCCCCCACCTAGGAGTGAATAAAGTTCACCTTTGTCCTGGTGAGTCAGGAAGGTCTTCCCACTATCAGCAGCAAATTGTCCCGTGTTCCACAGAACAACTGTTCACATAGATACCCTCTTCTTCCCGGCCCACTCCAATAAGCAGCCCCCACACCCAGAGTTACTAACACATCCCCGGTGATCGGATATTAGCCCTATGTAGGATTCCCTCCTGATACAGGGCTGTGATCTTCAGTCACCCAGACAGCTGTTTCCTTCTCACAGGTATGCTTTCAACATGAAATACATGGTAAATCATCTAAGACTTCCACCTTCCTATACTCCTTTCAAGCAGGAGATGCATTACCCTTTCCTGAGGGTACTCAGATGTGCTTGGGCAGACAGAGGACCCTTAGCGCAGCCTTTTCCACTCCCACTATATCCATTATTGATGTTCTAAACAGAAAATCTGAAGGGAAAGAAAACTATTCAAAGGAGGTAGAAGTCCTTGACCAAGCTGTTCTCTATTGGCATAATTAAAGGAGAAGAAATGTGCTTTTAATGCTCCTGTACCAAAGAAATCTCTACTAACTCTAATTAGCTAACACCTGGGAAAGCATAGAACTGAAATCTTTCTGATTGGTTTTTTTTAATGTCTATTTATTTTGAGAGAGACAGAGAGGACAGAGAGAGACAGAGAGCAAGAGCGAGTGCGGGGGAGGGACAGAGAGACAGGGAGAGAGAGGATCCCAAATCCCTATCTGGGGCTCAAACTCACAAACTGTGAGATCAAGACCTGAGCTGAAATCAAGAGTCAGATGCTTAATCGACTAAGCC
The DNA here is from genome assembly GCA_028646485.1 of Cryptoprocta ferox. Lineage (NCBI taxonomy): Eukaryota > Metazoa > Chordata > Mammalia > Carnivora > Eupleridae > Cryptoprocta > Cryptoprocta ferox. Next base: position 74,735,174 of record CM053571.1, read on the forward strand.
ACTTGGACACCCTTGATTGGAATTTTTTAATGCAAAAAATAGAGACTCGTCATGATAATAGTAACCACTGATAGCATTCTTTACACTCTCTCTTGCGTGGATAACCAGAACTCTGTGAGGAGACTCCATTAGACTGCATGAATGCATGTGGAAAACAGGAAGTAATAAAAGAATCCAGGAAACAGCATTATCATTAGAGTCTAAAGAAATCTAAATATGTGTAATTAACCCACTGTTCACTGATGTCCTTAGTTTATCAATAAGATTGTTTTCTTTAATTCCTTTGACAAATGTTGTCTATAAAGCTGGTAGAGTGTGCACATTTTTTTAAAATCAGGATTTAATGGTTATTTTAAAAGTCTTTCATTACACAGTCTATTTTAGGTGAACATTTAAAATAACTCCTATGAGTGAAAGTGACCTTGGATACCAGCTGCCATGTATTTCTGGAAAGAATTAAAATTCCAGGACCATTTGTTAGCCAGGTTTAACAAGTGGAGGTAGGCTCTTCTGCCCATGTGGTATTTTCATTTACAAAAGTCTAAATACACTTTCCAGTATCACAAGTAGACAGTTGAAATTACTTTTATTTTTTTGTTGATGAAATTATAACTTTACTACATATTTTGTGTTAATTAAGAATGCCAGTTTTATTCCTTAAATCCAAGAAGTTAAACCCTATTTCATTTAGAAAACTAGAATTTACTCATATTATGGCCATACTTATGGACTAAATCTCAAAATGAAAGTTCTGTAATTTCTATTCAAGAACATTTCCAGGGGCGCCCGGGTGGCTCAGTCAGTTGAGCATCTGACTTCAGCTTAGGTGGTGATCTCATGGTTCACGAGTTCCAGCCCCTCGGGCTCTGCGCTGACAGCATGGAGCCTGCTTGAGATTCTTTCTCTCTCCCTCTCTGCCCCTCCGCCCTCACACTCTCAAAAAAGAAACAAACATTTTTTAAAAAAAGAACATTTCACTGTTTTGTTTTGTTTTGTTTTGTTTTTTCTGCCTTATACCACTTTCACTTTAAAAATTCGCTGTGCTTCCTCATGAAACAATCCCAGGCAGGGATTTGCATGCAGGAAGTCATTAAGAAGTGCTCTCTGGAACACCAGGGAAGGAAGCCAGGGAAGCAGGATGGGGGGGGGGGGGGCAGAGTTGAAGGCAGTGCAGTCCCAGGGCCTCAGCTGACCCCTTGGGAAGCTCTAGAACTGGGAGGGCCCCTTAGGGTTCCCAAGAATGGTGGCAAGAGATGGAACCTTTAGGCCCCCTTATCAACCAATCACTGGCCCAGGCAGGGCAGGGAGCCTCCGTGAGGCAGTTCCCTGAGGCAGAGAGCAATGCCCAGAGAAGACCCTTCTGTGAGCTGTCAGCAGCTGGGGAAATAATTGCCCCCGACATGAGTGTTGTCCGGGTGCTCTAAGACAACTCACATTATAATTCCATATATAAGCAGTTATGACAATTTAAACGTCATTTAGATTTTCGATTAAAATGAAAATAGTGGTGTTACCTACCTCATAGGGTTGGAATATTGCAAGATAATTAATTTATTTAAAAAGCTTAAAGCAGTGTGTGTATACCTGGCAGTGATAAACTCATTATATGTTATTACTATATCCCAAACCTGACCCCTTCTCTCCACCTCTATGGCCCATTGTCTCTCACTTGGATTCCTGTCTCTCAAAGCCCCTGCAGCCGCCCCCATGCCCTGCACTGTCTTTCTCACCTCCTGCTCCTTTCCTTGCCCACTCCACTCCAGCCATGTAGGGATCCAGGCACACATCAGTCAGGCCACATCTCTATTTAGGGACTGAATTTGTGGTTCCCTCTTCCCAGAACACCCTCTCGCTCTCTACATAGCTGCCTCCCTCCCTTCCTTCAGGGCTCCCTACTCATGTCATCTTGTCATAAGACCTTCCCGGGCCATCCCACCTAAGAGTGCAGCTACCACCAACATACTCTATTCCTCTTATTTGCTTCATTTTCTCCACTGCCTTTATCACCCTGTAACCTACCTATCGTTTTGTTAGTTGTCTATCTCCCGCCACTAGAAGGAAAGCCCCATGAGAGTAGAGATTTGTGTCCCTTCCCCCAGCCTGGAGAACAATGCCAGGAACATGGCTCTTACTAAATGTTTGTTGGATGGATGAATGCTGCATGTAAACATCTTTCTATGGTCTCTTTTTTTTAAGACTATGAATTACCTGAGGTTTTAAAAAATGGTTACTGAGGTGGTGCCTGGGTGGCTCAGTTGGTTAACTTTCTGACTCTTGATCTCAGCTCAGCCCATGATCTCACGGTTCGTGTGATCAAGCCCCGCATCAGGCTCTGCACTGACAGCGCAGAGCCTGCTTGGGATTCTTTCTCTCTCCCTCTCTCCCTGCCCTTCCCTCCCATCAAAATAAATAAATTAAAAACTTTTATAAAATGGTAACTGAAGTACAGTGTAAAAACTAAAAACCATCGAAAGGAGGTCCTTAGTTGCTTCTACAGAACATAAATTTAATCTGCCTCCAAACCCATCTTGCCTTTCTCCTCTGCTGTTACCTACCCTTCTGGTTTGTCTCCTCTGAGGCTGACTGCTGTGCTCAGGAGTGCATCATTTCCACCTCCTCAGAGAGTTCATTTAAAACCCTTCCTTTAAAGCCTTTGCTTTTTCCCCTTCTCTGGATACTTTACTATTAACACTTAAATATTCTCAGGTTTCTGCCATCTTTTTTTTTAAATTTTTTAATATTTATTTATTTTTGAGAGAGAGAGAATGATAGTGTATAAGTGGGGCAGAGAGAGAGGGAGACACAGAATCTGGAGCAGGCTCCAGGCTCTGAGCTGGCAACACAGAGCCCGATGCCGGGCTTGAACCCACAAACCACAAAATCGTGAGCTGAGCCCAAGTCAGATGCTTAACTGACTAAGCTACCCAGATGCCCCTGCCATCTTTAAATAAATATGCAAACCAGCCTCTGCATCTCCTGTTACCCCCTTCCTGCCATTCAGTCTGTCTCTTCCCACCTTTCAAGTAGTGAGGTTTCCTGGAAGTCTCAGTGTCTTCTCCCTTATTTCCTTCTCATCACTCAACTGTGGTAGGTTCCCTCTCCACCACTGCAGCTGCTTTCCTCCAACACACCAGCTGCCTCCAGGTGGTAACTCCTAAGGAGGACGCTGCCTGGGAATTAAATTACTTGGCTCTCAGGGCATCAGGGTGGCTGAATCAGTTAAGCTTTCGATGGCTCAGGTCATAATCTCATGGTTTGTGCATTCAAGCCTTGCATCGGACTCTGTGCTGACAGCTCAGAGCCTGGAGCCTGCTTCAGATTCTGTGTCTCCCTCTCTCTGCCCCTCCCCTGCTAATGCTCTTGCACTCGTTCTCTCTCTTTCTCTCTCTCTCTCTCTCTTTCTTATACACACACACTCACAAAATAAATAAATAAAACATTAAAAATAAATAAATTAGTAAATTACTTGACTCTCAGCAGCATTAATTTTGTTGACCGCTGTCTCCTCTTTAGAGCGGATTCTTTTTCAGCTTTTATGCTGTCTTGGTTTTTCTTCTATTTATCTAGACTCTTCTCCAAACCCTTAATGGAGGAGTCCTCAGACCCCTCTGCTAGGCCACTTTCTCTTCTCGATCTTTGCTTTTCTCCCAAGGGATTTCTTCAGTTCCAAAGGCTTTAGTTAGTGTCTATATGCGGATTAACTCTCAAATCTGTAATTTCACCACATAGCTTTCCCCTGTCAGAGCCATTTATCCATCTGATTCCTGAACATTTTCACAAATTACCCTCTCTGCACCTGAGACTCACATTATCACCTTCTGTCCCAAACCTGCTCCTTTTCCTTTATATTGCCCTCCTTTCTAGTTTGTGCTTAAGCTGGAGGAAAATGTTTTGTTTCCTGAGTTCTGTTTGATTTTGTGTTCTCTCTGAAGCAACGTTTTTTCCTTTTCCTACTTGTATCCCTCCTCCCCTTTCCCCTTAACTCTCACTGCCCCTCTGGTAAAGGATCATCTCCCCTGGCAACACCTTGGTGATTACCAAGGCTCCTGCCCTGAGCTCCTGTCTCTCATGCTCCCCTCCTTCTGCTTTGTCTCTTTCTGCCCTGTGCGCTCTGACCATCATGCACTAAAGTAAGTTGTTGTCCTTGTCTCTCCCTCTTCTGCCACAGGACCTCCTTGAGAGCAAGGACTGCTTTCTCTTTATTGTTGTGGGCAATAAAGTGCCCAATAAATGATTGTTGAAAGAAAGACTGAGGGAATATAATGCATAAAATATCACAGGCTCCCTCTGAGTCAGGGGACCACTCCGTAATAACAAGCACTGTTTCTCAATGGGAGAGCCGTCAACAATTTAGATGGAACAACTCTGTCATGCAGGGCTGTCATATGTATCACAAGCTGTTTAGTATCCCTAGTTCCTGCCAGTGGTGACCACCAATTCCTGAGGTGGATATTCAGGATATGCATCCTTTTCTCTCCCTGTCCCTCATGATCTTCTTCATTGGCAGTTATTGATTAGGAATGTGGATACACTTTTCCTGCCCACCACTGTCTTTTTCTAAGTTGATACAACAACCAGACTACTAGCCACGCTACGAAGTGTTATTACAGTAAGGATTCCACGCGCACATTGATCTGTCACATAGGACTTTGAATCTCCTTACAACCGTCAGCGTAGCTTTTAAAATTGCACATGTCTGGAATTCCACTCGGTGTTCAGCATTATCAGAAAGGCTTGGAGGAAATGTCTCAGGTGCCTGTGGGGATCATTTGCTTTAGATGATGAGGGATTGACAGGCTTTGGAATGAGGGTTTGACAAAGAACATTCCTACATTCTTAAAATGGAGAGTGTGACACGTCCTTCACATCTGAGAACCCACAGCATAGGAGAGACAGATGGATACAAGATGACTTGAGTGTTCACTGGATTAGTGAAGAAGAAATAATGGATGCTATTCTGACTGATGGAAGCAAGTTGAAGGCCATTGACAGCAGTGGAGAGAATGACTTTTTTTGGAGGGTGAGAGATCCATATGAGAGAAGGAGAGCTGGTGGCTCGCACCTGACATGGGTTCATTAGGGCTGTAGAGCCAGCGAAGTACTACCACCTAGAGGTCCTGAAACTGATCCCAAAACATTGATTGTTTGTAGTGGAACAGGTATGAGGATAGGTATGAAAATATCCATCATCTCATGTTTCACACGGAAGGTCAGTATGTTATGGACCTTACTGTTATAGAGAAAGCAACTAAAGGACAGACATAAATTCAAAATCACACAGCTAGAAAGTCACACATGGCTTCTGACTCCAAATACAGTTATTTTTTTCTACTCCACCAAAGCAATTCCCCACCATCTGCCACAAAAACCAAAGTTCACCACAATCACCCCAAGCCTCTGAGAAACGTTAAATTATGCTTACCGTTTTCTATTTCAAAAAGCAGAGAAGTATTTAATTCAATACATTTCCCAACCTCCAGAGTTAAATTGTTAGGAATCAGGAAAATTCAGCCACTTAAGATGACTCATTTCCTGAGGGCATCAGAGAACAGGGTTCTACTCTAAATTATCTCAGAAAATCAACCGGGTAGAGTCCTTCTGGATCACTGTGAGAAGTCATCCATTGTGAGAGGTCAGATAATTTAGTTGGCCCTCTTTAGAAAGTTTCCCTAAATTGCATGTGAGGTTTTTTTCCAAAGTTATCTGAAATAGTGCAAAAAGAAAGTGGTAAGACTTGTTTGCTGGGTGTTAATGGCAATTTCAAACAAGAAAAAAAAGCAGACCAATAAATAATCAGTGTTACCCGGTACATTTTAGTGACATGATAGTTCAAATCTTATAACTGGAAAGCACTAAAAAAATGCCAGAGGCTAATCTAGTTGAAAATATGCTGCTGACTCCTGAAATAAAGTTTACTTTGGGCATTTTTTTAGTCCAGTAAATTCAGGTTTTATGGTTGAATTTTTTTCCCATCCATGTTTTTCTTTTGGAATTTTTTTTTTTCTCAGCAGGAAATAGAAAATAAACATCTGACCTTAGCATAGTTAACCTCAAATAAATTAATGTGTGGAATGAAAATCAGACAAATAAATCAGGGTGTGTATATTCTAAAAGGAAATTGCAAACTGGAGCACATGATACAATACATGAGCTTGCACAGTGAGATGCCTTATAAGATAATCAAACGATGAAAAATTAAGAGCATCCTTGACTTTTGAGCACATTGTACGAAATTCAAAGTAAATAACTGAAAGAAAATATAAAACCAAACTTTAGTCACATTCAGCTTATGTCTCTGGATCTTCAAATGGCCTTGAGGTTAAAGCTTAAAAACAGTAGATGAGGGAGTGTATATATATCATGTGACTCACTGAATAGCTTTTTCTAATACTGTGCTTTTCCGAAGTACCAGGATTATTTTGTGTGGCAGGTAACAAATTTTTCCAGTGCATAAGAATCTCAGTAGCTAAGTGTCCTGAGTATTGAGTTTATTCTACTTCTGTCACTGAGAACTAGTTCCTATAAGATCATAGTTGAATGGTTGGCCAAAGAAAAAGAGGAGAAATTATTCTAAATGGAAGCTCTAATTTGTAGCAGTTTATTTGTAGGCTGAAGATCAAATGACCCATAATGTTTTGGGACAATAAATTGATTTATAGGAACAGGAACAGAACACATACTTCTGAGATTTTTTTTTTAATATTTCTTTCCTCAACTGTACAATAGTACAGTAATTCTACTTAAAGAATTAGGAGTCTTAAAGGAAATAATGGAAGAAAAAGTACTCTAAAATGTGAAGTATCATTAATACATCCCAGATCCCTTTGGACCCATTTTCTTTTGTTCCTGCTTCCTCACCCTCCAGTGATGTTGTCAGTGTTGGTTTGCAGAGCTAAGGTGACTGGGAGTGGAGAGGAGTAATATATCCTCAACTGCCTACTTTATCAATCCTGCTAAAGGAAACACTACTAGATAAAAATTAAGAACCCCTTCAATGCTCAAATGGATGTGTGCTTATCAAGAATATAAATTTTCCAGGGGTGTCTGGATGGCTCAGTCAGTTGATTGTCTGACTCTTAGTTTTGGCTCAGCTCATGATCTCACAGTTCTTGGGATCGAGACCCACATCAGGCTCTGCACTCACAGTACAGAACCTGCTTCAGATTCTTTCTCTCTCCCTCTCTGTCTCTGTCACTACCCTGCTCGTACTATCTCTCTCTCTCAAAATAAATAAGTAAACATTAACAAAAAAGAATACAAATTATCTAATACTTGAAAAAATTTCTCTTCAGTTCATAGAACTCTAGCTCTATGTTTAGAATTCATTTTTAAAGAGAAAAAATAAGCTTCCTTATACCCTGGAACTACTTGACAATTAAGAATAGCAAGAGAGCCCCCATAAACAACACAAATGTTGAGTAGGACTATGAGAAAGAAAATCCAGGAGCTGTTCACACTGGTCTTAAAAAAAAATAGGTTTGAGCCCAAATGTCCACCGACTGACAAATGGGTAAAGAAGATGTGGTATGTATATACAATGGAATATTACCGGCAACCAAAAAGAATGAAATCTAGCCCTTTGAAATAACGTGGATGGAACTAGAGTTCATCATGCTAAGCAAAATAAATCAGTCAGATAAAGATAAATATCATCTGATTTCACTCATGTGAAATTTAAGATACAAAAGAGATGAACATAGGGGAAGGGAAGACAAATCATAAGAGACTCTTAAATATGGAGAATGGCAAATCCCTATCAAAATAACACCAGCATTCTTCACAGAGCTGGAACAACAATCCTAAAGTTTGTATGGAACCAGAAAAGACCCCGAATAGCCAAAGCAATCCTGAAAAAGGAAACCAAAGCTGGAGGCATCATAATCCTAGACTTCAAGCTGTGATCATCAAGACAGTATAATACTGGCATAAAAATAGACACATAGATCAATGGAACAGAATAGAGAATCCATAAATGGACCTACAAACATATGGCCAACTCATCTTTGACAAAGCAGGAAAGAATATCCAAGGGAAAAAGACAGTCTCTTCAGCAAATGGTGTTGGGAAAACTGGACAACAATATGCAGAAGAATGAACCTGGACCGCTTTCTTACATCATACACAAAAATAAACTCAAAATAGATGAAAGACCTAAATGTACACAGGAAACCATCAAAATCCTTGAGGAGAAAGCAGTCAACAACCTCTTTGACCTCTGCCACAGCAACTTCTTACTTGACATGTCTCTGGAGGCAAGGGAAACAAAATTAAAAATGAACTAGTGGGACCTCATCAAGATAAAAAAAAATCTACACAGTGAAGGAAACAATCAGCAAAACTAAAAGGCAACTGATGGAATGAGAGAAGATATTTGCAAATGAGATATCAGATAAAGGATTAGTATCCAAAATCTATCAAGAACTTATCAAACTCAACACCTAAAAAACAAATAATCCAGTGAAAAATGGGTAAAAGGCATGAATAGACACTTTTCCAAAGAAGACATACAGATGGCTAACAGACACATGAAAATATGTTCAGTATCATTCATCATCAGGGAAATACAAATCAAAACCACAATGAGATACCACCTCACACCTGTCAGAATGGCTAACATTAACAACTCAGGCAACAACAGATGTTGGCAAGGATGAGGAGAAAGAAGAACACTTTTTCCCTATTGGTGGGACTGCAAACTGTTGCAGCCACTCTGGAAAACAGTATGGAGGTTCCTCACAAAATTAAAAATAGAACTACCCTACGACCCAGCAATTGTACTACTAGGTATTTATCCAAATGATACAAAAATGCTTTGTCAAAGGGACACATGAACCCCAATGTTTATAGCAGCACAATCAACAATAGCCAAAGTATGGAAAGAGCCCAAATGTCCATCTACAGTTGAATGGATAAAGAAGATGTGGTATATATATTTTATGGAATATTACTCAGCTGTCAAAAAGAATGAAATCTTGCCATTTGCAACAAAATGGGATGGAACTAGAATGTATTATGTTAAGCAAAATAAGTCAGAGAGAGACAAATATTGTATGATTTCACTCATGTGGAATTTGAGATACCAAACAGATGAACATAGGGGAAGGGAAGCAAACATAATATAAAAACAGAGAGGCAGACAAACCATAAGAGACTCCTAAATATGGAGAACAAACTGAAGGTTGCTGGAGGGGTGTTGGGTGGGGGGAAGTGCTAAAGGGTTGATGGGCATTAAGGAGGACACTGGTTGGGATGAGCACTGGGTGTTATATGTAAGTGATGAATCAGTAAATTCTATTCCTGAAAAAAAAAAAAGAAAAAAGAACAAACTGAGGGTTGCTAGAGGGGAGGTGGGTGGGGGATGGGCTAAACGGGTGATAGGCATTAAGGAGGGCACTTGTTGAGATGAGCTCTGGGTGTCATACATAAGTGATGAATCACCAAATTCTAGTTCTGAAACCATTATTACACTGAATGTTAACTAACTTAGATTTAAATAAAAAATTTTTTAAATAAATAAAGGTACTAAAATGTGAAAAAAAATAGGTTTGAAAATCACCACTCCACTCTAGTTCAGTGAAGCCTTTGCTGAGATTTTTTAGATGAGGAAGGGAATAATCAATCACTAACAGAACTTTTGTAAAACATACCTGTAGAAGTCAAAGTCAAGATGGGATAAATTTATTCTGACAATTGATGTAGCAACATAAACACCTCTTAAATTATTCATTTTTCCAGCAGAAAATTCACCTCCTGGAGCCCTCAGTAGTGAATTAGACCCAAGCTAATTCAAACACAAGTTTATTTAGAAAGTAAAAGCACAGAATAACTCTTGTCCTTCCAAGGTCTTTAGTAAATAAGAAAAGAGTATGTGTTTGAAGAAAATATCTACGTCTATCTAAGACTCAAAATAAGGAGTGGTATTTTTTCCTGACCTGGTTATTGAAGAATCCTTTTAATGAAATTCAGCTTTGTTTTATAAATAATGCAATGCTTGCTTGTGATTAGGTGACCCTAATGGGATACCCAGTAAGAGAGGATATTGCCCCGCAGACCCTTACTATTAGGAATAAACAATATTGCACACTTTTCAAGGGGAGGGCGATGAGAGGTACTAGATTAAGTAAGCCACTGTAGATGCCAGAAATCTCCTTCCTTGATGGATTAGGACTCTTTGTTAACACAGAGCCTCTTCCCTGACTGTGGTTGGCCACGAATCCCTGTCCCAAGCTTCATGGTTCTGCAGTTGCAAACAGGTTCTTGGAGCACAGGGCATACTAAAGGCCTTTTCCCTCATAGTGCTTGTATCTGTTTCTTATATTGGTTTTTCTGCTTTCCTTCTCACTGATTATTTTTGTTTTTGAGAGTTTGGTGTGGATTTATGTTCAGTTTCTGACTTGAAAAAGAGAGAGAGAGAGAGAGAGAGAGAGAGAGAGAGAAACATAATTGTACTCAGTGAAATTGAAAGTCCATGACTGTTTATTTAAGTGACAGTGGGTCATGAGGGAACATAAAGTTTGAGAAGGTGGGCTGAGAGCCCGTGCCAGGGGCAGTTGCTTGACAGTGCAGATGGGTGCTGCAAGAGGTGGGTCAGCCTATGGTGGGAGATCTTATTGAATTTAGACTGTCCTTTCCTATAGGTAATGGTTTCACCTCACATATTTATTTCAAGGACTCCCAAGCCTAAAGAATCAAGGGAAAGATCAAGCTTTAAGAAGACAGATGTCCCCAGGAAGCTTTCTATTACAGCTGGTCAGCAGGGAAATGAGAACTCTCACTGTGTTCATTGGACATCCCTTAAACTTTGGGAAGTCAGAGAGCTTTGCTCATCATCTTCACCTGCACACACACACACACACACACACACACACACACATATACAAAGGAAAAAAATTTCTTTAGAAGAATTTGAGTCCTGGCAGTAATATCTTCCCTGTAACCACTTCCAAAATCATTTAGACGTAAGCTTCTCAGGAGGCTTTTGTGGGCATGAAGTGAATGAACAGGTACAAGAGTATTTTGTCTCATCATAGCTTTGATGTCCCATAGTGGCATCTCAGAGAGAGAGAGCCAAGGACTTGCCATCCATCAGGATTGTGAGGCTCAGAGTTGTGGGGTTACCACCAAGGACCTCAGGTTGTCTTTGCCTGAGTAAAGGTGACCAGAGAGAAGCAAACGATAGTGCCATGTGCCGGCCCAGTATGTTTTCTTTTCCCCAACTTCCTCTCATAGCATCTCTCTCCCCAACAGCCTCTGCAGCCACTGAGAGTAATTAGTGCTTTCAAGCTTTAGTAGGACATAACATGTCTCTGAATAGAGTCCTTGTCAGTCATGAGGAGCATTACCCGTAATGTCTTCCTGAAAATACTAGTTCTGAAGATGTTCATTGTGTTCATTGCTGCTCTAGAAGGGAGTAGGGAAGGATTACATGGTCAAATAAACTAGGAAACTTTGGGGTAAGCAAAGATTTAGAAAGACAAACCAGGAGACTTGTCTTGTCAGCCTTTTAAACAGGATCCCCTTCTGCTCCCAAGTATAATTGATCTTAGAAGGTGTGGAACAGAGTAGGAGGGGGCAGGCGTGTCATTTGATTGTCAAGAGACTTGACAAGTACACATCCTATTTTTATTTCTTGGGTATTATCTTAGCTTTTCTCCATTAAGAGGCAGCTTCACGGGCCTATTCTGAGTACTCCAGGTGACAGAGATGGAGTGAACCTCTTAGTCTGCTAAACATTCTGATCTAAATATAGCAGGAACAACTCAACTATGTAGCTGTGTGGATTTGCCTTCTTTATGGTTTTGAGTTAAGGAAGTAAATTGATTCCTTTCCTTCCTTAATCAGCATAAATTTGGCTTACTGATGTATCCCCAGTCCTCCTTTCCATTTGCTTTAAATATTGGGAATGCTATTTTCACTTCATTGTGCATTACTTAATTTTTTTGAAAGTGTTTGTCAGGATTTTCATTCTGAGAACTCTATCAGGCCAGTTGACACCAAATTCTAATAGGAGAAGAGAAAGGAGATAAAATGAAAAAAGAGAGCCAAGACGGAATGCCATTTTGGGGTAAAGTTCATTTTTATGGGAAGACAGTGTGTATTATCCTTTCCCAATAATGGCAGTCTGACTGATCTTCCCATCCAAATATGTTCATGAAGACGCCCTCATCCAAAGAACTGCCAGCATCTTGTGCACACAGTGGGCACTGTACGGGCAGCTGGTCAGCAGTCCTCCCAGCCCAGAAACTCAGAAGCAGGGAGGCAATGAGGGTTCTCTGTCAAAGCAAATTGAAAGTAATTGTAGGATCCAAAGGACTAAAATTTGGTTAACCCTGATAGATTTGCATAGTGTTTATTTTTCTGCACCATTTGGGAGTTATTTATGTGTACCCATAACTGTCAAATATGTGCTTCTCAGCCACATTTATATGCCTGCAGCTGCATACATAGTTAACCATTAAGATTTCACATGGACAACCCATTAAAATAAATAATTCAGGGGCACCTGGGTGGTTCAGTCGGTTAAGCGGCCGACTTCAGCTCAGGTCATGATCTCGCGGTCCATGAGTTTGAGCCCCAAGTCGGGCTCTATACTGGCAGCTCAGAGCCTGGAGCCTGCTTCGGATTCTGTGTCTCCTTCTCTCTCTGTCCCTCCCCCGCTCAAGCTCTGTCTCAAAAATAAATAAACATTTGAAAAAAATAAAATAAAAAATAAAATATTCAGTGTTTTGTTTGGGTTGTGGCATTCCTAGGATGGAGGAGGGAGGGAAAGAAGCAAATTGTGCCCACCTTAGGAGTTTTTGAACAATCACGGCTTATATTTCTAATTTTTCAGGTTGTATCCTCGCCACGCCAGTGCCCTGAACAACCTCGGAACGCTGACGAGAGACACAGCAGAGGCAAAGATATACTATCAGAGGGCTCTCCAGCTAAATCCACAGCACAACCGAGCTCTTTTCAATCTCGGGAATCTCCTCAAGTAAGTATAAGGTGGAGCTTCGATTGGACGCTCTTGCCATTTTAGGAACCCCTTTCCTTCTCGACATTCATTTGGTCATCCTTCAGTCTCCTCTTCCTAGAGTGGGATAATAAGGGTTTTAGAGCTTTGATAGGAGATCATATTCATCTGAATTAATTCTATCTCTTATCAGTCAAAAAGAGTATTTCCCAGTGTGTCTCTCTGGACATGTTAGTTCTGAGAGATGTTCACAAATTGTCTGTGAAGGGGTGGGAATAAGAAAGGGTTACTTGGTCAGATAAACTTAGGAAACACCGAGTTAGACAAGGATAACTCCCCTCTTGAAAGAACCTTTAATATCCTAAATGCCCCACATGTCTTCAAGAAGTCAATACGGAGTACAACACTTCCCAATTTTTTTTTTTGTAAAGCATTTCCCAGGTATTCCACGAGTATACTTTGTCAAAGTACTTGTCCCCGAAGAGCAGCGTACTCTAAAGCTGTAGCCAGGTGACAGACCACAGCTCGTGTTCCGTGCAGACTAGCAGTAAGAAACTGAGGCCTGCCTGGACTAAGTGATGGTAACTCTTGCTCTTAGGAAGGCCTGCCTGACACAGTCACCAGTCATCGGGTATAGTCACTGCCCTGTAAAAAGGTTGATAGTGCATTAGTGTCACTGAAGACTAAAGCACACAGGGGTACTTTTGCATCTTGTATTTTTATTAATACAAAGTCTCTGTATGTTGGTGATGGTACATCAGAGGCAGAAATAGGGTGAACATGTTTGGAATGAGATTGTAGTGATGCTCATTAGGATGCTGACCATCTACACACTTACTGAATTGGTTTCCATGTCTCTAAATTTCTAGAGCACTCATCTGGTACCTTTAAAGCTAATGGTTTGCTTTGTTCTTTTAGCCTCTCCCTAACAGGATTGTCTTTTTTTTAATGTTTACTTATTTATTTTTGAGAGAGAGAGAGATGGAGAGGAAGAGAGAAAATCCCAAACGGGCTCTGCACTATTAGCTCAGAGCCAGATGCAGGACTTGAACTCACGAACTGTGAGATCATGACCTGAGTTAAAACCAAGGTGCCACTCAGGTGCCCCAACAGGATTGTCTTAATTATCTCAGTAACTCAGTATGATGCCACTTCTTCACCTTCTTGTTTACTCCTTTAATTTTACATATACAGATTTAAATATAGTCCTTTCTCTTAATGTGTGTGTTAATCTGTGTTTTTATCTAATCCCCTTTGTACAGAAGCATTGGATGGATTAATCACAGAACAGTCTAATATGGTATGAAGTGATAGGTGCCATCCTGAATCTGAAGGGTTTTTTTTTTTTTTTAGTATATTTATTTATTTTGAGAGAGAGAAAGGCAAAGAGAAGGGGGTAGAGAGAGAATCCCAAGTAGACTCTATACTGCCAGCACAGAGCCTGATGCAGGGCTTGAACTCACAAACCAGAAGATCAGGACCTGAGCTGGAATCAAGAGCTGGACGCTTAACAGACTGAACCACCCAGGCACCCCGAGTCTGAAGTTTTATGTTTCAAAATGGCTTTTTCCATGTACAGGAGTACAAAATCAGGGAATACTATACAAAAATAAGTAAATGTGAGGAAAGTACACTTAAAATGAAAGAAATAAAACTATAAATCAGCAAAAACCAAATAAACTTAATTTTTCAAATTAGATAATTTATTGTTACAATTTGATGCAAATTGAGAATGATGAAAAACAACTAAGGATGAAGTGATACACACTGTGACAGAAAAACCAATTTATCACCAGTTAGCTCCCATTAAAAATAATAACAAATTAAGAGATGTGGGAAAATGAGTTCTCTGTTATTGCAGATAACTAGTTGCAGGTCAATAGAGTGCTTTTATTTTGCTCTGCTATATTTATGAGATCTTATTTCTTTATGTGAAGCTCTAAGGACTCATTTTTTAAAGTCATTGTTGGGTCTTTTTATGTCCTAACTTCGAGCCCAAGTAACTTAATGGCTAGATAAAGTCCTGTCAGTGTCCTTCGGGGTAACTGGATTACATAGTACTGATTTTAAAGACCACATGAGTATTTGTTCCCCCAAAGAACCTGCTTTAATGACAGTTCTTGTTAGAAATGATGTCCTGCAGTTATGGTTACAATATTGTGTTGAATGGACCTCTACTTGAAAATGATGGTAGACAGTCCTCAAATTTTATCCTGCCAAGACCTGAACAAGAGATGTGCACTCTAACTTTCCTTTTTCAATTCATATATTATTGCCACTATTATCTTGAATGAGTATCTGTGAGTTAAAAGGATAAGGAATTATTTTTTGGAGCATGGCGATGGCTACTTTTCACAGTAGGAGGGATTTCTGGATACTGAGCATAGGATTTTTTCTCTCTTTGTCAGAGATTTTGTCAAAATCAACTTTTGATGGTTATCCAAACCAAAGACAATGCTTTACATTTCTGTAAGACTGAGTTTTCTGAGTGCATTTTTTTTTAATGAGGCCCTTCTAGTGACTCCTTAAAGTAGACAGGGAAGAAGAGGAAACCATGGCCTTGAGAAGTTGAGTACCTTGTACAAAGTTACCATTGTTTGCCTTTTGTTCTTTTGATTTATACCAGAGAGCAGAGTGGCTATATCCATGTAGATTATCCTTACAATCCAGTAGAATAAAATCATGATCATAGCTAACATTTATATAATACTATCCAGTTTACAGATAAGTGCTTTTATATGCATTATTTAATCTTTAATCTATTGTGAGAGGTATTATCATCTGCATCGCCATTTTACAAATCTAGAAACCAAGAGCCTAGGCCTTGTCAGACCTAGGACTTAATCCTTGCCCTTGGATTCCTACCTATTCTATTCACTTCCCTTTACCCATGCTGCCCAAATATCTCTCCAATCCAAGAATTACCTGATATTCAGCTATTTAATAGCAAGTGATTGCCTTCTGGGAGAAAGGCCCATCATGGGTTCTATTCGAGGGGTGGGGGTAATAGTAACATTTGTTTATATTATATCCCTCAGTAGCAGAGAGAGGTGACCCAGAAAATCCATATTCAGTTAACTCTGAGTTTCATTTCCACTTACCTTAATATATGTTGGCTACTAGCAGTGGGTCAAAAAAAAAAAAAAAAAGATAAGAATATTTTAAATTTTGTTTGATTTGATCCATTTTGCTATTTGCTTAAGATTTTCACCCTGTTTCTTATCAGGCAGGTAATTTTTTAAATTGTGCCCTGTTTTGTAATCTAGAACTTACTGCTCATTCTGAGAACCCAGGCATCTATTTAGCCACAAGTGTTAGATTTGCTCATCCCTGAGAGCAGGGCACTGTCATCATTCCTGTTTTATCAAAAAAGAAACTAAGGCTTGGAGGAGTCATGTGCCAAGGTCCCTTAGTGAAGAAAGAGAAGGCCTGGGAATTGAACCTAGATCTGTCTGACCACTCGACTGCCTCTTTGTGGCTCACCTCAAAACTGCGATACAGCCTAGAGCCGCATCGCCCAATGGAAATGTAATGAGAGCCAGAATCTGTAACTTAAAATTTTCAAGTAGCCACATTTCAGAACATTAAAAAGGTGGAATTAATTATAATAATGTATTCTATTTAACCCTAGTATGTCCAAAATATTATCATTCTAGCATGTAGTTAGTATTAAAAATTAATTTTAAAATTGAACATGTAAAAATATTACTGAGCTAGTGTGTATATTTTTTATAATTAATCTTCGAAACCAAGTGTATGTCTCATACTTTCAGTCTATCTCAGACTAGCCATATTTCAAGTGTTCAGTAACCACATGTGGTTAATGGCTGCTGTATTGCACAGCTCAGACCTTTATTAATGACTTTGACTTTGAGAGAAATTAAGTCTTTGTCCAGGCCAGAAGCTCTAAATAAAATGTGATTCTGTCAGACCATCCCAGAAATCTTATGGCACTGAGGACAAATTTCATTTGAATTCTTGGAATTATATGGCATACAGCTTTAGACCTGTTCATAGCAACAGATTTCAGTGAGTGCTTACCAAATGTATTTGGCCTCCTTCATGACCATTTATTTCACTGGACTTTGAAGCTAATCTATTATGATTCTGTATAGCATATTCACAGTGTGACAGATTGATAAGGAACATCTGTCCATGCCAGCATTCTGAATTTATATTAATTATTGTTGGCTTTGTTGAAACCTAAAATTTAAAAGGAAATAGGCAAGATTAGCATAAACTTTTCATGGATGAAAAGAGCAGAAGTCCCTGATGCCTCAAGAGAATATAATCGAATATTTCAATTCAGAGAATAGGAAAATATTTTTGTGACTGCTGGGGGAAAGTAGCTGCTAGTATTTGTTACTGAAACAGAATATGAAAGGACCCTCTTAAAGAATTATCTAGCATACCTCCCTCATTGCCAAAACTACCTTCTATTCATATGAGAGGATATGGGTATTATAATAAATACCATGATCAAAATTTAGAAGAAACTAAAATGGAATATCCAATAATTGAACCATATAGAAGTTGAATTTGAAAAAAAAAAAACATTTGATTTTCTTTAGTCTGGTCCTTTAGAAAATTAAATTCTGAAGAATGAAAGGACATGGAAAGAAGGGTGAACATTATCTTTGAATAAATTTAAATATTTGGGATAAATTTCTTTATAGCTTTGATAGTAGCTATACCACCTTTTATTTTATAAAAAGGAATTGATACGTTCAAGATGGTAGTTCTCTTCTCTCCTTTTCAACTGAAGCCTCAGAGAATTCAAAATGCCAGCCCACTGGATAAAGAAAAACTTTTGGGGATCTTTCTACTACATTAGGATGTCGACTTTGGGTGGGCAAGTTCTGCACCCTTCTCTTGGAGTGAAATCTCACTCCTTGCCCCCACTGCTATGGTGACCTGTTGGTATTCAGGGTACTTCTAACCTTATTTAGGTGCAGTCTCAATCCCATTACAGCCCCTCCCCAGCTTAATCAGTCACCCACTTCTTCTGCCAGCTTTACCCCTGGACCCTCTGCTTCTGCTCCACCTTGGACACCCACCAACATGGCCATGCCATCGGCTTTTTATGCAGACCTTTTTATTCTCTGTCACCTGAATTCTGATGTTCCTCTTTGACCTTAACCTCTTACCTCTGCCCCCCCCACCCTTTCACCCTCTGTCATTCCTACTAACCCTTTGATGGGGTCGTGATTATGACCTGCCATCTTCTAGCTCTTCTCTATTATTACAGTCTCTGTTCTCTCTGATTTTTATTTTTTTATTTTTATTTAATGTTTTTAAAATTTTACTAATGTTTATCTATTTTTGAGAGAGAGAGTGAGAGAGAGAGAGAGAGAGAGAGAGAGAACAAGCGTGGGAGGGACAGAGAGAGAGGGAGACACAGAATCTGAAGCAGACTCCAGGCTCTGAGCTGTCAGTACAGAGCCTGGCACAGAGCTCAAACTCGTGAACTGCGAGATCATGACCTGAGCTGAAGTCAGACACCTAACTGACTGATCCACCCAGGAGCCCCTATTCTCTCTGATTTTCATATTCCTAATTTATAATCCCATCTCTAATTTATCAATTTCACTCATGCATGTGACCTCAACATAGACTCTTCCACACCTTGACTATTATTTACTTGCCAGACCAGGCCCCCAACTCAATGTACCCCATTGCCTGCATTTTGCTTTCCTTAGACCAATATTTCTCAACTCCTTTTTATTATTAGCCCCCTACCCTTACTTTTTAAGCATTTTTTCTTAATCACCTCCATTTTTTCATGCTTAAAAATCATTAAGCATTTTTTCTTAATCACCTCCATCCCTAGTAAATACTCAAGAACAAGATTTGTTAGGTAGGGTTGAGCTTTGGGAGACAAACCGTTATCCTATCTAATTTTATTTTTTATATATAATCTAATATTATTTTTACTGCACTACCTCCAATCCAAGAAGCAATTTTCACCTCTGTCAGGAATGTATGCTCTAGACCATCATGTAATCTGTCAAGCATTAGGGATGAAAATCAAATCTGAGTTGATTGGGACCCTAACAAAACTCTGAGGAGAGCATTGTGAAACAAAACAGGGTCAGGAGTTAAAGCTGCTAGAGATTCATCCCTTATGATCTTATAATATCTCCCAAATTTTTTTCCTTTTCCTAATACATGCATCCTTCTTCCCCTCCTCAGTGTTCATAAACACACCCAGAAGATAATATCATCCCTTACTTTTACTAAGAACATTCAAGTCATTCAGGGTCAATTTTTTCAGCTTCCCTTCTTCTTACCTCAAAATTCCCTGCATGTTCACAGACTCCCTCTTCTGTTGCCCTTCCATGGGAGGAAACATTGTCTTGCCATTGCCTACATCATGTCAGCCAGTGCTTACATCGTGTTTATGTGTTGTTTATTTGGAATTTTTTTTAGGTTGAGGCATAATTACCATGGAAAAAATTCACCAATCTATGTTTTGACAATTCTATATACTCTTATAATTACCTCCAAGATAACATAGAACATTTCCATCACTCCAGAAAGACGCCTCATGCCTCTTTCCAGTAATTTCTCCCCACTCAAGGCGATCATTCTGATTCTTTTCACCATAAATTAGTTTAGCCTATTTCATAGCTTCATTGAAAGTTAATCATTCATATGTACTTTTTGGCATCTGGGTATTTATACTCAGCATAGTGTTTTGAGTCTTATTCATGTGGTTCTATGTTACATTTTTTTTTTTTTGCTAGTAGTATTCCATCATGTAAATATACTGTAATTTTGTTTATCCATTTTCTTGTGGGTGAATACTTGGTATGTTTGCAGGTTTGAGTGATTATGAATATTCATGTTATGACTATTTAGGTCCCAGTCTTGTACGTTCATTTTTCATCGGTAAATGTCTAGGAGTAAAATTGTGGGTAAATGTATCTTTAATGTTTTAAGAAACTGCCAAACTGTTCTTCGGAGTAATTTTACCACTTGCACTCCTATCAACAACGGTAAGAGATCCATGCACTTCATACCCTAACATTTGGTATTGTCAGTCTTTTTTATTTTAGCCTTTAGTAGTCATTAGTATAAAATCCACATGTGTTTTTTATTTTATTTCTTTCCCCTTCCCCCACTCATTATTGTGGCCTGTCTCTTAGGTCTTCAGATTTTTCCCATTCCACAAATGTCTGTGTCCCCCACCCCAGGTTCCCCGAGAGAATCTTTCTCAGTTCAGCCATTCCCTCAAGCTGTTCTCCTAACTCCTGAAATTTTTCTTGTCCAATTAGTAAGAATGGTTAGCATTTGCTGCTTTATCCTTTCTCCTCACCTGTTTGTTCAACTCTTATTCCCCTGATGTCTCTGAAGTGAAGAATATGACACTGTTAGCCTCCTCCTGTTTTGAAGCTCTTTATTTCATTGCATGTATCATAACACATTGTTTTTTCCTTCTAGTTCTAACATCTGCTCTTCTCCCACCTTCCCTATAAATTGAGGGGGGCCTGAGAGGTTCACTGATTGCCCATTACATACACACAGATTCCAATTGTCTTAGCATTTAGGACTTTCCATAAATGCTGCAACTTCCCTCCATCTTTCCTACCACTTGCCCATGCTGTGTGAACCGCAACGCACAGCCGCACTGGCCACTTGTCAACGAATGTGAAATACAAGCCTGCGAACTTCATTTGAGGCAGTATCACAGAGGTTTTAACGTGAAAACTCTTCTAGTGTATCTAAAATATGGTTTCATTTGCATTTTTATCTTCCGTTTAGTGTTTGCACAAAACTGGATTATCTGGGAAATAATGAGAATGTTTACCTATTTCCTCAAGATTTGAAAGTTATTTGTGTATAAACAGATTGCTAATTGTTAAAATATTTTTGTAAGTATCTCTCCCCTACCAAAGCTCTATTCATTCATGCTGGGATTGCTAAATGAATTGAGCATGAGTGAGTTGTTTTAAACCCACAGTGTGGTTTGCCAAAAGGGTCCCTTTCCTCAACCCTTTCTTTGCTGTAATGGCTGCAGTGAACACTGGTGAGGCCAGAAGACAGTCTGTGCAGGAAGCACGGTGAGGGAGCGCAAGCTTTATGGGACCCCTGGTTTCATTTACATTTTCTTGAAAGAATTGGAATGTTTTTTCTCTCCCTGCATAAATATTTCTGACAGAGGATAATTAAATATGCCAGACTGCTTTGTCAAGTACTAGAGTATCTAGTGGTCTCCTCTGTCCTGAAAATTATCCCCCCACCTTTAAGCTTCACAAACTTCCCTGCCTCCATTGGCAATCTGGTCTCCTTAAGATCCTGTGCCAGGTGCTGACTTGGAGCAACTCTTCACTGGAGATGTAGCTTAAGGAAGGTACAAGTCAATTATAAGAATAAAAGAAATGAACAAGGAAGTGATGAATCACTACACTGAAGCCAATATGACACTGTATGTTAACTAACTGGAATTAAATTAAAATAAAAACTCAGGGCGCCTGGATGGCTCAGTCGGTTAAGTGTCCGACTTCGGCTCAGGTCATGATCTCACAGTCTGTGAGTTTAAGCCCTGCATCGGGCTCTGTGCTGACAGCTCAGAGCCTGGAGCCTGCTTCAGATTCTATGTCTCCCTCTCTCTCTGCCCCTCCCCCACTTGCACTCCGTCTCTTTCTCTTTCCAAAAATAAATAAACATTTTTTAAAAGCTAAGAAAAACCTTTCAGTAAAGAGGGAAAGGAGGGTAACCATTGGAAACTTCTTCTCGCTTGCATTGTCTTACCTTAGGGGACCAAGCATCTCAACTTTTTATTTTAAATCCAGTAGATCAATTTTGTCCTGACACAGAGGCTAAATTTGGAATATGAGTTGTTAAAAATCATCAAAAGGCTTTCAAATCTATCTTTAGCCCTGTGTAGACCAGGAGGGAAAACACGAAGTGCAGAAAAAGGAATATGCATGTTTTCTACATTACCTGGCCCACACTTCCCTGTGGCCCAAGGGGTTATGCCAAGAAGCACCATGGGGGCATGAAGCTTGCCTTATAGTCTTCCTCTCATGTCTTCTCCCTCGAGGACCCAGCCTGCTGTTTTCGTGCGGTACCACCTGTCTGCTAGGCAGCATTGCAGGGCTCTCTGCCCTCAACCTTTCTGCCACCTCTCCTCCAACAGGTGACTAACACGCCAATAACTGACACTTGAATGATGAATTACTAAGCACTCCCTTGGGCCTCACACTCCTGCCACTCAGGGTGGGCAGGGGACAGCCACTGTCACTCTTCCATTACAGACGGAACCAGGCAGCCAGGGTTGTGAGCAGTGAGCTCTGTGAAGTGGGAACTCAATAGCCAGCACTTTCTGTTACATCTGTCACACTGTCTCTGCATCTCTCCTCAAGACCAGGAGCTGGAGAACAACTTAGTGAGTTTGGATCTATACACCATGTAGTAGTGTGTGACCTTAGGAAAACAATTTTATTTTTCGCTGCCTCTAATTACTTACAAAGTAGAAATAATACTATAACTTGTTTTCATGAGTACTAAACATGAGAATGCATATAAGTACTTAACATAGGACCTAGACCCCCATGAAGATGAAATAAGTTTTAGCTATTTTTAATTATTAGCCCAGGGACATAATTTCCCACTTCCAATTTGAAGCTCAGCTTCTTGGTATAAAATTAATAATGAATCAGAAGTAGATAACGCATTTTCTACCCCTGCAGTTGAACAGCTTTGGGCAATATTCAACCTCCTTGAGATTCAGTCTCCTCCTTTTTGAAAGAAGGGATGGGGGCAGACGATCCCATAAATCTCTCGAGCTGTAAGAATCTGTGGCTGTACCTTGGACTCCAAGCTTCTGATCTCTTCACTGCAGGGGAAGAGGAAGACCAGAAAGGAACTTGCAAGTCCCTTTTCTCTGCAGATGGAACAGACGCCCTGGGACAGCATTCTGTTTGTGCTGAGAAATTAGTTGTGAGGCTTCTGGTGGCGATTCCAGATGGGAATCTGGCTGAAAAATGGAGAAGGAGCGAGCAGAGCTAACATTTACTGCATCTTCCCATGCACCAGACACTCCTCCTTGCCTGTGTGCATTTATTACACCCTTACAGGAACCTGGGGGAGTAGGGATCCGTGTGCACATTTCACAGGTTTGGCCACTGAGGCTCATGGTGGTGGAACATCTAATTCAAGTCCTACAGCTAATAAGGGCAGGGCTGAGATTTAGACAGCAATCGGCCTGTCTAAAACCAGGGATGTGCATCCATTTGTATCATCACGGTGACCCCTTATCTATGGGGTAAATGAATACTGGCTAAATCAGGCTATACTCAGCTGCCTTCTCCAGGGGCCACACCAGAAGCATTGTTTCTATGCTTTCCTTCAAATCATGGAAGGGCTTAGCAGAGATATTATGTGAGCTTCGAAGTGATGCTGGCTTGAGAGTATTTCCCTTCACCTTCTACTCATGTCTGTGCACTCATGGCACAGAACTGACTCCATATGTGTGGGAGCAAGGGCCTGGTGGGGCAGGCATCCATGAGGGCAGTCACCTTATGGAGTTGATCAAGACATTAAGAGCCTTCTAAAGGAGTGAAAGGGGAGGGATTCTGGATGCACATTTCCTCAGGACCTACTTATGCCAGCTCCCACGTGAGTTGTGTCTCCATCTCTGATGCTCTGTAACTAGACAGCATCAGAACTTTCCACTATTCTGCTCCTCAGTTTCCAGCTGGAGAGAGAGGTGTTAAAGGGAACCAAAGATTGACCACTCACACCACACAGAGTGGGCGCCCCAACTGCCTCCCATTGTGGCTGCAGTGACCTCAATATGATCCTGTAAACCTGTGTTGGGGGAGGGTGTGAGGTGCAGGTGATCTACTCTCTGAATGCTAATTATAGTGACTATAGTTTTGAATCGAAAAAAAAATTCATTCTTCATCACCACATGATATGAATCTGTTCTCCAGACAGTTTTCCTGGCTTCCATAAAAACTCAAGTAGAACTATAGGCATGAACACCAGTAAATTAGATGCTGTATTTCCAGAGCATTGCCCAGAGATGTGCTCAGTAAACTTGAACATAAAAGACACTACACAAAGTATGATCCAATAGAACCATAGAAAATACCAATAGTAGAACCATAGAAAAATGTATGCATTGAAAAGATCATCTGTCAGACATTTACAACTTGACTTTCACAATTCAGTTTTTCAGAAGAGCTGGTCAAGTCTATATTTCCCCCCACACCAACCCCTAAAAAAATTATCATCTTTTTCCTTTGTGAGAGACATTATTTTGGGACCCAACAACAACAGAACACTCCAACAATGGAAGAGTAATTAAGGAAGCTCCCCAGCACTCCCAGGTTCACACGGTGGTTAATGGGAAATTTTACTGCTGCCAAGTGGATTGCCAAATCCATTTATTTCTGTTGCTGGCATTTCCTAAATTCTCCCCAAATGTCAATACTTTTTCAAAGCAAGCATCTGCTTTTAGTTTAAATGAATATGTCATGAGATTTTAGACAGGAATCCAAAAAGTTTTCTAAATTGACAAACTTAACAGGTCCTTAATTACTAAAAGAAAATATGGTGAAGCCTTATTTGCTTTCGCTAAATATCTGTCATTGAGACGGAGCCAGGAAAGTGAGATGATGCGAATGTTTTTACTTCACACACGAGAAAAACAGCCCCACTGCTATATAACCAAAGGGAAAATTCCCTGTGAAGCTACAAATGTTTAATGGCAAAATTTGCACATTATGAGCAAGATCTAATTTCTACTTAATGTTTCTCTCATGAAATCAATGATGAAGATGTTATTGGTCCCAGGAAGCCCTTCTCAGGACTTTTAGCCTTTTGGAAGGTCCCGGGGGGAAATTGAGAGAGTAGAGTTTTGCTTGCAGAATATTAGGAGATTTTTATTTATGTTGTGATGCCTGCATGGAGGACACAGAAGCTGAGACTTGGATGCAGAACAGAGGCACCCACAACAGAGCTGCGATGAGAGAGAAACCACGTCCTCCCATTGCAGTATTTCTCAGCGTCCCCTCCACCTGCACTCACTCCAGCCTCCCCATCTTCTGGCCAAATAAACTGACCACTGTGACTGTGTCTTTGGCTCTGATTGTCCCTAGGGAGTCTTCTTTCTTTTCCTAGCTTTCATCATTCTCTTACATTTCGCCTTATATCCAGGATCAATTAAACAGGCAAATCCCACACAGAGCCCGGGCAGAGTTTCTTAAAACATAGGCTCAAGAACCCCCTCAACAGAATCACCTGAGGGGCTTATAAAGAATAATGATTCCTGGGCCCTACCCCGGACGTACTGACTCTTAGGAGGCCTGGGATTCTGCATCTAACTGAACATGCAATGATTCTTAAGCACTAAAATTTGAGGACTATTGATCTAAGGGAAAAGGGAAGACAAAATATTTTAGGTCATCAGTCATCAGCTAGTGCAGTCACTTGATACTTCCTTTTTTGGTGAATAAGGAAATTCAGGATGTTGAGAGCAATAAATATCACCTAATCCCAGAGTAGTTTTACTCCTCCCAGCTTCTCTTACCTATGCAAGGATCCCTAATAGTTCCACCAGTGCCAGTTGAACCCCCTAACAAGAGCTCTGACATTCTTTAGTGTGACATGAGTTTCCAAAGGGATTCGAAGTGTTCCTTTCTGTGACTTATAAAATTTGTGTTTTTTTTTAAATATTTATTCATTTTTGAGAGAGGGATAGAGTACGAGTGGGGAAGGGGCAGAGAGAGAGGGAGACACAGAATCTGAAGCAGGCTCCAGGCTCCAAGGTGTCCGCACAGAGCTTGACACAGGGCTCAAACTCACAAACCGTGAGATCATGACCTAAGCTGAAGTCGGATGCTTAACTGACTGAGCCACCCAGGTATCCCTGTGACTTCTAACTGAAGGTGTGCCCATGGGGTGGGTGCTAAGATTTGACTTTATCCATTTATTCACCAGTTATGGGCTACTTAATTCAAGATTTTTCTATGTAATTCAGAGAAACAACCTGTGGACTTGGTGACTTAAATCATGTGCTTGGTCAATTCAGAGATAAATGTTGTTTCCATATTTTTCCTCTTTCGAATCGACCTGTCAGTTTAGTCTAAATGGCTAACAGAGTAGTCCTGTATAGATGGGGCTTACACTGAAATTGGGCTTCTGATTTCCCAAAACTGCTTATGATGGATCCAAAATGAACGTATTAGTAAGTTTTAATACTGTCTAATGCTGGCCCACGGGTGAGCTGTACTGTGGGAGTACATAGTAATTCCCACTATTAAGAAATTTTATAATGTCTATTTGAAATTTTCTGCCTCTTTTATATCTTTTCACATGGAGATAACTGCCTACACCTTTTTTTTTTCTAAGAAGCTTTCCTGGCTTTACTGAAGAAGAGGCTCAGAATTGCTCCTGATTCTTTCTTGCCCAAAATTCACCTTCAGCAATCACCCCTAACAATACAGACCCACTCCGTTAAGTGGATCTGGCATCAGTTGAATGGATTCTGAACCATCAGTCTGATCCTTCAGTCTCTTCAGCTTGGTGTTTGCCTTTGAATGAGGTTTCCATGGGTAATGACTGTTTGTTACAGGTGTGATTGTACATTTAGGGCAAATGCATTCATTTGGGTATTTAATTATGATTTAAATTGTATTAAAAATCTATTATGGTATCAGAGGAAAAAACCACTCTGATGTCTAGGCTTGATTTTTTGTGAATAGTTTGAAATGTAGAAGTGTGTTACTTTGGAGGGAATTTCAAAAAGCACTACATTCTCCTTGTTTTTAAAATTAACTAAACAAAGAAGAGGGAGATAGGTTTTAATGAGTGATTTTGGAAACATTAAACAAGCTAATAAAAGCCAAAATATAGATGTAGTACCTATTGTGTACCTCAGACACAGGGACGTCTGATAATTTGCCCAAAGAAACACAGCTAGTAAATGGTAGGAGAATTTGAAGCAGGTCTTTCTGGTTTTTCACTGTGCTTTTAACTACTATGCCTGGTAAGTAGGAAGTGCTCAATAAATAAAAACTACGCTTGTAATTTTCTTATGATTCTAAAGCTTGAAATGGTTCTGTCTTCCTTAAGATTACTTCTATATAATATTGAAAGAGCTGTAGAAATGTAGATATAAAATGAATGATTATATCATCCACCTCTGTCAAATTTGATTAGAATACCAAGATGCTTATTTAAGGTTTACAAAGATCTAGAAATAAAGAAAATAGTAAAACCATGGTTTTTTTTTAAAAAAAGAAATTAATTTAGCAATTATTGAATTTCTACTATGTACAGGTCACTTTACTAAAATTATTGAATTTCTACTCTGTACAGATCACTAGGATAAAAGAAATAAGATTAATGTCATGGGTCTTACCTATGAAGGAGCCTAGTAATGGTCCCAGAATGCCCAACATTTAAGAGAGCAGATGCAGAAGTGTTGAGGGTGGCCTGCCCATGGAATGGGACAGATGGGAAGTTCTGAATTAGAATCCTGGTGTCACACTAGCTGCGTTCTAGGGGGCCCACCACTTAGCTCTCCAAATCTCAGTTTATTTGTGTTAGGGTGGAGTTGCTGGTATTGTTTTCTAAATCTTAAAAAAAAGAAATCATGATGCCTAATTCATTATACGTAAGGAGAATTAAATGAATAATACAAAAGAATCACTTACCGGGTCCTAAGCAGAGAATAAATGTACACAGCTATCGGGAACCTTAACAACGGGCCTGTGTGGCCCACTCCCTGGTGGACAAACGCTCCCTCCTTGGGGGGCAGGGGCAGGGCGCTTCACATGCTGCGCCACGGCCCTGGAGAAGAAATGGAGCCCAGTCACCCTTTAGAATGTTGAGCTGAAGAACAATGGGCAGCCACCCCTTTGGGGGCCATAGCAGGGCATCCAGGTGGCTGTTCCCTTCCCATCTTTTCCCTTGCAGAGATACAGAAAGAAAACTACAAGAAAGGCAGCGTATGTATGTTTTCTAATTTTGTTATATGCTTAGGAGGTCTGATGAGGGATCCTGCTTTGAGCTGGCAAGTCAGCTGATGATAATACACTGGAAAACAGCGTTGAGTGGATGGGAGGGGAAAACCATCTGTGAAGTGTCAGGGCATGAATGCCAGGCTGAGAGACCACGAGACCTGTGTGAGGCCTTCCTTTTCACTTGGGACCAGGGCAAATCGCTGTGGCCCTCTGAGTCTCATTTCCCACTACTTTCCATCAAGGAGGATGGACCATAATTCTTAAATCTGCATGGCTGTCATATTCATATGGAGAGTTTCCTCTTAAGAAGCCCAGCCTAATAACATGAAAGTCTTTTCAGAAGCACCTTAAATGATTTTAAAGTACAGCAAGGGTAGAAAAGCAGTGGAGTAGATCATCTCTTAGGTTCTGTAGGATAAAGGCCGGAGTCCACCCAGCCTGGCCGAACTAGTGGGTACCTGGTTATGTTTGGAATGTTGGTCAGAACCATACTGTGGAAGGTTTTAAACAGTCTGTCTGTACGCAGCAGGGCATTCATGAAGATTTTTATATAAAGTAATGTGTTGAAAGCAGTGCTCTACAAAATATGTATCTGTCCGTTGTCTGTGTGTAGTAGAAGGAAAAGAAAGAGGCAACTGGAAGCAGGTTGTGAACTAAGGTGTTAGCAAGCAAAACTGAGTAAGTTGTAGTCTAGTCAATAGAATTGTAGGAATATGGCCACCGATTTTTAATTAATATGAGGCAATTAGTAGAGAACATGAGCTGTAATGTGGATAGGAAAAGGGATGCCTCTGAAACCAGAAACGGATTGAAATGAAGTTCAGTTCTCACATGGTAATCATGGTACTGTATGACCAAGAATGTACTGCTGAGATTAATCATCCTCTATAAGTTATTGTGTCAAAACCATACCTATTTCACAAGCTCCCACCAAAGGCTGAGAAAAAGAGAGACTGCAGAAGAAATATCTCTTCTTAACCATTTCTCTCCCTTTCAGAAACAAAAACAACAACAAAATTATTGCTTATCAATTCCTCGGGCTTTTGCATAAAACATTTTAAAATGTCTGTTAAGGTGGCATGTGCCTGATACCTTTTGGTGTCTAATGACTCTCAAAGACTCCCAGGGAAAAGCAAAATCATCCAGGAATGCAGAGCCAGGAGGAAATGTCCTGTCTGCCTGGTCTTTGCACCTTGCAGTACTCCTATACTAAACAAAATTACATGATGAGTTATTTTTCTGAAAATGTGTCAGCCCCTGAAAAGAATAACAGAGATACAGTTCTTCATAAAGAATCAAGCTCCCTGTGAATAACTTTGATGCTAACTTTTCCACTGTGTCATATGAATGGTAATGGACAGCTTCAAGTGTTTAGATTCCTAGACATAGTTAAGTGGTCATTAATCTCACTGAATTCGTATATAAAAAGTTTGTTTCCATTCTAACTGATGTGAGCCATGACAAATGAAAATCATTAATTCTTTACTATCAAATTGTTGTGGGTTTTTTCCTGCTGATTTTGAAGAATATCCAAGCTCAATTATGTCCTGAGGGACTTCATCTTCAGCTTTAATTTCCTAAGTCCAGATCTTCTTTGTGGATTTTGGGAGGATTTCCAAATTAATGTTAATAAAGATTTATGAAATCCTTGGCAAAAGAGTTCTGCTAAGCATGAAATCAGTAGTCAAATTATCAAGATTAAAAAATAAGCTTTCATTTACAAGTGCCCACGGAAGAAGTACCTCGAGGTATAATTTAGATTAAAAACCCAGAAGTATATAAACATCCTGGATTTCCGTAGAGTCTAACAGACACTCTTTAAATGTTTGTTGGCTAAATGAATGAATCAATAAAAAAGCAGCATTAAGACAGCTGTGATGCAAATTTCTTATAACCCTGCAACTTTCAAGCCACATCCCAAAGGTAATCCACTGAAGGGCTCAGGTGTTACACCTTGGTATCAAGGGCAGCAGTGTGCATCCAGAAGAGCCCGGTTAGCTCTGCCCCCGGTAAGAAGAGGAGTGCATGGACAGCCGCCTCGCTTAGGAAATGGCTAACACGTAAGAGATAATAATAAATGCTTGCTAAATCAAACAGTTAAATGGAAGGTTTTTGCTGGAAATATGACTTTTTTTTCAAGGTCTATGCTAGAAGACTCCTTTCCAGGTAAAATTGCCTTGTACCATGCTGCTTCTAGTACTTGGAACTCACACTTGTGGAGTCAATATTGGTTTTTCCTCTACAGATTTTCATCCTACAGAGACTGAAGCCACAGGGGGGTCTGCAGCAGCAATTCTGCTGAAATCTCAGCATGCGAACAAATTACCAGCGAATCTTTTTTAAATGTAGGGTTTGATTCAGGAGGTCTGAATGGCGCCAGTGGCTTTGCATTTCTAACAAGCTCCTGGTGGTGTTGATGATACTGGTCCATGAATCACACTTGGAGCAGCAAGGTCATGCGAGGTGGATTTCTAAGTAGTTAGAAAAAGCAGATACGGTGTGATGGACAAGCACTGGATCTCAACCCAGAAGACTGGTTATATGAACATGATGAGTCACTTGACTTTTCTGAATCCACATTTTCTCATTAGAAAAATGAATATGATAGGACAATGAAAACCTACTGCGTGGGATTGTTGTGAAAATTTATAATGTTACATGAAAATTTACCAGTCTATGGTACATTGCCAAATAAATGATTGTTGACCCTAAACAGTGAAAACATAGACACACAATTCCATAGTGGTAACTGGTAAAGAAGGGGGGACCCTTAGGCTGTGTGCTTTCTATACTTTCAGGGATTCTATTTTTTCATGCCACTGTATATTTTTGGCTTCAAAAATGTCGATATTGGGATAATGACCCAGTGTTTCCCCCATGGCACTAGCAGGAAAGAGAACTGCTACCCAAAATATTGGTAATAACTTTGGGGCCTCAAGTCCTCTTTGAACCAGAAATAATCACTTTCAAGAGAAGACTAAAATGAAGAAGACAGAACCAGCCCAGGTTTTCAATAAAAATATGATGAATAAAATAGCTGATTCCTTGCCAGCCAGTAGTCACAGTATTTCCTAACTTCATAAGTTATGTATAAATGGATCCCTCTTCAATGTAAAAGCAAAGGTTCACATGAGCAGTTTGACTGGCTTGTCCCTGACAGGCGGCTCGGCCACTGTGAGCACCCAGCCCGTGGTGGTACAGCTAGTCCTCCAGGGGCTCAGCACATCGTCCACATCATTGTAAACTGGCTCCCTCAAATACCTTCACCGTTGCTCCTCTGATGGTCAAGGTTTCTGGTTAACAATCTTGCAAAATATTAAAATCTTTATTTCAGTTTATTTTCTTATTTAGAGAGAGAGGGAGAAGGAGAGAGTGAATCCCAAGCAGGCTTGACAGCACAAAGCCCGACGTGGAACTCACAAACCATGAGATCATGACTTGAGCCGAAACCATGTCGGACACTTAATTGACCGAGCCACCCAGGCATCCCCAAACTTGTAAAATATTAAATAAAACTCTCAAATAGTGTATAGCAGGAACTAGAAGGTAGAAAAATAAGTGAATAACCTGCAGCATCATTTGCATCTCTTTCCACTTAGAATTCAGAGACAGAAACTGTTAGTACCTTGTGACAATCTAGTTTAATTCATTTGCAATGTAATCCAGAGAGAATCAGGTAATCTTTGCTAAAAGAAATGAGATTTTAATGTCTAATCAGAGGATTTAAACATCGTGTTATTAAAAGATGTTGTTTTTTCCCTCTTTTAGGTCCCAGGAGAAAAAAGAAGAGGCTATCACCTTACTGAAGGACTCCATTAAATATGGTCCAGAGTTTGCAGATGCATATTCAAGCTTAGCTTCATTGCTGGCTGAGCAGGTAATTGTTTCCTTTGAACTTCACATATTTTTTTTAGGTGTTTATTGTTGAGGGACACCTGGGTGACTCAGTCAGTTAAGCATCCGACTCTTGATTTCGGCTCAGGTCATGATCTCACAGTTCATGACTTTGAGCCCTGCATTGGACTCTATGCTGACAGCATGGATTCTGCTTGGGATTCTCTTTCTCTCCTTCTCTCTGCCCCTCCCCCACTCGTGCTCTCTCTGTCTTTCAAAATAATTATAACAAAAACTTACAGTTTTTGCTATTGACTGTATAAATTAATATTACCCAGATTTTGGTACTGATGATTCAGTTTGTAAACCCATATTGGAAAACTAATCTCTGTTTTCTTCTTGACAGAAATTACAGATCTACCTTTCTTACTCCAATACTTACATAATGAAGGTAGTCTTTAGACAAAGATTAGAGGTCATTAGAGGTCATTGATGTATTCTGTATCACTTTGGGGTGAAATCTCTCAAGAACAATATACAATATTTGCTAGTTTTATTGCTATTTCTTATATTTTTCTGGGGACTTGCTAATGGAGTCAGATCTCCAAACTCAACGTGGAACCAATTACTGATAATAGATCCTGTGTCTCCATACCTGTTAGAAGATCGCAGAGGCTTATACAACAGGCTCTGAAGAGAGAACATTTTTCATGGCATAGAGGGATATTTTTATTCCCCTCCTCTCTTCACTTGTATCTAAATGATTAGATACTATTTTTCAGTGTCCTGGATGCATGCCCCCCGCTAAGGGGAAACAAACATAAATTGTCTCCTCTGAACTGATGATATAGTTTTGTTGACACACATAAGTGCCCTCAATAGACAGTGGACTCTGCTATCACACAATTGGCCAGATTGTCTTTAAAATCAAAGTCAACACCTTCGAAAGATGCCCTGCAGCATTCAGTTGACTTAAATGTAATGAATAATTTGATATTGCATGTCAGTTACGTAGAGGTGTGATTTGCATTCAAAAAATGTTGGATGGTTCGCCAGGAAGCAAATTTAGAACTTTCTATGGATATTTAAGTGTCGGAAATGGTAAGACTAGTTTTTCATGCTCTGATATTCTCTGTATAGTGTAGGCGGGCTTTAGACAGACGCTCAAGTCTGTAGTGGGTGATTTCAATGCATGTTTTAGCACAGTGAGTCCACTGACTTGATGACAGTTGCGTCCTATGTTACACACCGGCGGTCCTCGACTACCTTCGGCTTGTGCTGAAGCAGACATGGTGGGAACTTTCTGAAGCAAAGATGGACTCTGTCTTCGTCCCTTTTTCTCACCTCATCCTGGCTCGTTCATTTTCATAAGGAGACCTTTATCCTGCCCCTGCCTGGCTGGCTGTCTGGCAGTTACTTACACATGCCAAGCAGGCTTCTCTCTTGGGGCCTCTGCACTAACTGTTCCCTTTACCTGCACCAGTTTTCTCCCAGACATCTTAGAGTATCCTTCTTCATGTCATGCTGGTTTTTCTGCCACGCTACCGTATCCAAGGGGTTGTCTACGATTACCCTCCCTGACTACAACCTCACACGGACCACCACATTCTCTTCCCCCTTTCCCTGCTTGTGTTTCCCAAAAGTATTTATCACCATCTAACGTATGTTTGTCTATGATACTTTCCCCACCACTAGAATTTGTAACTCATGAGAACGACCGTCTCTTCTATTCATGGCTGTTTCCCCGTGTCTGTCACATTGTGTGCAATCAATAAAGTTTGAGTGAATAAATGAATCCATATGAACTGGAGAGCATATGGTCCCTCCAATCCAGTACATAGTCTAAATTTTATTCCTCCATTACAGTAGCACTAAGCCTGTGGGCCACACTGTTTTGCATTTGGTCATACCTATGCATGATGCTGTTGTCCTACACGGAGCGATAGTGTGAGGCCCACCATGGGAAATTACTCGTAACCATAGAGTCAGGGGTGGGGTTGAGGACAGCACCTGTTGCATCATTCAGTGGCTTCTTTATAAGGACTCAGGAGAAATTTCTCTCAGCTCACTCTTAGGAAAGGCTCAGCTTCTCCTGAATTACAAGCTTTTTGCTTTATTTCTGCAGGAAAAATCTTGCAAACACTGAAAAGGGTCAAGTGTATTTCCATCCCCCTTTCCCCACCCTTTGACTAACAACCATCCAGACTGTATATTCTGCTGTTCTCTATGTGCTCCTTTTACTCCTGGGCTTATTATTTTTCTTAATTTATTTTATGCGATTTTTGTTTTCAATTTTTATTTTTTAATCTTTTTCTTGGATGTTTTCAACTTTTAAAAGCTACCTCAATTTCTCTGCAGAATAATGAGGTATAAGTAAGTAAATACAGTTGCTCTTGAACAATGAGGGGGTTAGGGGTGCTGACCACCTGCTCAGTTGAAAATCCACATATTGACTCCCCAAAAACTTAACTACTAAAAGCCTATTGTTGACTGGAAGCCTTACCAATAACATAAATAGTAGATTACATATATTGTGTATATTACATGTTTTATATACTGTATTCTTACAACAAATGAAAATGTTATTAAGAAAATCATAAGGAAAATACATTTAGAGTACTGTGCTATATTTATCGAAAAAAAATCCATGTATACGTGGACCTGCACTGTTCAAACCTATGTTGTTCAAGGGTCAACGGTAAATAAAGCATTCCTTTAATAGTGCCTAGTTCATATCTTTTCTTTCTCAACTCACCAGGACAGATTATAAACATTTAATTCTTCCTTCCTAATGAAAATTATGCTTAAGTAAGTAGGTAAATTATATTGTCACTTACCTAATACCAGTGATAACACAGTACGTTGCTTTTCGGGGAGTTCTTTACAGGTATGGGTAGAACTATATCCATTCACACACTTCCATCTTCCTAAAATGCAATCTTTTCTTTCTCCCCTATAAATCCTGTCAAGTTTTCAAGATCCAACTTAACTCCCACTTCTTCCTCTGATATTTCTCCACCTCCCCTTCTCATGGGGAGTCATGTTTTCCTCAGAGCTCCTTTTTTAAAAATGTTTATTTATTTATTTTGAGAGAGAGAGTATGGCCACACAAGTGGGGGGCGGGGCAGAGAAAGAGGGAGAGAGAGTCCCAAGCAGAGATTTGCACTGTCAGCACCTAACCCAACTCAGGACTTGATCCCACAAACCATGAGATCATGACCTAAACTGAAACCAAGAGTCAGATGCTTACTTGAGTAACCCAGGCATCCCTCCTCGGAGCTCCTGTAACATTAATGGGAACACACACCAACATGCAAACCAATCACATATTTTTATTTCTTGAATTAATATCTGGAACTATAAGCAATTTTTCAGGTTTATTTTCTTCACAAGACATAAGTTTTTTTAAGAAAAACGATGTCTTCTTTGTGTAACTATTTCTTTTCCAAGGCTTAGGATAGTTCACTGTATAATGTAGGCATTCATACAGCATGTTTTCACTTGATTTACTTTGCGGTTCAGTTACTCTCTTTGTGTGATATTAAGAGCAATTGACAGGGAACTAAAAGACCTAGTTCTAGACCTTACTCCATAGTTAACCAACTGCACAGACTTAGGTAAGGAGTACTTTACCTCTCTGGGCCCCAGTTTCCAAATATGAAAATTGGCAAATATTCTAAATAATCTTTACCTCATCTATGGCATTAACATTTTGAGTGCCTGAAATTATCTTCCTTTAATGTCAACTAAGTGCTTTTGAGTCCTTTTCTCTGACATTCTTTGTATTAACTACCCTTTCCAGATATTTCACTCAGCAATTCATTAGAAGTTAATTCAAGTACAATTAACATACACTGTTATGTTAGCTTTGGGTGCACAATATTGTGATCGAACAATGCTATACATTACTCAGTGCTTATCAGTATACATGTACTCTTAATGCCCTTAGTGCTAAGGAATGTTTTAATGAATAGTGTAAGGCTCCACTGTAATTAGTACTATTGTTTCTATACAAATACAGCATTAATATCTTAATATTGTGAAAAGTGATTTGCCTTAATCAATATCTGGAAGCTTCAATTGTGTCTTCTTTCTAAATTGATGAGCTCCAAGTAATGAAAAGTTACTGTTCTAAAGATGTGACCTTGAAATTTACTGCAGTTCATTCTGCAGTATCTTGCTATTAGCACATTTTATAGAAAGTGGAAGTTTAAAAAGGACAAGTATACATTTCCTTCTGTTATGTTTAAGAAATGTCAGATGCCTTATTTAAATTCAGTTATGGGATAAATTTAATTTTTGTGAACCACAGTGGTAAATTGAAGTAAAGTCATTGCATGTCACATAGTTGAAGTTATAAACCATTTTTAAGAAGAACAATCTATGATCATGATATTTTCTTCCATACAAGGGTCGCATCTTTTGCCAGGCTTTCCTACTCGAAGTTCAAATGTATAATGCTATGAGATCTAAGAATGTAATTGAAAGATTGGAAGGTTTCTCTTTTGCTCCTTTGGGCAATTGATTTTAACATCAAAGAGAACACCTGTTGGGCATAACTCAGGATTGCCTTCCCTCTCTGACTTTCAACATCTTGTCTTCATGTTTTGAATTCTTGAGTAATAAAAGAAGGCTTCAGAGGCACAAGCAAGGCCCAGAGAAACTGGTAGAGAAAAATCCATCTGCTTAACATTCTTTGGTAGTAAATGAATTCATTTCTTGGTGGCACAACCTTACTTAAAAGCTTTTGAGCATTTCAGAATCCCAGAGTGTATCAAAGCAGTGACCACAAACCTTGGTCAGTCTGTAACACACTTGTGAAACCATCCCTTCACTTAGCAAGTCATCTTCCAGTGTCACCTGGACAGTGCATGACCCAGGCGTACTGGGGTCATGGGTCAATCTAATGATAGAAAATGGTTTCCTCCACTGAGCTAAAGTCAGTCATCCATCCTATAATTTGCTCCCTTTGAGCTCGATTTAACAGACAGCTTGTTGCACATAGCCGAAGAACACAGCTGTGTTATCCCTTCTCTAATTATCACTTTTCAAAGCTAACCCTGTTTCTTTCACCTTGTTTCTCTTTTACCCTGGTTTCCAAATTCTTTGCTTCCAGTCATGTTGCTTTTCATAGCCTCTAGACTGTCCGTTTTCTCTATGACAGTATGGCTCCTTGTATTGAACTGTAGTTCAGCAAGTTCAGGGTGAAATAGAAATGCTTCCTTGGCTTGACATTCTGTGTGTCTAATAAATGATGCCCTAAAATGAATGATATTGGTTATCTGGCATCCACATGATGCTTTAGCTCACATGGGAGATACAGTCAACGGAAATTTCTTTTTTTTTAATTTTTTTAAATATAATTTATTATCATGTTGGCTAGCATACAGTGTATATACAGTATGCTCTTGGTTTCGGTGGTAAATTCCCCTGATTCATCACTTACATACAATACCCAGTGCTCATCCCAACAAGTGCCCTCCTCAGTGCCCATCACCCCCCCCCCATCAATCCTCAGTTTGTTCTCTACATTTAAGAGTCTCTTATGGTTTGCCTCCCTCCCTCTCTGTTTGTAACTGTTTTTCCCCTTCCCTTCCCCCATGGTCTTTTGTTTCTCAAGTTCCACATATGAGCGAAAACATGTGATATCTATCTTTCTCTGACTTATTTCACTCAGCATAATACCCTCCAGTTCCATTTGCAGGATTTCATTCTTTCTCATTGCCAAGTAGTATTCCATTGTATATATAAACCACATCTTCTTTATCCATTCATCAGTTGATGGACATTTAGGCTCTTTCCATGATTTGGCTATTGTTAAAAGTGCTGCTATACATATTTGGGTATATGTGCCTCTGTGCATCAGCACTCCTGTATCCTTTGGATAAATTCCTAGCAATGCTACTGCTGAGTCATAGGGTAGTTCTATTTTTAATTTTTTGAGGAACCTCCACACTGTTTTCCAGAGCAGTGGCACCAGTTTGCAGTCCCACCAACAGTGCAAGAGGGTTCCCTGTTTCTCCACATCCTCGCCAGCATCTGTTGTTTCCTATGTTGTTCATTTTAGCCACTCTGACCGGCATGAGGTTTTGGTTTGTATTTCCCTGGTGATGAGTGATAATCAACTGAAATTTCTAAAAAACATGAGCACTTATTAGTCCAGGTCTTACCCATTTTGCAGGCATGTTTTTACAGCCTGGATGAAAGGATTCATATTTATCTGTATTTAATTTCAACTTCTTTATTAGTCTGGAAATTTCAGGTGTTCTAGGACTTTTTAGTCCTTTTTTCTGACATTCTTTGTATTAACTACCCTTTCTAGATATCTTATTTGGCAAATTGAATAAGAATAGTTTCTAGTTACTTGTTTACATTTTTGGTTTAAAAAAATGCTGCAGAGATGAGTAGCAGGTTAGAAAGCCTTACATTGTGTCTGTCGGATCTTCTCTCCAGGTTGACCTCTATTTTACCCAAGACTCTTTAGGTACAGTTATTTAATTTTTAATTAACTGATCAAATCATATTAGAATCTAGCTCACCTCGTCTTATCTACTAGGATGTTGTGAGACGCTGTGTCAGAAACCTGCTGAAATCCTTCCCCTGATTGAAGGTTGTGATTCTATTAAAAAAACAAAAATGGGATTCACTTGCCATGTCTTGCTCTTCCTGTACATATGTGGCTGTCTGTTGACACCACTTCCCATCCTCACTGCCAGTAAAACTGTGAGTGTAATAATCCCTTCTGGGACTTGTCTGGGACTAACATTGTGTTCCTGGCTCTGTTGGAACCTGAAGGTAACAAGTAATTCTGCTGGGGCACAGTAGAGAAATTGAAAAGGGGAAATTTGAAAAATGGGTTAATAAGTTGAAAAGACATTACATGCTGGAGCCTTTTAAGGCCCACAGTGGAGCCCAAATTTGACATTGATAGATAATAAGAAGCAAAGGCAAGTGTCTAAGAAAAGAGTTATAAAACATGAGAGGAAGAAAATATGTGGAAATATGTGGGGTATTTTGAGGAGGCTTTTAAATGCAGTGTGATATGAGTAGTTGAGAGCCTCGTTACTGGAACAAAGTGTGGGAATGGACAGACAGACGTTATTGTGGAAGAAGAATCCCTTTGTGTTCGTATGTGAAGGCTGAAAGGAAAAGAAAATAGAAAATTAAAAATTCCAGGGCAGAGCACCTCATGGACTGAGAAGACACATAGCCACTGAGCACCATGGGGAAACCAAGGAGAAGGGAGATTTTAAGAAGGGAGGAAAAGAGATCAGCTTCCACATTCCTTTTCTATTACACAAGTAGTATGAAAATGTAAATAAAAAGTGAGGAAAAGTCACAGAAAATAAAATATACCTTTCATTAATAATATAATATCTGGAAACAAGAAATACTATTATTTTTTTAATATCCTGCAGGTCTTGTAATATACATAGTTTGTTTTCATACATTCACAAGTAATTTGGATCCTGTTCTTTTCACTTGCCATTAAATTATGCATATTATACATGTTTTCATGGCCTTCATAAATAGCATTTTAATGGCTACTTACTACTTATCAAAATGATACATTCTAATATATGTAATAATACACCAACTTTTGGACATTTGGGTTCTGTGTATGTGCATGGCAGTGAACTTTTCCTTTCTTTTTTTTTCTTTTTTTTTTAATTTTTTAACTTTTATTTATTTTTGAGAGAGAGTCAGAGATACAGCATGAGTGGGGGAAGGGTGGAGAGAAAAGGAGACACAGAATCTGAAGCAGGCTCTGGGCTCTGAGCTGTCAGCACAGAGCGCGATGCGGGGCTCAAACTCACAGACCATGAGATCATGACCTGACCTGAAGTCAGATGCTCAACCAACTGAGCCACCCAGGTGCCCCTCCTTTCTTTCTTTTTTTTTTTAATTTTTAAAGTTTATTTATTTATTTTGAGAGAAAGAGAGAGAGAGAGAATAGGGGAGGGGCAGAGAAAGAGGGAGAGAGAGAATCCCAAGCAGGCTCCACTCTGTCAGCACAGAGCCCGATGTGGGGCTCGAACTCATGAACCGTGAGATCATGACCTGAGCCGAAATCAAAAGTTGGATGCTTAACCAACCAAGCCACCCAGGCACCCCAAACTTTTCTTTTCTTACGGCTTTTCCCAAACAATATTTTGAGTCATTTCTAATGATAGATTACTATAAGTGGGAGTCTCATATCAAAGAATATCAGCACATTTCCGTGAGATACCTTACTAAATTGCTCTTGAGATACATTACTAATTTGCTTTCCGAAAGAGTGGTACCAGTATTCTCTGCTGCAAGCCGTATACAACCTTTAAGTGTCGAATGTTAGCAGAACATTTAAGTGGAAATAGCATGTGGACAGATGGCAGTGAGAAAGATTAGGGCTGGGAAGTGGGTTTAGGACTTCAAATAAATGAAATCATATTATGAGTAGGTAATTTCTTGGAGGTGAAAATGAAGAATAGTGTATGTGTTGTTGGGGGTTGGGAAATAACTTAAAGAATTTTTTTAACCTCTTCATTTCACAGAGAACAATGTGGAGTTCACAGAATTAAGTGTCATTCAAGATCGTACAAATAACTAGTGTCAGGATCATGACTAGAGCCTGGTCTTTTAACTCATTGGCACTGCTCTTTCACTGTATGACACCAAGGTCCCATGATTGGACCATGGTAATGGGTAGTGTCAAAGAGGCAGAGTGTGGAAGGAGTGGGAAGGAAAGAGAGAAATGATAGAGGAAAGCCAGGAGGGTGAGTTGTCATAGATTTAGATACATTTTAAAAAATCCAGAAAAAAACTGATACCTCTGTTTATCTACTGCAGCAAAGAAGTCAAGAAGACTGGGAACAGAAAATAAACTCTTAGATTCAAAGTCAAGGTGGTCTTGGGATTACTGCTCTCTCCTGGTTCTCCATTACCACTCAGAACTGGTGGTACTCCAGCTTCACAGATAGGACTGTAAACATTTATAAGCCCACCATCATTTTTAAACAGCCTACTCTTGCAATAGATTATATAGCTTGCATTATACCAGCAGTAAAGGAAAAAAAAATTAACACTGCTTATGACCCTGACCTACTGTAAATTATTGCTAGCCCCAGGTTTATATCCTCTTGAAAAACTCAATTAATTAATTTCATAACACTTAAAATATTTTTCTTTTATGTATTTTGGGATATGACTTCACATGATATAAGAATGAAAAGAAAATTGGAACAATAAAATATAAGTTAGGAATATAGATCAAGAGTGAAAAGTCCAGAGTCAACCTTTCTCCTGCCATCCTTTGGGTAGATTCAGCCACATACACTGTGGCCAAATCAACTTGAACTGGACCCTACCTTAACAATTTATCAATTTAATTATTCAGCACATATTTATTGAACATCTAAGTACCACTAAGCATTAGGAGTTTTTTTTAATGTTTATTCCTTTTTTGAGAGAGAGATAGAGCACAAGTAGGGGAGGACAGAGAGATTGGGAGACAGAATCTGAAGCAGGCTCTGGGCTCTGAGCTGTCAGCACAGAGCCAGATGTAGGACTCGAACTCACCAACTGCAAGATCATGACCTGAGCCAAAGTCAGACATTTAACCAACGTTTAACCACCCCAGCATTAGGATTGTTGACTAAGAAGGTGTGGGCCTTATCCTCATGGAACTTAAGAGTCTAGAAGGAAGGGTATCCCCAAGCAAAGAATTATAGTACCATATCCAGTATCTAACACAATTACAACAAAATGTGCAAAGAGAAAGTATCAGTGAGATATTATAGGGACCTAATCAAATGTGGGAAGGAGCATTGGAGAACAGGGACGATAGCCAAAAAGTGACATTTAGTCTGATTCCTAAAGAACATTTAGATATCAACAAGGTAAAAATGAGTAAGAAAAACTTTCTGGCTAGAGGAAATAGACCATGTGACGACTCTGGGGTGAAGAAAAGTGGGATCTCTTCCCACTTTTAGACATAAAATAGAAAATTGTGTGCCTAGAGGTGCAGAGAATAAGTACAAAATAGTGTGAGAAGAGTGTGGAGATGGAGGGAACTGTAATTCTCTGCAAATGTGGGCTTCCTCCCCCCCCCCTTTTTTCCTGGTCTCCTGACAGTGTTTACACCTGTGGTTGCTTACTCTTGTCATTCCTTTAGCTTGTATTTAATGATTCTTAGCATTTCCTCTTTAAAGTGATTACTTCTTGCATACTTAAATTGTTACAGGGTGGTGTTGATCACAGGCTCCTGGGCGATAAAAAAAAAAAATTCATGATAAGAAATACCTGACATTTCCTTGGTGAGGAGAAATGCCAAGTTTATCAGTTCATTTTAGTTTAGTTGGATGAGAAAGAGAATTAGACATCAAATATTGGAATTGCTCATGAATGTCCATGCTGATGACTGATAGGTGGAAGAACTGTTTTGTAAAGAAAATAAAAGCAAAGGAGAGGGTGAGAAAGCAGACAATCTCTGTTGTGTATTTTGAGCTATGTCTTTTTTTTTAATTAAAACAAATTTTTAATTTACACCCAGGTTAGTTAGCATATAGTGCAACAATGATTTCAGAAGTAGATTCCTTAATGCCCCTTACCCATTTAGCCCATCGCCCCTCCCACAATCCCTCCAGTAACCCTCTGTTTGTTCTCCATATTTAAGAGTCTCTTATGTTTTGTCCCTCTCCCTGTTTTTATATTATTTCTGCTTCCCTTCCCTTATGTTCATCTGTTTTGTATCTTAAAGTCCTCATATGAGTTAAGTCATGTGATGTTTGTCTTTCTCCAGCTGACTAATTTCGCTTAGCATGATACCCTCTCGTTCTATCCACATAGTTGCAAATGGTAAGATTTCATTCTTTTTGATTGCTGAGTAATACTCCATTGTATGTATATGCCACATCTTCTTTATCCATTCATCCATCAGTGGACATTTGGTGAGGTGCTATGTCTTGAAGAGTTTCTTAGAGAAATCATTGACATGAGTTTAAACATCCATTGGTCCTAAACTTACCAAGTTTGTCATAGTAAATAAAGGCATTGGGCTAATGGGGAAATAACCTATGGCTCTGTGTGTTCATATCATGACCAGAATAAAAATACTTCTAGAAAAAAATTCAGATGCATAACATGATGTCAGGGCAGTAGCACAGCTTTCCATCTCCATCTCTGTAGGTCCTTCACCACTCTGGAATACCACATCTTATACCTTCCGCACAGGAAGTGTACATTACAGGCCCTTCATTAAGCCAGCTGTTCACAAAGTGTTGACTGGGGAACCCTGAGGTCCAAGAAGGTCAATGCCATTTTCACAATACTACTACTAAGTCACTTGCCTTTTTTACTCTCATTCTCTTGTGAGTGTACAGTATTTTTATAGGATACATGATATATTTACAATTATGAAAAGACTATTACAATATTCTCCCATTTTCTAATGAAATGCCTGTGTGAGACCAGTGTTTCTTCACATACTTCAACTAAAAACATAAAAATAGACTAGCACACATGCACACACACGAAAAATAGATTAGCACAAAAGTAGATATGGGAATCCAGCTGACTTCTATTAAGCCAGACATTAAAGAGATTTGCAAAAATATGAAATAATGCCAGTATTCTCACTAATTTTTTTGCTATGGAAAAATATTTTTTTATTTTTCATACAAATGTGTTATGTTTTAGTTATTATATTTTAAACATGCTAATAAATATTTTTAAAATTTCTCAGCTTTATGTCTGTTGTGGTAAATGTTGATAGATGTAGCCCACATAAACAAAGCTCTTTGGTGGTCCTCAGTAATTTTTAGAGTATAAAAGTATCCGCAAAACCAAGAAGTTTGAGAATTGCTGCATTAAGCCCATGTCCGTTTGTCTTCCCGGCTGCTGCAACGTGAACTCTTAAGTTTTCCAAACATATCAGTTGGCCCAAGAGAGTAATTACAGTCGAGGTGCTTTTTCCAAAGATCTACTCTTCACTTTCCTTTCCTTGAGGTAAAAAGCATGTCGTGTTGGGTAATGACAGCATGTAAGAAGTGGAGATGTTGACTATGTTTTATTTCTTCCCCAAGGCCCATTTTATTTCCACCCTCCTGAAAATGCTTCAGCCTTGGAGAGGAGCCCATGGTTGCATGCTGCCCATTTTAACCATCACCCTCAAAGGTGATTTCATGCTGAGGCAGCAGTTGTTGGGGACTCTGGTGTAAAGCAGACAGTATTATTTGTCAGAGCCATTCTCTGGTCACAAGCATTTTTAATTAAAGTTGTCCTATAAATAGCTTATATTCATTTCCTCTGAATCTCACAAGTCAGTAGAGACTAGGAATGATTAGCTTAGGTCAGGACATCTAGCCAGATGAGGTAAATGAAAA
This sequence comes from Cryptoprocta ferox, assembly GCA_028646485.1. Lineage (NCBI taxonomy): Eukaryota > Metazoa > Chordata > Mammalia > Carnivora > Eupleridae > Cryptoprocta > Cryptoprocta ferox. The sequence goes on from CM053571.1 coordinate 74,779,303, forward strand.
GTGAGTGCTTGAAATAGAGCTTCAGGGATTCAGTACTACTACTTGTTAAGATAAATGCATCACCCTTCCAGAGAAGGTGGAATTTATTTTAAATAAACACCTAGAAGGTATTTTTCTCCCTTGGTGGTGGGTCCCTTTTGTTTTTTAATAAGTGGAGTTAATCATTCCCTGAAATTTACAGTCAAGTGAAAGGAAAAGACAGATAATGAAGACATTTTTCATAGACACAGAGTCTTGAGACAGCCCTTGGGTTCCCGGGGGCACAGGGAGGTGATCACTTGCTCTTGACATGCATGGTGTTTTAAATCCCATTACTTCTTTGGACTTTCAAAATTGCATTTCTAGTGGAAACCCAGCCCATAAACCCCAAAATAAGAGAAGTTTTAGATGAAAAAGTTGATCTCTTTGTCTATTTCAGAGTAGCAAGAATGTGGGGGAAAAGTAAAATTAAATCAGGTAAAGGAGTAATTGTACTTGAAAACCCTTGTTGAGTGTTGTATTTGATTTCAACAAGTTAGAATGTGAAGACATCAGTTGTATTCTTTTTAGTAAACACATCTTTCACCTCTCCCACAGGTTAGTTATACAATGATGGTTCTAAGATCTGAAGTAGCCACAGATATTTTTCAAACACATCTTTATGTTATGCAGCTGCTGGAGTTAATGGTAACCAGCATTCTCGGGCATTTGGATCATGACAGACGTAGAGAATCTATCTCCTCTCAAGTCTGGATGTCACTTCTGGTTGCCTTGAGACCCTTGTGCTTCTCCTCCCATGACACTGTCACAGTACCTTGCAATGTCTTCTTCCTGTGTGAATCCCACTCAACTGCCATGGCAAGACTGTCTGTCTTGTTCACTCTTCTGTCTCCACTGTATGCTTGGCATGTGTGTGGTGCTCACAAAATATTTGTTGAGGGGATAAATGGATATCCAAAAGTATAATTGTTTCTTTTGGTGCCAGAGACGCCATTATTTCCAGAAATATTGCTTTTATTCAGGGCTCACCAATTCCCTGTATGTCCACTGAAAACCTAAATTTTGTAGCTATGAGATTTGGGGTAAGTCCTTTAACAACTTTGTACCTAAGTTTCTTCAATAGTTAAAAATAGTGGTGAATTACTGTTTTTAATACTGCTTCCAGCTCTAATATTCTTTAATTTCTTCTGCTGACCATCTCATCCACTGTATTTTTTGAGGGGGGTGAAGGGGCAGAGGAGAGGGGGAGAGAGAATCCCAAGCAGAGTTGGTGCTCAGCGCAGAGCCCAACATAGGGCTTGATCTTACTACCAGGAGATCATGACCTGACCCAAAATCAAAAGTTGGTTGCTCAACTGACTGAGCCACCCAGGTGCCCCTCATCCATTGTATTTTTAATAATTGGGTGGAGGTTTTTTAATTTTGATTTTACCATGACTATGTTAGTGTGTTTTAAAAGCACCACATAATATAGAAAATTTGATCCTTTAAAACAAAGATGGCATTACAGTCAAACAGTATCACTGGTTGAATGGTAACACAGGAAACTTGAGATTTTCAGGAGCTGATTACTCAGCTTTGGATTAACCAGGATATTCTTTCTCTGGTTGCCTCTAGGATATTAGATATTTATTGACCTCTGTTTCAGAAGATGATTAAGAAAAGTTAAAAGGAAAACAACTGGGCTAGTTAATTATTTTTCATATTTGATAGGAAACGAACTTGAAACTCTTGGCTGAAATGCCGCTTGGACAGGGCCATGACACCTGACGTGGCTGCAGTGATAGCTCTAGGACACCTGAGCTCAAGAGCAGCTGTTCTTAACCATTTTAAAATGCTGCTCTCATTGGGTTGTATTTGATAGTTCACTCATCTTTGAGCTCCTAAAATAGAGGGATTTGGTTTTATTCATCTGCGTGTTTTGTGCATCTGTCTCCCAGTGATACAAGTAGCAATGCTGGCACTAACTAGTAGTAATGATAAGGATATGACATGATATATGACATATATATGACATAGGTGCTATGTGCTATGCATTGTTCTACATACTTCACATGTTTTAATCCATTTAGTCCTCACAACAACCCTATGAGATAGGTACTAATGGTATCCCTCTGTTACAACTGGGCATGTAGAGAGGTGGTAAGGTCACACAGATAGTAAATGGTGGGGCTGGAATTCCAATCCATGTAGTCAAACACTGGCAGCCTAATTCCTAATCACTATGCTCTCTATAGCCATTGTGGTAAATATGTCTTGAAGGAATTAATAAATGAATAAGTTTGCAAAGTACTCTGTAGCTATTAACTTGATTGGAGGCTTAGATAATTTGTGTTCTGCCTGTGTCTAAAGACACACACACACACACACCCGTACACAAATTTGTTGGCCCTTCAATGGATGACATCTTCCCTTTTTTTTTAACTTTATTTATGTATTTTGAGAGAGTCAGAGACAGTGTGAGCAGGAGACGGGCAGAGAGAGAGAATCCCAAGCAGGCTCTGTGCTACCAGTGCAGAGCAGACGCGGGGCTCAAACTTGTGAATCTGTGAGATCATGGCCTGAGCCAAAACCAGGACTCAGATGCTCAAATGACCGAGCCACTCAGGTGCCCCTGGATGATATCTTCATAAAATTTTTCTTCTCTTTAATAGATTGAAAGATGATTTGGGATTTTCATTCATCTTTAATTTTTCTATGTCTGACAATTTCTTGTTTGGCAATCAAAAAATACATATATCTTTTTTTAAAAAAATACAAACACTTTTTAGCAACATGGATCTCAAGTTTTGCTGGACTGTGGATTTGTAATTCAAATAAGCGAAATTTGCCAACTTCAAACCACACCTTGTTTCCTAAATGGTACTTAAATGTATGGATTCAAAGAGATGGCAGTAGTCATTCCATGGAGGGTAAAATATCTTTGTCTCTCTGGGTCAAATCAAGTTTAGGCTCCTTGGCTTATTGCCCAACACCCAGTGCATCTTTATTCATAAGCTGAGAAAATCAGTGCTGTACATTATTCCCTTTTCATGTGTCTGGATGAAGCTGAGGAGGAGTAACTTGCAATAAAATTGTCGAAAACATCCACTCTTCAGAACATATTAAAGGAACAGTTGCTATGTGCTTTATGCCAAATTATTCCTTTTACCTGACCTTCCCAGCAGGACCAGGAAACCATGAAAGTGTTAACTTGTGAGTAATTGTTAGAACCTGGGTAGCTTTGATTCATTAAGTACGTTTTATCTTCTGATATTGTAAAAGGAAGTGTGACATGACAATCTCGGCTGGTTGTGAATGATGTTCCCAAAAGCTAATTCAGAATTGTTAGTGTGCTAAAGTGAACCTTGGAAGAAGACCAGGACAATTAGCAAATGACCCATTGAAGATACAATAATTGATGTGGGCCTTGTCATGAGAGTAGCAGTTGGAGGTATGCCTTCGAGAAGACCTATATTCCCACAGGAGGGTGTGGCTCTTAGGTGGAACACACAGGTTGAATAAAGGAAGGAGCAAACAGTTGGGTGGGCTGTCTAAATATGTTGAGTAAAGAAAGGTCAAGGCAAAGCCCTCCATCACCTGCATCAGCCTCCCTCCCCTTTCCTCAAAAACCTCCCCAAATAAACCATACAGTGTAGGTAAAAGGAGTGCTGGCTACACAAGTGCAGCTGTAAGACAAATGTCCCAGGCTTCCCTGGCTTCCAGTCACATTGTCACCTCTGAACATATTCCCATATGGACGTATCCCTCATTTTCAAACAGAGAGTTACTGGGGTGGAGGGCATCCCATTCAAACAACAATTTGAAGCTTTTTCTAACTGTAGGGCAAACCCTTCCAGATGTCCCTTAGTAAAACGTTGGCTTATTTGCCCTAAAGAAATTAATATAAATAGATACGAATTGTAGGAATTTGTGCCATTAGCACTGACTTTAATTCAAAGTACACAGTGTTTGATCTCAGTGCCTATTGCATAGAAGATCCTCAGAAAATTAGTTTCTACTTTTTCCACTTATATCATTCAATTTATTATTGTAGTTTTGTATTTCAGGGTTTCTTTTTAGAGAGTGAAAGCGAGCATGCACACACGAGTAGGAGAGAGGGGCAAAGGGAAAGAGAGAGAATCTTAAGCAGGCTCCATGCCCAACATACAGCCCAACACAGGGCTCCATCAACCTCACAACCCTGAGATCATGACCTGAGCCAAACACTTAACCAGTTGGTCCACCCAGGCACCCCTATTGTTACTTGTTTTGAACTTTCTCATTTATTTTCTTTTGTTCTCTTTTAAAGGAGAGATTTAAGGAAGCTGAGGAAATCTACCAGGCTGGAATAAAGAACTGTCCAGACAGCTCAGACTTACACAACAACTATGGGGTTTTCTTAGTTGATACTGGTGAGTGAAACTAAAGAGAACCTGTTCTGTTGAGATTAGATAATACTATCTATCAAGCAAAATGGCAACCACTCCAGTAATGTCTCAGAAGTAACATTCACTTCTGGGCTTGGCAGGAAGCTCACACTGTTGACAGTCACATTGTACTGTGGGGCTGTCATTTCTCTAAATCTTCAAGCTCAGTTCAGCAAAATCTGCCCAGTTCATTACAACACTAAGGAAAACTCCCCAGGTGTCAGGAAGTAGCCTTGATGATTTAATGAGTAGCAGTCCTTTGAGTATCATTTATACAAGTTCATATGTCTAAGATGATGAAACATTCCTCGGCAATGATGCAGAACTTGCCTCTGAATCTAGTTACCAGCAGATGGAAAATACTTTTCCACATCTGAAAAAAAAAAAGCCTCCAAAATTGTTCTGTCATTCTTTCTTGATATACATTATGGAAACCATTTTGTTATAATTGATAGAGTACTCTTACATGACAGGTGCTATATAAAATATACTCACTCCACCTTATTTAAGGCAAAACTTTACTGAGCGGGGATTCTGTTTCCTTTGTGATTTGTATCCTATATACTGTTGGCATGCTATAAATACCTATAAAGAATCAAAAGATATTTGAATTTAATGCAAAAGCACCATTTTGTTCTCATGGACTATTAGACTGTCTGCCTTGTGGTAAAATTCTATTTTAATAATTTTGTCAGTATGGATGCTTGAAAAGGTTTTATTTTCTAGTTATCTGAAACTTTTCTGTTTTATAGAATATAAATTTACATTCCAAAACTCCTGGGAAAGGTCCCTTATTTTTGCATGTAAAATTGTTTTGTAGTGCCACCTGCTGGTTTGTTAGCAGCACAATAAGACATTGTCATGAAGATCTAAAAACCCTAAGAAACCCCACGTTGGTGCAGTCTTAGGCCTCTTCCTTCTACTTCAACAACAAACAATGCCACTCCCCTAGAAATCTCACTGGCCACCCTCTGTGTCTTCCCACCACTCCTTTTGTTTCATGTGTTTTATACTGGTGAACTTCTCACTATTACCAGTGACCTATACATACATGGTATCTCATTTGGTGCCTATTAGTCAGACATGCATTCAAAGAAGGTGCACTTGAGAAGATGTCTGCAGGTAATAAACATTCCATTTTCAGAATTTAGATAAGATTTCATTAGGAAGCTTCTTTGAGGACCTTATCAGAGGCTTTATTCTAGTTCTGATCAAATCCACATTTGCCCTGGGATTTTTGTCAAGTCAAATGCACTTTGCAGTTTAGTGTCTATATCTTTAAAGTTATACTTTTATTTTGTAATAGCCCTTAAATCCCAAGAGACAGCTAAATGGTATCTAAAGGCATCTAACTAGTATCAAAAATACCTGTAAAGATCATTTAATTAAAATATTGTAATATGTATAATGCGTTGGACACACGCAGGGTGGCATTATTATTATTTTTAAAGTCCCATTATATAGTCCCATTTAACAAAAATGTATCATTTTGAAAAGATTTTCAAGATCTAGCTGATACATACTTCTATAAAGCAGCGCCTCGATTACTATGTTGCAGTACAGTAATTGAGATCAACTCTTAGAAATTGTTTCAGGCAAGTTTTCTTTCTATAATAGCCTATTCTGTTTTGTAGTATAATGGAAAGCAACAAAGTCTTGCATAAATAACAATCATTGATGATCGCAAAACATCATACTAGCTAGGGCAATGGGTGGAAAACACTTTGGCTAGAATGATACGTGTAATAAAAGAAAGAGGTTTTCGTTTTTATTGCCTTTTTATTATTAATTTCCTTGGAAGTAGAAATGGATACTAACTGAATAATTGACGGTATGACTCAGTAATACAAAGAAGAATGATATACATCAGAAGGGAAATTGAAGAGCCTCATGTATTGTATAATTAAGTCATGCTCTACTTTTACCAACTACCACTGATTCCAGGCTCTCCAGAGAAGGCGGTGGCCCATTACCAGCAGGCCATCACACTCAGCCCAAGTCATCATGTGGCTATGGTGAATCTAGGGAGACTCTACAGGTCATTGGGCGAGAACAGTGTGGCTGAAGAATGGTATAAACGGTAAAATTCCTTTTCTTTACTTTGTAAGTTGCCCAAGGACCTCAGTAGTTGCCCTTCCAATTTTTATGTAATTGGAACAGAATATTAACAAATATTGCCAACTCAGGCAATACAGACTCTCATCTTCAAAGAAAATAAAACCAAACCCTTAATGGTGTCCCAGTGCGTGGCTTTTCTGCCTGCTGGTTAGAAGACGGTGCTAAACCAAGGTTGGAATTTAATTCCTGCCTTAGTTAGTCCATTGTATTCTGAGGCTATGAACTGCAGCCCAAGCCACAGATGGCAGTTTCAAAAACGGATGTGGAGGAGAGACTGTGCATATATCAGAGCAAGCCTATCACCATAATGGAAACGATCCTTGGAGCTCAGTGTGCATATTGATAGGTCACTAGAGACATTCTTATAGTCAGAGGGTGGCATCACGATCTTTTCAAAAACATTTTTCTTGATTATAAAAACTAGAGACCGTGTTGGAGCAGAGTCTCCAGCTGTGGACTGCCATCCCTAAATCTGAGTTTTGAGCTTTCGAAATGTACCTATTAGAAGTGTCAATTCATCTTTGTGAAAACTCAGCGCACTGCAGGTGTCACGCAAAGCCGAGATATTGTCACCTTTGGGAGCGCTGTATTATAACACTGGCCGGTACGAGGAAGCTCTACAGATTTACCGGGAAGCTGCGGCCCTCCAGCCTTCTCAAAGGGAGCTCCGCCTGGCCCTGGTAAGTAGATTGCTAAAGAAAATCAGGCAGGGTGCAGCGCAGGGAGCAGGAGTCAGAAGCCTCAGGATCGCCACTAGGATGCTAGAATGTATCCATTTCCCGACTATCCGTGTAACCTGTGTTAGAGCCATTCACCAAACACAGACACTAAAAGCTTTTTTAAGTTTTTGGTTTGAAATAATTTCAAACCTAAAAAATTTGCAAGGATAGCAAGTAGCTCCCATATACCCTTTCGCCCAGATCCATCAATTTGTAGCATTTTGATGAATTTGTTTATCAATGGCTTGTGTGTATATGCATCCATATATGTGCATATTTAAGTGCATGTTATTATTTCGTGAGCTATGCGACAGATACAGATCCCACACCCTTTATTTCTAAGTACTTCAGCAACTAAGAACAAGGACATTCTCTAATATAACCACAGTATGATGATCAAATTTAGGAAATTGGTATCAACAATTTTTTTAATTTCAATTTTTGGAAATTTGCATTTTTTTTACTCTTCTTTAGATCTGTAACAAATCAAACTTGTTATAAATGCAATGTCTTGTTGAAACAATAAGAAATAATTTCTTTTTTAAAAAATTTAGTCAACTTTTTTAAAAAGTCACAAGTCATTTCATTGGTGATCTTTGTTCTCCCTGCTATTCACATATAATGCATTATTCTCCTAAATCAATAAACAGAAACAAACAACAAAAAATTAAAACCTGTAAACCGTGGGAATTCAGCTCCCTCTGTGAATCTCAGATAGATGCCGAGCAATTTTGTCAGGAGTGTTTCTGGCACGCCTCTATTCAGGGATGCTGTATTTGAAGAGGTGATAACAAAGTGTCTCCTAAGCAAAGGTCAGTGTGGTTTTGCAGGCTCAGGTTTTGGCCGTAATGGGTCAGACAAGAGAAGCTGAAAAGATGACCAACCACATCATGTCAGAGGAGACCGGATGCCTCGAATGCTACCGCCTGTTGTCAGCCATCTACAGCAAGCAGGAGCGCCATGACAAGGTAGAGAGGACACGGGAGTTGTT
>CM053571.1:74788018-74841168 GCA_028646485.1 Cryptoprocta ferox
AAAATAAATAAATAAATATTTTAAAAAGTAAAGATTTTATGTGGTATTATCTCAGTTTGTTTTTATCTAACTCTATAAAGACCAACATGTGTATGCTTTATCATTTTCCATGTTTCTTAATATATATATTTTTACAGAGTCCTTACAACAATGCTTATACAGGTCAGTGACCCTGCGTTACAACTGTTATTGTTTATCTCCATTTTAAAAGTCACATAAGCTGTAAATTTATGAACTGATTCAACAAAATATTTATTGAATGCCTGCTATATGCCAGATTCTATGTCAGGTACCAGGAATAAAGTGGTGTAATAAAAACAAAAAAAAAATCACTTTTGTCCTCATGGAGTTTATATTAGAAGAGGAAACCAAGATTAAACAAGCAATCACAAAACAAATGTAGAATGGGGCACCTGGGTGGCTCAGTCGGTTAAGCAGCCGACTTCAGCTTAGGTCATGATCTCACGGTTCGTGGGTTCGAGCCCCACATCAGGCTCTGTGCTGATAGCTCAGAGCCTGGAGCCTGCTTCGGATTCTGTGTCTCCCTCTCTCTCTGACTCTCCCCCACTCATGCTCTATTTCTCTCTGTCTCAATAACAAATAAAATATTTTTAAAAATTTTAAAAATGTAGAATTATAGCTGTGCTCAGTGATGTCATGAACAGTGACATGGTTCTAACAGGCATATAATCGGGGACCCGACTGATCTGGGGAGTTAGGTTCCCTGTGGAGTGATGTGAAAGTGAATGCTGAATGATAAATAGGAATTAGTAGACAAAGGAGGGCAGTGAAAAGCATTCCAGGCAGGATAAAGTGGCAGCAGTAAGTGGCAAGTCTGAAGGATGGGCATGAAGGGAGTAGGGTGCCGTGTAAGATAATGGCTGTAGAGTTTGCTAGGTTAACACCACACAGGGCTTGGGACCAGGGCAAGGGTTTTGTCTTATCTTGGGAGAAGCTTTGGGGTTTTTTGTGTGTGTGTTGTTTTGTTTTGTTTTGTTAGAGAGAGGGCACAAGTGAGCAAGGGGCAGAGAGAGAGAGAATCTCAGGAGGAGCAGAGAGAGGAGAGAGAGAGAGAGAACGGGACAGAGGCAGGCCTCGTGTTTACCCGAAGTGGGGCTCGATCTCACTTGAAGTGGGACTCTAGCTCACCCGATATGGGGCTCAAACTCACGAACTATGAGATCATGACCTGAGCTGAAGTCAGATGCTTAACGACTAAGCCACCCAGGCGCGTGGAGCTTTGGGGTTTTATGGAGAAGAGCAGCATGGTGAGGGGTGTGCTTTGAAGGGATCCCTGGCTGCAGGGGGTGGGGCAGAGAGTGCTGGGAGCAGAGTCGGCACCAGGGACCTAATAGGGGGCCATGATTGGAGGGGTCCAGATGGGCACAAGCAGGGCAAAACAACTGATGCCGGATCTTGTTTCCTTTCAGCTTTATCACACGACCTCCCAGTGGAATGGTCAGGGACATTTCCTTGTCACTAATATTAATGGAAACTCTGGAGTATAGGGAAATTATTTTGTCAGGCCCACATTATTTCTCAGTGAGAACATCAGGAAGAATGAAGAATGTGTTTTGATTGTCATTTACCACAGCAGCTAATACAGAAGGACAAAAAGTATAAATGTTATCATTTAAGTTACTTTTTCTTCATCTAATCTACATTTATTGTCTTACTTTCAAACCTGTTATAGGCACTCGATGCTATAGACAAGGCTCTCCAGCTGAAACCAAAGGACCCAAAAGTCGTATCTGAACTTTTTTTCACAAAAGGAAACCAACTAAGAGAGCAGAATCTTCTGGATAAAGCTTTTGAGGTACAAACACTTAATAAAATTATGTTATTAAATGAAGGAATTCAGATTAATACTCTCAATCTTTAATGAAGCGTATGTGGTAAAATTTAAGATCACTGGCATGTTTGTGGAGTGAAATTTCTGATTAATTGCCATGATGTTATACGTCTAGTTTTTATCATTGAGCCTCTGGTTTTTTACTATTGAGAGTTCTGCAGTACCTCCACATTATTTTCTGAATTCTTGCCTTTAACTTGGTGTCTGAAGCAATTCCACATTTTTCCCTCAAGCCAGTTTTTCTCCCTGCCACTCTCACTCTCTCTGCCTGCACTAACTTTCTATTCCAGCTGGACTAGTGCTGAATAACTTTGGCATTTCCACACACCGTTATAACACCCTTCTACACCATCCCCCATCCCCAATTCCCCCACAGATTCCCTCTCAGAATCCACTAACACTAATCTGGAAACCCATCTGGACCATCCTTTCTCCCAGTCTCCTTGTTTCCTGTGAACTTTTAAAACATTTACTGTCTCTACAGTCATTTGAAAGTATCGTATGTTACATTGTATAGTTAGGTCTCTTTCTCCACTCCCTCTGTCCTCTCGGCCTCTCACCTCCCTCCACCCCCCTGCCCTGTGCATAACACCTGCTCCCCAGTTAGATGAAACTTGTCCTCATAGAAAGGGACTGCTTCCTTCTGTGTTCCAGAACATAATGTCTTGGATCTTATAGGCATTCAATAGCTACAGCTTTCAGATAAAATTTATACACAGCCTGAAATTAAAACAATATTATAAGCAAATAGAAATGTTATAGAAATACCAAGCATTTCTGATAAAGCCACAAGTCGGATTAATGAATTCATAAAATTACACTAAATGCAACATGGGGAAAGTAGAGTTTTAAATGATATTATTGTTTCTGAAAACAGTGAGCAATTTTTAAAATATTCAAAAACAAATGTAAAGATATTTGGAAAAACTAATTTGAATGTGAACCCTTAAAACAGAAACAGTGGCATATTTAAAGCAGAAAGTGTGCACTTTTCTCTGCCCTGTGAACACTTTTAATACCTTGAGTTACTTATAACTAACATGACAATTTAATTAATGTATAATTTAATTAGGAATAGTTATTTGGTATCTATAGCTGTATCTTATACATTGTATTGAAAACAAAAGTATTTTCTAGTTGCTTAACTAATAGATCAAAAAATCATTTTAAAATGGCTAGATTGGAGAGCCAGGGTAGGTCAGTTGGTTGAGGATCTGACTTTGGCTCAGGTCATGAACTCACGTTTCGTGAGTTTGAGCCCCACGTTGGGCTCTGTGCTGACAGTCAGAACCTGGAGCCTACTTTGGATTCTGTGTCTCCCTCTCTCTCTGTTCCTTACACGCTTGCACTCTCTCTCTCTCTCTCTCTCAAAAATAAAGATTTAAAAAAAAATTTAAAGTGGCTAGATCTATGAAGAGTAGGAATAAGGCCTTGGGCCAATAATAGCAGCTAAAATTTGTTAGCATTTTTATTTATGATTACATGTATTTAGTAATTCAATCTTTGCAGTAGTCACATAAGAAAGTTATGGTCATGGTCTCCGTTTTACAGTTAAATAAACTGAGACTCAGAGGTTATGTAACTTGCTCGAGGTCACAGAGGGTAAGAGATGGAGCTGGGATTTGAATCCAGATTCTTAATTTCTACCCTACACCCTCATCTCTATTGATAGAAATTAACCCAAGACACATTCTTCAGGTTTATTTTAGCAGCTTTTTAAAGGTATAGTTTCTTGTTATTCCCTTGCTTCTCTTAAAACTCAAGTGGAGGAAGAATGGACCAGATTCTATTTACTTTATGAATCTGTGCCATTGGATTCTTGGTAATGAAAATAGCAAAGACATTAAAATATACACACAGATACTTAGCTTTGCAAGTGAAAGCAACACTCTTAGCCTTTGGCTTTATTTAGGTGACCACTCTTAGATTCAGACCCAGTGGTGAGGATGCCTGTGACGTAAAACAATGTGCAAAATATTACCAATATGCTGCACAGATACTACATTTAATGGGATACACATTTTCAGACCAAAAGAAGTATTTGAGGAGGAAGTAACTCTCTTCAGACATGTGAAGACCTTTCATGAGGTGGAAGAGAAAGGAAGGCTTTGTAATGATTAAAACTATCCCCTAGGAAAATGGCTGTCCTTAAAGAAGTAATGAGAGTCCTGTCTGCAAGTATTTCAGCATAAGCTGAATAAACATGCCAATGACATTGTGAAAAGGGGTGCTACACTAGGGCTAAGCTATGTAGGAAAATACTCTAAGATTCTGATTATTGAAAAAAAATATTCTTACAAACTCCATTTATAGTGAAAAAGGCCAAAAGAGTTTGTTTGCCAGTCAAGGCCAGCAAGAAATGATGCACTATAATAAAATCTCCTGGATTCCCCGCAGGTGTCCTCAGCCTCTGCAGGCAAATTACACATTTCAATTTCTTCCACTTCCGAATCATCCATTTTGAAAAATAATTGAAATAAACGGGAACACCTGTGAGCTAGCAGTGTCTGGTTTCATTGTATTAACCATTTAAATTCTCGCCGATGAAGAAAGTGGTTTCCACATCTGTAGCATTAAACATAGGTTTTCGTTTCTCAACCTGAAGATGTTTCTTATATATTTTAGAGCTACAAAGCAGCTGTGGAACTGAATCCAGATCAAGCGCAGGCCTGGATGAACATGGGTGGAATCCAACACATCAAGGTAGGAGAATAATTTACTTCCATGTGGACTGGCTTTTCCTTTGCATTTTCTCTTTCTGTCTTCTCTCTTAAAAGATTGAGAAAGTATTGTTTATACCTTCTGTGAATTGTTTGAATACCCAAAACATAGGTGTTTAAAAGTGAAATTAGCGTTTATGTTCACCTTGTATTATCATGATATTGAATATCATGAAACCATTTTAAAATAAATCTATACAAATTAAATTCCATAATTTTATTTAACGTAAAGAGTGTCGTGTGCGCTTAAGAGAAGTATCATCACACAGCAAGTTTAATCTGCTCATGTGAACTAAGACTTGTTGGAGTTTAGTGTAGCTCATTGTCCTTCAGCTTAACTCATGGTCAAGACCACACTGTTTCTTTACATATTACTTTACTATTTCTTGTATCTAAAGTGCCTTTTACCCCTTAATTTTTTACTGAAACACAAGGCCGTTTACTTGTGAGTTTGTTTTTTTGTTTTTCCAAAAGAAAAAGCTACCTTCGAGAGAATCATTAAAAATGACCCTTGGGAGGACTGCTGTCTGTAACAAATGAACTCAAAGACTCACATTCATTCATTCATTCATCCATCCATTCATTTGACAAACATTTACACAGAGCATGCTATGCCAGGTACTCTTTCTTGGGGCACGAGGAATAGAACATGGGACAAATAAGACAAAAATTCCTGTCTTCATGAAGCTAACACTTAGTAGGGGAGACTGGTAATAAACGAACACATACGTGCATACATACATACATAAAATATATCATGGTGCTGTGGAGAAAAAAAGAGAGAGAGAGAGGATAGGAAGTGCCATGGGGTAAGGGTTGAAATTTAAAATTAAAGTGGCTGGGAAGGCCTCACTTAAAAAGTGATTTTGAGTAGAGACCTGAAGGGAACAAGCCATGCAGCACAATAGGGAAAGAGCATGTGCATAAGTCCTGAGGTATGAGTGTACCAGCTATGTTTAAAGAACAAGGAGGGGGCAATTGAGGTGAAATGGTAGAAGCCAGGGTCAAAGAAGACACAGGACCAGATCATGCAGAGCCTTGAAGGGGGATTGTAGGGTCCTTGGCTTTTATGCCATGCCAAATGAGTTGGGATCCTTGGAGGACTTTGAGCAGAGAAATGCCGTGGTCTGACATGTTTTTAAATGTTTAGCTAACCTATTTCCAGTCTTCTATCTGTCTTTATATTGATAAAATAACAATATAGTGATTAGGATTTAAACAAAAGCCTAATAGGGTTTACTATTAAATGGAAACTGTCACTCTCAAAAACACAACAAAACAAAATGGTGACTCATGATTATACAGCTGGAAGGCAATAATGGGATAGTTAGTCTGTGACTGACAGCCCTGGTCCAATAGAGGAACATGGATGGTGATTCCAAACATGACATTTATCAGGACAGAATAACCTGAGCTCTGATCCTAATGGTTTTCTAGGGTGTCCAGCAGCGAACTTACTTTTAAAATAGTAACAATTTTAAGTAGTTAAATAGTATGTTAAATAGTTACATTTTAAAATAATACACTCAGTATGTTTTTAGATGGGCATGTGCCTGCATTTAAAACAGTGGGTTCAGTTGCTAATTTAAAAAGTACAATAAATACACTCAAGACTTTTCCAAAAAGTTTGGAACTACAGGGGAAATAGTACATTCATTGGACTTTCAGATTAACAAGTGAATCCATGCTTTACATTTAGAAGTACTTAACTTAAAAAGGTGTCTGGAGGTTGAAGAAGGATCTGTTGAGTGTATGACTTTAAAATGTAATGAGCACACTGATTACATTAGTTTATGCAGTTTTTCATCTTTGCAAACATCATGTGTTAGGTTAAAAAATGTAAAATTGCCATGCTTGTAGTTTAAAAATGGCCTCTATCAGTGAATTCATATGATGCAGTCCGATATAAATGTATAGACCAGGCACATGGCTTGGGATGCCAGATTATTATGAGGTCCTAAGGAGCAATCATTAACTTTCTGTCTTTTGCAGAAAGGTAGCCCTTAGTAGCAGACTGCTCCCATCGGTGTCAGTCCATTCCGGGCTCACTCCTTCCCTGAGCCCGGGTGAAGCTTAGAGTACTGAGGTTGGCTGTTGGAATAAGGCTTTGCAAGGAGGTGGCATAAAGAAATGAGAAGAGAGTTGTCTCTTGCTTATACTGCTTTGTAATAAAAGACAATGATTATGAAGCTTTGTAAAGGACAGAGTGGATAGAATAAAAATCTAAAATACATTCTTTATAAACAATTGCATAAACTGGGCCATAGCACAAAGTACTGTTTTCGGTACTGCCCTATGATATGAATATGCCTTTTCCAGAATGGCATTGTGCGGTAAGACCTCCCTATGATGTTGTAAATGCTCTGTATCTGCACGGTGCAAGGCAGCAGCCACTAACCCATGTGGCTGTTGAACCCTTGAAATGTGGTTGGTGCAACTGAGCAACTGAATTCTTAATTTATCATAATTGATTTAAATTTAGATAGCCATGTGGGGTCAGTGGCTCTCATAGTAGATAGCACATTTCTAGAAATTAGATAATTCAGATTCCCTACCTTAGCATCTCAGAATTGGGGACATTGAATCAAGGATATAACTTTCAAAAAATAATAATAAGGTTTCCAGTTTAATCAAGAAAAGAGCAATTTGAGGGAGAAAAGATAACTCTAGGAGTAGATTTTATATGAAAGGATAAGGAAAGCTGGTAATCAAAGAAGAAAATGCCAACACACTGGGCTGAGGCCTAAATCCAGGGAAAACTCTTGGAAGAACAATTTTCAAGTCAGCTCTAGAGCAAAAGTATTTTGAGGGCACTCTAAGGGCCACACATGTTCAGTCGTCTGCATGTGTGTGCTAAGCCTAATAAATATCTCAAGACACTTGGAAGTTAAATGCTGGAGTTGAAAAAAAATAATTGAATATAGCAAATTCAGGTTCTCACTTGTTCAGAATTCTGTTTAGCCTCTTATGAGAATCAAGGTTAATAATCACAAAAGTTTTCCTTTTCTGCCATTTCCATTCTTTTCACCAATATGGCAAGTGAGTACTATAAGTGGACAGTTCTACAGAAGCCTGGATGGTCTTTTAATAATGACAACAATGGTGGCATCAGACTGAATGCTCACCGTGCGTCAGGCAGTGTCCAAGCTTTTAACATGCATTAACTCATTTGGAAGATAGTTAAGCATTCAGTAGATATTAGTTGCTAGTTGCTACCTAGTCCTTTCACTTAGAGATGCTTTTTTAAATTATGATGGGAATTCAGAGAGTAACCAGTTTTCATCTACATGGAGCTGTAATTTAGAATAAAATAGAGCAAATTGAAATTGGGGGGAATGGAGACAACACTAACAGTCGTAGTTCGGAGACATGGCAGGACATGGATCTGAAAGAGGGTGGACCAAATAAGGAAGGTAAAATTCAGTAGCAGAAAAGAGCCTGGAAAACAAACATTGTGACCAATTTGCTCAAAACCATCTGGGACCAGACACACATGGTTTCCAGTGAGAAAGTCATTGAACAAAGCAGATGGGGGTCAACAGAGGGTGGTGACAGGTGTCTTTAGCAGGTCCAGGGTGATATGTCTTCCTTCCCACTTTAAGAGGATCCAGCAGGTACCTATTGTCACACGCGTTGGATAAATTAACCCCATATTCTTATAAGTTCTTTTCATTATATAAAAACTTACATTTACGCTACAGCCTGTATTAGGCAAAAGTTTCTTTTATGTCATAAGTTGGAGATTAAAAGAACTTCTACCACTAAAGAGTTATAGTGGATTTCTATTTAACCATCATGACTTCTGCAGTTTCAAAAACATTTCCCACAAATATTCCTCCATGTTCTCTCTCTCTCTCTCTCTCTCTCTCTTTCTCTCTCTGTCTGTCTGTCTCTGAGTGTCTAGCCACGTCTCCATGTGATTACTAAGGAATAGAGCCATTATGAAATGACAGCCTCATACCCTACATTAGTAGAATTGAAAGTCTGGTTTATTGCCATTCACCTTACAGTGTAACTCTCATCCTTCACATTCTCCAGCTGGTCTGGTACTTAAAACACATGGATTCTCCAAAAGTACCAACAGATAAGGATAAAATTACCCAACCCATCAGGGGTTCCTTCTGAGGACATACATGTTAAACTGGGCCAGAAGGTCTGTTTCCTAGTCTCCCCGTTCTCCAAGAGTGTTCTGATGGGTCAGAATAGATCATTGTTCTCTTTCTTTGTCCCCACAGGGAAACTATGTGTCTGCAAGAGCTTATTATGAGAGAGCCTTACAGCTGGTTCCAGATAGCAAACTGCTACAGGAAAATCTTGCCAAATTGGATCGCCTAGAAAAACGATTACAAGAAGTTCGAGAAAAGGATCAGACATAGCAGCATTTGAACCAATCTCGAGGGACAGTGCTGGTGCCTCTGGAAGAGAAGAAGTGATGCAGGCTCACTTTCACAGCAGCAGGGGTGCAACGAGGAAGCTTTCCTCTCTCTCTGAGTTCAGGGGGGCACATTTTAGGACACCTGCTGGTACCTCTGTGCTGAGGGACTTGCATTTCCATGGAAGAAGACAGAAAGAGCAAGCAACAACTAGGCCTGAGAGGAAGGAAAACAAGGCCTACACATTTTGCAGATTTTTGTTGGCTTTAATTCCAGATTTCCCTTCATCTATTCCTCTGCTTTTCCAGCCTGAGAATCTCATTTCATCTCTTAGTGTAGACTTTTATGTCCCAGAAATACAGATGCTTGAGATGCTATGGAGGGAGAGCAGATCTTCTTGATGAGAATAGTTTTTTCAAAGAGAATAAAATATTTGGGATAAACCATTTTGGAAATTCCACCAAGAGGTAGCTCATTGAATTCCCCAAAACTAGAGATGAGAACTAGTTTCTCCAGAACTAGAGACTAGTTTCTATAGTTTGTATAGAATCTTCTGGAATATATGGGGGAAAGGGCTCTTGTTAAGTGAGCTTTATCTATATCCCCCTGGAGATAATCTCCCTAGAGCCCAATTGAAGAGTAAATTAAATTCCGCTCTGATGCAATCTTTTCCCGTTGCCTAATACATCAAAAAGGAAGCTTCTGGAATTGTGTATGGGTATTCTTATCCCTAGGGGAAAATCAAGGATCTTGGTACCCCAAATTCTTTATGGAAATGTTTAAGATTATTTTAATTTTATTACAAATATTACTAGAGTAGTGGTTCTGCTCTAAGATTTCAGAAGTGCTTTTAGAATCATAAATGTTTCTGCCTCCACATATATTGTTATTTTGGTGGAGAAAAAATAGTATATTCTACATGAGAAATATTAAAGATATTAACTAAGAGATATGTTCTACTTTGTTATCTTAACATTCAGTCATCCAGAGATTTATTATTTTTTGAAAACTATATTTAACCATTGAAAAATCTTTACAGTATATCACGGAAATCTTCACAGAATATAAACAGGTGGAAAGGGAGCTCTGTTGACTTGTCTACTGAGGCTCAATGAGAATTCTGTGCTTAGAACATGAGTGATGGAAACTCAGACTTCTTGATTCTGTATTTATAATTTTGGAGATTTCGTAAAGAATGCTCAAAAAATCTAGGGAAAAAAGTCTAAATTTGTAATTTAAAAAATATATATTTATATTTAAAAGATAGAGGTAGCAAAGTTGAATTTACAATTTGACCTTTGGTTTTTAGTGTTATTTATTTGATAACTTATAAAATATTTAATATATATGTATACACACATTTTATCCTGTACATAGTGGTTTTAGTAGCAGCTTTCAGAACTGATCATACAAAAATTACAAATCTGAATTATGAAGTGGTTAAGTTTTAACAGCCCCTCAAAAATTCTGTATTGATTATTCACTTGCTAACACGAAAGAAATTAGGAATCAGACATCAGTGTTTGGGTGGCAATATATTTTGGAAGTGAAGAAATTGGAACACCTGATTCTAAATTGGCCATCATCATAACTTTAAAGAAAAAAAAAAAAGAAGATGAAGAAGAGAACCCACTGAGAGTGCTGTTCACAGCGCTGGGTCAGGTGGCCTGCACATGTAACAGCCTGAAGGCACTCGGATTTCATGTGCTCAGGCCAGGGCAGGGTAAAAAATCTGCTTTTCAACACAGTATCAGGAAAACATTGCCCCTCTGTGTTGTTATCTTTTTGCCAAGGTAAGTCTAGTTAAAAGAACTTCTCTGGAAAGGGATGATGGAAGGAATATTTAAAATACAAAGGATTAAAGAATTTAAATTAGCATACCTGTATTTGTATGCATCAATAATCCAGTAACATATATATTACCACCATGATCTTCTGTTTCTAATAGTCTGTTAGCCTTATATATCATAAACTTCTCCAAAATTTTATTTAAAATGTTTATCTTCTCTTCAAAATTATACTTGTGTAGTCCTAAGGCCAAGAAATGTACTAGAGTTTATTTTAAATGATCAGCCCACCCCCAAATTGAAAAGCATAAGCCCTAGCTAAAAACAGTATCTAAGATTTTACACAACTTTTTAGAATAATCTGTAACCAAAACTCACACTTGGGAAGTTAATGGAAAAGACTAAGCCCCAAGTTTTGAAAAGCTATTAATGCCTTACTTGAAATGCTGCTAAAGGCATGAGGGTACATTAGTGGGAATAATTGAAATGGTAGTCACAGCCTCACAGTTCCTAAGGGAAGGGGTCACATGGCCTTCAGGAGACTTCTTCTATCTTCTTTTGGGTGCTTTTCTCTCTCCCCATGTCTTTCTATCTCTCTCTGTGTCTCCCCCTCCCCATTCTTCTTCTCCCCATACCACTCAATCTCCCCTTTCATTCTCTCCCTCCTCCCCCACCCCTTCTCACTTTCACTCTGTCTCATTCTGTTTGCACACACTGGCATTTCTTTGAACATTAAAAGTAAGCACTGTTTGTTGGGTCAGATATTTTTATCCTGATTTAATAACATCACTGAGATATAGCCAATGAAATAGTTTTCATAGTTAAATGGTGCCTATATGAAAATAAATCACATGTTATTTTTCAAAGATATTAAGCATATTTTATAACTTATTTTTATTTGGTCCTTGGAGCATGGAAATATTATGCGGAATTCATTCTTATCAATAAAAACAGAGTGCCCTGGCTAGTCAAGGAGATCTATCCAGACTTTAATAAAAGCCCTTAATAAAAAGCATGCTTGGCATGAGAGTGAATAGCCCTTTCTGAGTTGGAGTTGCAGAGCCAGCTTCATGAGCGTGCACTTCATGGGGCCCCTCAGGGTCCTGCACTCAGAAGCACCCCCTGCTTGGTCAAAGGCTCTGCTTGAAATTCTTAATAATTTTTTGAACGAGGAATCCTGCAATTCCATTTTGCACTGAACCCTTAAACATATAGGGTGTCCTCAGTAGGAGGGAGTTTGGCTTTTGTCTGGTTCAACACTTGATCCAGTGATCAGTTTCATTTGTGACTGTGTTACTCTGGGCAGCATTTGCGCTTTGTTCTCAGCTACATTTAAAGTTCCTTGTGTACATCTCTTCCCCTCTTACTGCCAGTCTCTCTAACCTGTCCTTCTGTCCTACCTAAAACCAGTTTCTCTTTGCCTTTAAAATTTCCAGTAAATGGCAGTCTTTTGACACAGGAGCCATGAGAATGGCTTTACTGGTTTATTTCAACCTTAAGAATTATTGAGAATTTTTTAAATGATCCACATGTTTTCAGCCTGTTAACGGTATTCATAAAACATGGTCCCATAATGTAACATAGGTAAACTAAACCAAAGATTCAAATACCTTGGAGGAAAGGAAATTTTATTTTAGGGAATCCTGAAATATATTCTTTTGGGTTTATTTGTTTTGAGATCTATCATAAAACAAAGAGGATTGTTGGCACTTTAATTACAACTTCCTATAATACTTTGCAGCCCCTAGCATGAGACTCTGACATTTGTCACAGGTCATACCTCATTTGATGCAGGGCATAGTGGTTGCACGATGCTTCCGGGCAACTGCTTTTCAGCGGGACTGAATGAGAAAATCCAAATCGTTCTATAAAAACTGACCTACAAAAGCTATAATTGGAGGGGGGGATAAAAACAAATAGGTGGCTTCTTACTGTCTCTGTTAAACATTCTAGGCCCCTCGGGTTGACGAGCCACATTCAGCTGATAGTTGAGAACTGTTCCCTTACACACATGGGCTCTCAAGCCTGGCTGGGCTGCAGGATCACAAGGGGACCTTTAGAAATCCCTGAGATGCTGGTTGTCCAGGTTAAGATGCTAATATGCAGCGAGGCTAACAACTTTAATGGACTTTTATGACTTTTATAACCTTTCTCAAGTTGTACTTTTAAATCTAGGCTGCAATGAGCCAAAGAATTCTAAAGAATAATTTATGGCACAGTTGACTGGTTGAGACTATTGTTTCAAGATTGACAGACAGGTGGGTTGGGTGGGGCGGTTCGCACTCATGGCAGTTGAACTATAATTTGACCTTACCTTTTTAGAATTCTTGGTCCTCAGATGGAGAGGAATTGCCATTTGTATACACCAGACAAGGCATCCAGTATGTAAAACTCATAGAAGGTGTTCCTGGCATAGAGTATATTCCTAGACCTGCATCTCTCTTTTGGTTACACACATGTAAACTTTTGCTAATTATATCTTATTTGTACTCATTAGAATCAGTTTTTGAGGGGGGAAAAAGCCTTTTGTGCTGATGTGTGAAGGATTTGCATCTTCCATTAATCAATCTATAGGATATCAGTAACAAGAATCAAAGCAAATGTAGTTATGGGCTGTTTGTTTGTTTTTAATTTTTCACCTAGTTTCCAAATCACATTTACTTTGATTAAATTGCATGTTGATATCTCCCAGTGATAACAAAATGTAATTATCTGACATCTTTTGGCATTTTAAAAGAGTAAAGACATGTCAAATCTTGCATTGAGGCTGCAATTGAGTAAGATGAAAGCTTACAATGTCAAATATATAAGTATATGGAAACAACATTTATGATGATTCTTGAAGTTTTGATGTAAAAGAAAAACATGTTGAACAGTTCTTCAAAAAATAACACTTCCATTATTTTTGTTTTTAGTAGTCATTAACTTAAGGAGAAGAAATAAAATAACTATAATCAAAAGAGTGGTTTAATACCAGCAAAATAAAATGTTGCAACAGAATTGATGATATTCATGTCTATCAAATGCTCATATAAAAATATGCTATTTTTATCACCAAAGATCCTTTCAGTTAAAATCTTTTAGGGCATGTAGCTTGTAAAATCAGTATCCATCACAATATATGGTGACTGTTTGTAAATGTAGATCACCATTTACTACCAAACGGAAAGACATGGCTATGTCCAGAAATCCAAGAGTTTCTTCCCATTCTCAAGTGGCGCGAGCGGCATATATTTATGTCACATTTGGAAGTTTCCACTGTGCATAACATCCTTTTGGGGGTGCCTTGCTGGCCCAGAGGAGGGGTACACCAGTCTAAGAATCTGGAAATCTGGGTGGTAGGCCTGTTCTGCACGGAGGAACCACCTCACCCTGGGTAGGTTACCTGGTGTCTCAGTCATGTTTATCACCCAGTGAAAGACTGGTTCGTTCTGTGAAACTATCAAGCTCTATGTGTCTCCTGAATCCATATTGACAGCCCTTTACATCTGAAGAGATAACTGATTAGTGTTGCCCTTTGTTTTAGAAACTCTTAAGATAATCACCGCGACAAAACACATACACAACCAATAAAAGGGACTGCACTGCCCAAGTGCTTTAACATGGCAGAGAGAATTACCCTTATTTTGCAGTCTGTACACATAAAAATTAAGTGATTTTTGTTATGTTTCTGGGGAAAAATATTTTTAAAAATTTCCTCCTAAGGAATTAAAATAACTATAGAAGCCATGGCTTGCTTTTATAATGTGGAAATCATTTGACTTGCTGTGACTCACGCGGATCCCTCCTTTTATGAGGAAGAAAATGACTTGCAGCATGTTCTTTGTTCATGTTTTTATTTCCTACTTTGATCAGTTGTATATAAATGTACATTTTTGTTACTTTTGCTGTGCCAGTTAGAAATCTACTTCCCATGAAGTATTTCTCCCATTTAAGTCCAATTATGTACACTTTGCCTAGGTCTTTACAAAATACAATTTATGTAAATGTTTATTTTATATAAAATATAATGAAAATAATTATGTCTGTTTCAATCTCTCAAGTGCTTCGTGATTAGTACCCATTGAAATCCATGTCACTAGATGATGTCTGCTTTGAAAGAAAACAAACTTCCTTCCTTTCCTGATTCATTCATTCATTCACTCCATTGTTCTGTGTGCTTCCTGTCTGCTCTGCCACACACCTCACAATGACTATTTCAGTCCTTATGAACTCCTGATCTCTTCCTCTCATCTTGCTAAGTAGATGCCTGTACTCATTCTACAAACTCGTCTGTACACAATTCTTCCCACTCCTATTATTAGAGTGGAAGAAGAGGGCCCTAGGTGCTGGAATTTGCCTCTTGTGAAGCTTCATTCCAACCCTTAACTTCTCTTTTTCATCTTTAACTTCTTCCTTCTACTGGCTCTTGTGACTTCTCTTCTATTTTAAAACACATATACGGTAACCACCATCAAAATCATTTTGGAAATAAAAATGAAGTTCTTACGTATTTCTTTTCACCTCTAGCTGCTACCACGTCCTTCCTTCTCAGCCAAACTATTTGAATGAATTGTCTTCACACATTCTTTCTACCTCCATCCTTCACATTCCCTCTGCTTCATAGTGATCTGTCCCTGCAACAAACGTGCAAGTAACTGCTGTTTCTAAGGTCATCAATAATCCCCTTGGTGCTGAATCTTAGTGCAAAATCCCTTGTAGGACATTGGAGAGGATTCTAGAGTTCAGACCAGTGGTTTAGTGGGGATGGAAAAATTTTTTTACACAAAACATTATATGCCCATGATTTGCTTATTGCTCACAGGTTGGTCACTAACACTCCTAATTGTACAACTATCCTTAGAGTTGGGGCTTCTATTAAGAGACTTGGAAGGCCTCCAGTAAGAGATTATCATGCCCTAATGAAGATATGTTCACATTAAAGGCAGATTTCTCATACATCACAAATCCAGTCTGGGATAGTTCAGCCCACTCTGTCCCTTCTTGACATCCTTTCCTTGTGCATGTGTATGTGTGTGTGTGTGTGTGTGTGTGTGTATGTGTATTGATAATTCATTTAGATGCTGCAACATCATGACAAACTCAATTTCTACTTAAACCATTATCTTACTAGCAAATTTAAAATGAACAACCTATCAAATAGGTGTACAATTCATATTGAAAAGCTCTTTTCCTATTTAATGGGAGGGCATTATTTTATTAGGCCTATAAGGGACCAATCCTCATAAAAACACAAGGTCTCACTTCAGGCTGTGAGTTTTGAACTCTGGAAACAGAGGTGTTCTGTAACAGGAAATGAGATCATGCCCAACACCATGGAGACTTATGGGTATGAAAGAAACCACTGAATATCCTGCAAAGCTGTGTGTGTATCATGTGCAGAAGAGGGCAAACTGATGGCGTCGGTGGGTCCCATGTAAACGTTAGTCATGAGCCTCAACATTGTGGGTCCGACTATACTTGCACATCAAGTGAGCATTTTTCTTTCCCTCTCCCATTTTACTTGGTAATGGCTTTGTAGTGGTTTTAATTTGACCCCTTCTTGCTAAGAAGAAAGAGGTATTTGGTCCATCTGGAGGGTCTGAGCTTTTATTGGAGAGTAGTTTGTCCCTGGGGCAAGGGATGGTGATGATAATCCTTGTAAGATCACTACAATGAAAGCAACATTTAAAGGTGAGGTGGTGAGGGCCATTGGTCAGGTAGCCACCATATCAGGGGACTTCCTTTGTGATGCTCACACCTGGAGTCCTGGAGGTGCAGGGCTTTGTTGTCACAGAAAGGCTGCTTACCTTACCAACCTCCCTCTCACTGTCCCCTGGACACCCAAGCTCCAAACCCAGGAATCATCTATTCAAACTATTATCCAAGGTGTCTTTATTTAAAATAAATAAATAAAATGGTGCTTGCTATTCTCAAGAGCAGTGCAGCCCAATAGAACTATCCATAATGATGGCAGTATCCAATATCTGCTCTCCAATATGGTAGACATTAGCCACAGACAGCTATTGAGCCCTTGAAATATAGCTAGTGTGACTGAAGAACCAATGCTTTTTCTTTAGTTAATACTAATTAAAATGACCACGTGCTTAGTGTCCATTCTAGTTGGACAGGACAGCTCTAGAGCTTCTTAATGTTGTAAGATGGGACCTAGAAATCAGAGAAACCCCTTTTAGGTTCATGAGATAAGAAGGTTTGAGACTTTCAAGTTTCCGTTCCAATTACATTCTTTAAGCTTTTCACCAAAATGTGCCCATTTATCTTCTGTTCCCTTTTACAGTTACGAGGGTCATTGCCCCCAGCTGATTCTCACCTGCCTATTTCTGTACCAGCATTCCCTCCACTTTGACTGTCTGCTGTTTTTCTGTTCATCTGTCTCCTGCCTATCTCCCTAATTTGTATACCTCCTACCTTAAGGAGCTTTTATTTCTATTTTTCACAGAAGACAACTGGGCCTGGGAGATTGGTGTCTATGTTAGTTATATAGAGAATGTCCACAAGCTTTGCCTTAATTTTTTGATAAAACATACATACATTACAAATTCTGGCTTTATTCCTCTCTCAACCTCAAGCTAACTTATTACAAAATAATATTTATGGGAATAATGCTGACATGAGAATATTACCAATGAATTCATTTTAATGACCTTAAATAATGGATCCTACAGCTTTGGCCTGTTCCACTGAAGCTAGTAACACAGCCATCCAGAAGGCGGATGGCAACGTAAACCAGATCTTTCATATCTACTCTATTTGAAAACTCTTGAATGTCAAGGAGTTCCACAAGCCTCTTAGAAGGAGAGCAGTACTATTAATGCCCCAGTAAGCTTCCAGGAGTCTTCCTCCTTTCACAAGTCGGCCTGCCTGTCTTGTATGAGTGACAGGCTTCCTCGCCTCTGGGCTTGGGCCACACTCCCTGGTCTGGGACAGAATTCTCCGGCGCTGGGGGTTCCACGCCACTGATCACCTTGCTCCCTGGATCAGTCGGTAGGGCCCCCTGCCGGAAGGCGGGGCGCTGTGAAACACTTGGCGGCTGCGCCGGAGATGAGCGCGGGCGGGGACAGCTGTGAACCGGCCGGCGCGGCAGGTGCGGCTCATCTGCGCCCTCAGGAGTGAAGAGCGCGGCGGGCGCTTCCGGGAGCGGGAGTGTTGCGCCACGGAGCTTGCAGTCCTCGTTCGCTTTCCTCAGCTGCGGCGGAGGAAGCGGGGCGGGGTCCCAGCGCGTGGGGGCCATGCGGCCGCTGGTCGGGGCGGGTCTGCTGCTGTTGCTCGCTGTCGGCCTCCCGCAAAGCCTAGGTGAGCCCGGGCGCCGAGGCTGCGGGCCAGGGCCGAGTGCTGGCGAGGGAGGGAGACTTCCTTACTCCTTCAGCCACGGAGAAGGAAGGGCGAGGGCCCGGTACAGGCTCAGAAGTTCCCAAAGACGGGCCTGCGCCAGGTTTTCTTTTGGAAATTGTTTGGATTCTGGAGTTCAAGGCTTTAGGCACTTGTGCTAAGGAGCCTTCTCCACGGAACAGTAGCCAAGTAGAAGTAACATAAAGCCAAATGTCTCTTCGGGAGTAGCATATGTTGTTCTATGACCACCTCATTTATGTAATGCTCCCCTCCCAGAGTAACACCCAGATGATCCCCAGAGGGAGAGCTGGCTCATCCTGTCCCCTAGGTCTTACTAATGCAGCTCAGGCTCAACGAGGCCGGGGAACCCTGAGGCAAGTTCTAGTCAACAAGGAGTAATTGTGGGATAGTCTTGGGAATATGTTGACAAAAGAAGGGGGGGTGGGTAGCCTCCTGCTCGGTGGTATCAGAGCATCTGTGCCAGGCCAGGAATATCTGAAGGCGGAGTCTTGATCAAGGGAATCCTGACCTGAGGCGCTCCGGGTGCGTGCACACACACACACACACACACACACACACACACACACACAGGTGCTCTCTCTCCCACACAGGGCTGAAGTGTGGGATCCCTGCGGCTGATGTCAAAAGAACGGCAACCGTCTTGGATTCTGGGTTCTTCTCTGGAATTACTCGCTGGAGAGATTCAACAGTTGGTGGACAACCGTGGCAGGTCAGGATAACCAAAGCATTGAGTTCTTGAGTGAGAAATGCTGACGTTTTCCTTTTGTTTCCAATATCACAGCTGCGGTTAACATGTGATTTTTCTCTTGACCCCACTCAACCTCTCTGCCAAAAAATTTACTTCAGGGGAAAGACTTCCTAACCGATTATATCGGTAGCTTAAGAAGGTTATACAAGGAGAGTTGATTTCAGATGTTTCTAAAGGAGATGGCATCATGGGGAGACTCTTATTAGTTCTGTTTGTGCTTTTCTTCTTGGCAGGTCTCCCTGAAATTAGGTGAACACCGCTTCTGTGCAGGAAGCTTGATCCAAGATGATCTGGCTGTTACAGCCGCACACTGCCTGGTTGGCCTCAATGAGTAAGTCGTGGGTTTCCATTACTTATCAAACCTTGACTCCTAGCAATAGGACTGGGAGATTTGAAGCTCTAAATACCTGGCAAAGTTCAATCTCAGTCCCTTTCTGAATTTTCCCACCTGGTCCACCCACTCACTGACCTTCCTGATCCCCAGAAACCTGTATCTGTCTCAAGATTTCCTGTAACTCCTACTCTACTAATCAGATGTCCTCTATAAATTGTGGAGTTAGTGGAGAGGTGGGGGTGATGGATAGTTGTTCTAGTAAATTATTAACATTTATTGTTAAATTAATGCTCCAAAGTTTTAGTAATCTGAATTTCAGTCATGAGGAGGAAAACAATACTGTGAAAAGAACAGATACTTAGCCAGATTAAGAGAGAGTGCTGATAATAAGAAAAGGACCGTTCTAGGAACGTCTTTTATATCTTGTTAAAAAAGACAGAGCATATACAGACTAGTACAAAAGAAGAAAAAGACATCACACTTAAATGTTTCATGCCGAACTACAATTGATGATAGGGGAAAGGGTTCACAGAAGGTATACACTCTGATGGAAAGCCATGACTTTACAGATCCCTATAATTTATAGGCAATGATAATAGTTGGTAGTAATAACTAATAAAGGTACATCTTCTTTGAAGACTTAGAAATGCTTCAAGTTACATTAATCACTTTTCATTTAAGTCAGTGAAAACAAGACCGTCTTGAAACAGCTATACTTATTGGAACATTTTTCTTTGGTTTTAGGAAGCAAATGAGGAGTCTGACTGTGACTGGGGGGCAGTACAACCTCTTTCAGAAGGGTAAACAAGAACAAACGATTCCTGTCTCAAAAATGATTATCCATCCTGAGTACAACAGACTTAGATATATGAGCTCTGATATCGCACTGCTGTATTTAAAACACAAAGTCAAGTTTGGTAAGTAAGAGGAGTTAGCATATGTAAACAATGTAGGAGAAAAGTGTGTTTTATTAATTCTATACCAGTTAACAGTTTCTGTGTAAATATCTGGTAATATTAGAATAGCTACGTTTGTCCTTTTTAAAATTTTGTTTATAACATATAAAAAGCACTGTAAGGACTGAAAGTCCCAGACACAAATTTTATATGCTTAACTTAATCCTCATTTTAAGTCTTTTGTCTTGACTGGGCTGTATTCTAGACTTAACACTCGGCTCTAGCCTGGGACTTTGAGACATTTGAAAATGTTTTCAGAAACTTCTCCTTTCTTTCATCATTGTGGACTAGGTATCTGACACTCTCTCAGCACGAGTAATCTGAACATTTTAGATAAAAGTATTAAAAATCTGTTTTTTAAATGTAAAAAAAGGGAAGTGATCCGTGGCCCAAAACAATGAAAGAACACAAAGCTAGAGGACTTGGCCGGGCATTGAAATAAGCCACTTCCCTTGAGGCATCTAAGTGATCTTTAAGAACCTAGAGCTTTAACTGGTCATGCAGGGAGCCTGTATGGGAGTGGGGGTAGGGGATGGGCGAATCTGATTGACGTCTCCCATGTAACCCCTGCCTTCACAACAGGTGATGCTTTGAAAGACAGGGGAAAAAAGAGGGGAGATGTGCCACATAAAGTGAGGGAATCAGGAAACTTACCTGCTTGAATCTTGGTTCTGGATGCAAGTTTCCCAAAAGGATCTGTTTCCCAAAAGGATCATGAGCAAGCAAGCCTCATTCAGGTTAGATACTGGAATTCCCATTACCTGTGACCAAAAGAAACTATTGCCCATTTTCCTGTTTCCCTTTACAGAAAAATGATGAAGTTACATTTATGGGAGCTATGTCATTTTCCTCTCCTCAGTTCTCCTAATTGCATGTATTAGGTCGAAGATATCTGCTAGACATCCAAGTCAGACTTTCACCCCACCCCGCCCCCAAATTCGCTCTTGTCACAGTCACTGACGTCCATGTTGCTAAATTTCAAAGGTAAATTCTCAATCCTCAGCTTATTTGACAGGAGTTTTGACAGACTTGTTCATACTCTCCCTGGAAACATTTTTCTTCACTTGAGTTCCAGGAGTCCCTTGGTTTTCCTCCCACCTTTTTTTCCACCCTTTCTTAGTCTTCTATGACAATACCTCCTCTTCTTTTGACCTCTTATTGTTGGAGTGCTCAGTTCTTGGATCTCTACTTTATCTGCCCTCCTTTAGTGTTCTCATCCAGGCTCAAGGCTTTAAACACCATCTGCTTGAAGACTATCCCAAATGTTATCTATCTATCACACATGCTGCTGGGATTATTAGGAGTCGTACAGCTAACTGCGTACTGATCACCCACCCAGATGGGTAATAGGCATCTCAAACTTAATATGTTTAAAACAGAATCTTGATTATCCCCTGTATCCTAAATCTGCTTTACCCATAGCCTTGCATTTTGATTAATGACAACTCTACCCTTCCAGTTGTTTAAGCTAAACACTTTGCACTTAGTCTTGATTCTTCTTTTGCTCACATTGTACACCTGATCCATCACAAAAGTCCCATGGCTTCTGCCTCACCCTGTCTACTCTTACCATCCTGTTCCAGGCTACCATCCTTTCTTGCCTGGGTTAATTTTAATAGTCTCTTAAATGGTCTTTAGCTTCCTCTTTTGCAAGTCTAATCTTTATTATTAACCTAACAACCAGAATAATACTTTTTAAAATATAAGTTATATTATGTCACTCCATTCAAAACACTTCAGTGGCTCTTCATTACACTCAGATGGAAATCAGTATTTTTATCAATTGCCATCTCTGTCCTCCTAGCCTGTTTTTTGTTTGTCTTTTCACTATTATTTTTTCCTTAATCTGTTCCAGCTATTCTGGCCAACTGTTTCTCAAGCATATATGACATGATCCCATGGCAGGGATGCTCCATTCTGTTTCTTCTTTTCTTCAAATACTTTCTGCTCAGGTAACCACTTGGTTTCAAAGCTTTCCTCAAATGTCATCTGCTCAGGGGCATCTGCTGGGTGGCTCAGTCAGTTAAGTGTCTGATTCTTGATCTCAGCTCAGGTCTTAATCTCAGGGTGGTGAGTTCAAGCCCTGCATGGGGTTCCAGTTTGGGTATGAAGCCTACTTAAAAGAAATGTTATCTACTCAATGACACTTGCCATGACTATCATATTTAAAATTATATTTCCCATGCTATCCTCCCTAATCCTCAGATTTTGGATCTTCTTTACCCCACTCTGATTTTTCCAGAGTGATATTATGTAACAACCAAATAAGTTATTTTCTTTATTTTTTGCATTCCCACTCCCAACACACAGCCTTGTATGTAAGGGATTTATCTTTCTGCTAATTCAGTGGAGTCTAGAAGAGTGCTTGCCACATAGTAGTACTCAGTTACTGTTAGGGGGAAATATCCTTTAGGAACAAAGATATACCCTCAGTGGAACAGAATAGAGAACCCAGAAACTGACCAGTCATACCTATGTGGTCCACTAATCTTTGACAAAGCAGCAAAGAGTATCCAATGGAAAAAAAGAGTCTCTTCAATAAATGTTGTTGGGAAAACTGGACCACTTTCTTACACCATATGCAAAAGTAAATTCAAAATGGATGAAAGACCTAAAGATGAAATGGGAACCCACAAAATCCTAGAGAAGAACACAGGCAGCAACCTCTTTGACCTCAGCCATAGCAGCTTCTTACTAGACTTGTCTCCAGAAGCAAGGGAAACAAAAGCAAAAATGAACCATTGGGACTTCATAAAGATAAAAAGATTCAGCACAGTGAAGGAAACAATCAACAAAACTAAAAGGCAACCTACAGAATGGGAGAAAGTATTTGCAAATGACATACTGAGTAAAGGGCTAGTATCTAAAATCTGTAAATAACTTATCAAACCAACACCCAAATAATAATCCAGTTAAGAAATGGGAAGAAGAGACAAACAGACATTTCTCCAAAGAACACCTACAAATGGCTAACAGACACATGAAAAAATGCTCAACATTACTCATCATCAGGGAAATACAAATCAAAACCACACTGAGATATCACCTCTCACCTGTCAGAATGGCTACAATTAACAACTCAGGAAACAACTAATGTTGATGAGAATGTGGAGAAAGGAGAACCCACTTGCACTGTTAGTGGAAATGCAAACTGGTGCAGCCACTCTGGAAAACAGTATGGAGGTTCCTCAAAAAGTTAAAAATAGAACTACCTTGCACTACTATGTATTTATCCAAAGGATACAAAAACACTGATTCAAAGGGGCACATACACCCCAATGTTTATAGCATTTTGTAGCACTATCAACAATAGCCACATTATGAATGCCCACTAACTGATGAATGGATAAAAAAGATACATACACACACATATGCACACAATGGAATATTACTCAGCCATCAAAAGATTGAAATCTTGTCATTTGCAATGACATGTAGAGCTAGAGTGTACTATGCTAAGCAAAAGAAGTCAGAGAAGGACAAATACCATGATTTCACTTATGTGTGGAATTTAAGAAACAACATGTGAACATAGGGGAAGGAAAGGAAAAATAAAATAAGATAAAAAACAAAGAGTAAGCCAAACCATAGGAGACTCTTCATGATAGAGAACAAACTAAGGATTACTGGAGGCGAGGTGGTGGTGGGGGGATGGGCTATATCCGTGATGGGCATTAAGGAGGGCACTTGCTGGGATGAGTAGTGTGTATTATATGTAAATGATGAATCACTGAATTCTACTGAAACCAATGCTACACTATATGTAAACTAACTTGAATTTAAATAAAATCTTGGAAGAAAAAAAAAGAACAAGTGTATACCCTAAAAGTTAGTAGTTTTGGAGGGTCAAGGTGGTGTGTATAACACGGGATTGTGTTGTTCCTTGTTTTACTTTTTCTGCATTTTTCTAAATTTCTATAAATATGGAATAGTTTTTATGAGAGGGGAAAACTTTGAAAATATATATCGATATTATATTTAGAGGGAAAGTGTAGAAGCTATGAAGTCAACTGCATGTCACTTTTCCAAATATATTCAGCATCCCTTGTCTATCTAGGAAACTTACAATTTTTTTTCCAGGAACAGCTGTTCAGCCAATCTGTCTTCCCCATAAAGAGGATAAATTTGAAGCAGGGACTCTTTGCATGACCAGTGGATGGTGCAAGATTTCAGAGAGTAAGAGGCATCAAAAAATAATAATTATAGTTTTAGATTTCTTTGCCCACTAGAAGCAGACATTTTATTGGCCATGAGTAATACATTTATCCTGTTTTGTTTTTGTTTTTTTTCCTCTGATTTATGACCCAATGAAAATTTCTGGTTGTCTTCACCATAAAAATGTCTGTATTTAAGGCTCAACATAAAAGTTCTGCTGCCCATTTCAGTTATGGTGTGTCAGAAAAAGAAAACCAGCAGTAACTATGACAGATGAAGGAGAATTCAGTAAAGGGATAATCAGGAAATAGTCACAATAGTTAAATCTCCATGATTTTTCAAAACAAAGAATTTCACAAAATACCGCTTTATCGACTAAAGTTTTCTGCTTCGGGAAACTTCAAGTATAGAATTAGAAAAGATACAATTGCCTATATTACCTTTAAAGAATCTGATTTTAAGAAAAATGTCCTTTATCATATATCTGATTTTAGGAAAGAATATAATTCACACCTTATGAAAGGACTTCCACATTTTGATTAAACATGGTTGAAATTGTTTTATATTTGTAGTGTTCTTACTGATTTGTTTCAGTGAGGACAATCGTTGACTAACTCACCAGTCCATCTCCACAGCATCAGAATATTCAGATGTCCTAAAAGAAGTGGAGCTTCGCATCATGGACGACAGAACGTGTAATACTGTGCTCACGGGTATGAACTTTCCTCTCCTGGGAAGGACGATGATGTGTGCTGGTTTTCCTGATGGGGTAAAGGAGGCCTGCCAGGTAAAAAGCATAAACCAGCCCAGTTATTCAGTATCATTTGGTGATAGTGGATTCTGCCTTTCCCCATGCGCTGCTTTTGGGGACTAACTGCTTCAAAATTCTTTTTTTGTTCATCTTTCCACCATGCTTTTACTGAAAAGGTTTACTTGACCTGGAGTGAGAACATTCTTTCCTGTTCCATGCCTATTCTTCCCCCCACCCCTCTTTTTGGCAAGATGGAAGGAGGGAAGACAGGGAGGTGGGTTCAACACTTCTAACCTAATGGAATGAAGCAAGAGCACTTTGGCAAACTAATTAGGTCTCTCTGTGAGTTATTTTTCATTCCACCTTTTGTTAAACATTGTGATCTTTTTTAAGCCTTTGGTGCAGAATGCAATGTTTGCACAAAGTTTGACCAAAGATGGCATAGCTATAGTAACTGTTGGGTAAAACATGTTGTGAATGACCTCCTAAGGCTGACTACAGCAGCTCAGAAAGAAGATCGATCATCCAAGTTAGAGGAAAGGGAGACAAATTTGTGAAAGACATGAGTTGTAAGTTTTAGATAGAGAAGATAATTTACTTGGAAAGTTTTTTTTTTTTTTTTTTTTTTAACTGGAGGTGTTGGGAGTCTTTAGTCTTCCCCAGCAAGCAGCTTGAAACTGCTATAGGAAGCTCCCTAAAATTATCTGTTGGAAAATTTCTTGACTTTTTTTGTTCTGGAGCAAGTTCTGGGTGAGTGGTAACAGGACAAGGACTGGGGAGAGTTTGGAAGGGAGGAGATAGAAAATTACAACTATGCCACTTTCTAAAGTGGAACACAGGTAGATGAGGGGTGCTTTATCCTGTCTGCATCCTTGAGAGGCAATCCTTCCAAATTCTATGCCTTTTGAAGAGGGTTTAATCTCTGACACAGAATTGGTACATGTTCTCAAAGCAGCACATTTTTATGAAGGATTATTAAAGAAACCATCCTAAAATCATGGGTTCTTTATCTTCTGCTCCGAAAAGTCCTATACATAAAGCCCCTGGGACAAAATTAGGCTTCTCTACTGAGAGCCTTCAGCCATTGCATAAACTTGAGTACTAAATTCACTGGTGCTGTAGGCTTGGATATGACCCAGTCTTTCCTAGAAATTCCATACAGCAAAGTAGAGCAGAAGAATGTACCTGTCAATTTCCCCTGCTCCTTTCGCCAGTTGCAGAATGCATGTGGTTGTTCACAAACAAGTAGGGGCAAGAGAGAAATAAGTGTGAGCTCAGCAAGATTGCAGGCAGTGATTGCAAGGAGGTTACATCTGGGCAAAAAGACTGTACCTTGAAACTAATGGTGAAGAGGCAAAAAGATGGATTTAAAAAATGTTGATGGACAGTAACCAGTGGGCAGATATGCCTCTCTCTTTGAGATGAGTGCTGTTTGTTGTTTGGGGGCCTGCTGAAATATTTTTAACTCGTGAATATTTTCAAGTTTTCTCTTTTTCTGTCCTATAAAAGGGAGAGTCTGGAAGTCCATTTGTTTGTAGAAGAGACAATGGAATCTGGGTCCTTGCTGGGGTAACTTCCCGGGGAGCTGGTTGGACTAGAGATTGGCCATCAAGAAATAACCATAGCAGGACATCACCTGGCATTTTCTCCAAGGTGTTCGAGTTGATGGATTTTATCACTCAGAACATGTTCACAAGTAGGTGTAATTTCTGTGAATTCATCCTTCCGCCTTTTGTTCTAAATCAAAAACTGATCATGCTTATTTCAAGGGTATTTACTCTGATATGTTGCAGATATAATCAGAACTAAGCTCTAAAAGAAATCATGAATTTGTCTGGTTTTCAATTCCTAACCCAATGTATATAAACTTAAATCTCTGAATTAATGAGAACTGATCTCTTTCAATTTAACTTAACTTGGACAGAGCCTGGATCTTTGAGTTTAAGTTCATGTAGATTTTCATCAGATATGGTTTTTTTTTTATATATCGATGAGATCTTTTAAAAAGCCTTTGAGAAAGGATTCTTTCTTCATTTATCCAGGTGACATACCTTTTTCCTCTAAACTATTTTAGAGCACTAAAACTAAATTACTCCCCTCCTAGTTTTCCCATTCACCTTTGTTAGTTTTACTTGGCAACAGTGGGGTAAAATAAGGGAGGCTTTGGAGGGTTACTTTTGTTTTGCAGCACTAAAATCCAGAATTAGGAAAACAAATGGTGTGGGTATGGAGATACCAAGCCTGTCCTCAGGGAACTTTCCTACTATTTGGGAAGACAGAAGAGTAAGTTGGCCTTTGTGATGAAAGGTGAGCTAAGCTAAGCTACAAGGTGAGCTAAGTCCCTGAGACCTGTCAGAGCACCTAGAACAGGGCAGAAGGGGCTCAGTCCTCAGGGACATGAGGTTTGCCATGCAGATGGGCAGCACCTACACAAGGAATGCCCAGGGTGAGCCTCTGCACAACAGAGAGGCGTGACAACACACAGCCTATAGGAAGGAGCAGTTCAGTACAAGAACCAAGTCATTTCAAGGCCGGGAGCCAGAGCGTCAGAGCACAGCCCTCCCTCATTGTAGTCGAAGATCAGCCACCTTGCTGATGATTCGAGAAGCACCACTGTTAACTGGTCCAGCTGAACACCAGAGCTCCCTCTGCCTAGAGTAGGCTTGCCACTCTCATTTGAGCTTCAGAGTGAAAGTGTTCTGTTCATTGTCATTACTGCACAGGGAGATTCTCTCCTGGTAGCAATTCTATTCAGTTTTCATCACCTGGAAGAGAAAATTAAAAGGATTAACAAGCCCTGAACAAAGATTAATGATAACAATATTTTAAAAGGGCAATGAAATCAGCCAGTAGTGGTTAATTCCACAATCAAATGAATAGCACAATGTGACCATTTATTTAAATAACACTGCCTTAACATCATCTAAGCTTCTCATCCCACAGTTGCCTATTTCTTCTAGTTTCCAACTATTAAAATGTGACACTGGAAACTGAAATATCTGAGTGCAAGATAGAGACTTGCCATGTCACTGCTAAAATTTATGTACTTTGGGGGTGCCTGGATGGCTCAGTCGGTTAAGTGTCCAACTTCAGCTCAAGTCATGATCTCGTGCTTCATGAGTTCAAACCCTGTGTCAGGCTCTGTGCTGACAGCTCAGAGCCTGGATCCTGCTTCGGATTTTGTGTCTCCCTCCCTCTCTGTCCCTCCCCTACTCATGCTCTCTCTGTATGTCTCTCTCTCTGTATGTCTCTCTCTCTCTAAAAAATAAACATTAAACAATTTTAAATATAAACAATTTAAATATAAGCAATTTTAAATATAAAATTGTGTACTTTTACTTTAGTATTTTTAAACAAAGGTATTTTATTATAACCCCAGGATATCCTAGTGAGAGATGGGGGGGAAAGCCATATTAGTTCCATTTGAAGCCTTGATGTGACTCATGATTTGCAAAAACTGAATAAAGAAATATTAAATCTGAAGAACTCAGGTAAAGAACATTATGATTTAGAAATTATCTCAGTGAAGTCTGCAAGTACAGTGTCTAGGTCAAAACATCTAAAAACATGCATTCCCATAAATTTATATAAATTACGAAGCTTAAAGCTATGTACCATATGTCTTGAAATACTGTTCATAGCTGAGGTAAATAATCAACTTTTCCCTACGTTTTGAAAGATTGTAGATCTCAGGGAACGGTGTTATTTGGAGAAAATGGGAAGATTCGTTACCCCCATTCCAAAGAAAGCAGCTGTTCTCATAATTGGTATGTATCCAAGGTAGAATGATTCTTGGGTTACCTCCCAACCTCAGGCCCCCTAAGGGGCTATGTTTTGCCAATTTTATCTAGTATCTCAATTTCTTTATCTGCTTAACATAAAAGCCTATATGTTTCATCTGATATTTTCTGATTAGCAAATATTTGCTGATTGATATTTCTGATATCCACCAATACAAATCATCAGCACAGGTAGTATTGAGACTGGAGCTTACCTGAACTGATGTTTTCAAATATCCTACATTAACACCATTTGCTAGTGAGATTGTAATGGGAATTTAGTGATGAATCCTTTCCTACTTATTTCTGTAATAATGGTAATATTTTGCTTCCCAGAAGATGAAAAATAGCTGGAAATAAATAAGCTTCAGTGTCTTTAAATTTTTTCTACATACTCTGTCCCCTCTGAAGATATCTTTAAGCTTTAGAAATAAGTTTTGCAAGTAGTTCACTTCCTCAAGTGTTCTAAATTAATTTTAAAAATTGTATGAACATTTAAAGATATACAAAGGTAGATCACAGTTCTATGAGTTTATGATCTGGATAAAAAGAACTATACTATATAATAAGACCAATAAGCTTTATAATCCACACTTCCCAGGTGTAGGGTGGTGTTATGAAAAATGGAAAGATAAATTCCCATTGCAGTGGTTTGTGAGGCATGTGTGTGTTTATACCATGGTTGGGAGATATGGAGGTAGGAATGTTTTAGTGAAGGAGATAGTGTTGAAACTAGGCATTGAAGGATAGTTATTTTATAGCTCATGAAGTTGTTTGTAGCTCTAGTATCTAAGAGATCTCAACATATCATGCCAAGTACAGAGAATTGTGTATAAGTAATGTCAGGGAGGTGAGAATATCATGGTTATCTGGATGGTGTGAGTCACAGGGCAGCTGAACAGCAATGTTAGCATAAATAAGAACTGGTGTAGCAGTGGGCATTGTGGACAAAAAGGCTGGTTAGGTCTTAATTATAGAGTACCTTAAATTTCACGAGAAGAAGCTTAGATTTTTTGCTATAAGCAATGGGAAACTAAAATGGTGGCAAGATTATAATTTGTCAAATGAATGTACAGTGACTGTAGATATTTGTTATAAGTATAGAAAGGAAATGATGTGGCTTAATTTCAGCCCATATTTAAAAGGCTTAAAAATCTAAGTTGAGGAGTACCTCGGTGGCTCATTTGGTTGGAGCATCTGACTCCTAATTTTGGTTCAGGTCATAATTCCAGGGTCATGAGATCAGGCCCTGCATCGGGCTCTGTGAACGTGGAGCCTGCTTACAATTCTCTCTCTCTCTCTCTCTCTCTCTCTCTCTCTCTCTCTTCTCCCTTTTTCCCCTCTCCCCAGCTTGAGTGCTCACTCACTCTCTCTCTCTCTAAAATTTTAAAAAGTTTAATTTGATTTTCTGCGTGTCAACCTACTAATAATATAATACGAATAAAGCCTTTACCATCTTTGCTTAAACTTTTAGAAAAATAGCGTCTAGAACAAGAGTGAGAGTCCTGTTTTATTAGAGTCCTGGGCAGGGGGAGTTGGGAGGGGTCTCCAGGTACAATCTTTAGAGAGCGACGGTGATAAGCTGGAAATTATCTGAAGGACAATGGCTAAGATGGAAAGAAGTTTGAAATGATATCTTGGGAGATATGGTAGAAGGCACCAGGAATGGTTTTGATCCAAAGAAGACTTGAGAGGAGGCAGGAACTGTCATATCTGAGGTACTACCGCAGAGGCAGAGTTGGACTTGCTCCCCCGAAGTGCAGAGCTGAGAATAAGGAGCAGGAGGGTTAGAGAAAGCAGATTTCAATCCAATATAAGGTAGTTTTCTCTTTTTTTAGCTTATTTTATTCATTTGGGGGGGGGTGAGGGGCAGAGAGAGAGAGAGAAGGAGAGAGAGAATCCCAAGCAGGTTCCGCACTGTTAGCATGGAGCCCAACATGGGACTCAATCCCACAAACCACAAAATCATGACCTGAGCTGAAATCAAAAGTTGGACCCTTAACTGACTGAGCTACTCAGGCATCCTGCAATATAAGGTAGTTTCTAACTTGAGAGATTTCTGAGACCTATTGGCCTTCCTCAGGAGTAATGAATTTCCTTTATAAGTAGGTATTTGAGAAAGCATGGATGGTTATGGGTGAAGTTCTAGAAAGCATTTATACATTGGGCTAAGAGGCATGCAGATGACAGCCAGTTTACCCTCAAACAAAGAGAACCTGTGATTCAACTTAGACAATGAAGTATTGAAGAGATTTCTGCAAGAAAGACTTTCAAGGCAAAAACTGTTGTTATTAGTGTTAGATATTGCAGAAGTCAAAATGAGGTCAGATAAAATGCCATTGGATAAGGCAGCTAATTGAGTAGAATTGTCGGATCAGGAACTATATTCACAACTGGCTGAGTGACTGTTGAAGACTTGGTATCTTTCCTTCACCAAATAGTCAAAACATTTTTATCAAAGCTTTTAGATGTGCCAAGCACTGTTTTAGGTGCTAGAAATACATCAGTGAATGAAACTTAGAGGACATGAGAAGGATTTTACTATAAGATGTATAGTCATTAGAGGACTTTGAGCAGATGAGGAACATGATCTGACTCGCTTAAAAAGGATCACTTTGGCTATTGTATTGAAAATAGACTATAAGGGCACCTGCATGGCTCAGTTGGTTGAGCATCTGACTCTTAATTGCAGCTCAGGTCGTGATCTCACAGTTCATGAGTTCAAATCCTGCATTGGGCTCTACACTGGCACTACAGACTCTGCTTGGAATTCTCTCTCTCCCTCTCTCTCTGCCTCTCCCCTGCTTGTGCATGTGCTCTAAATAAATAAACTAACTAACTAACTAACTAAAAAAAAAAAGAAAGAAAGAAAATAGACTATGGAAGGGAAAGACCGAGAGCTGACACCAGTTACTGCAATAATCCAAGTAAGCACAATGGCTTGGGACCAGGTTTACAACAATAGAGGAGGTGAAAAGTGATAGAACCCCAGGACTTGATAGTGAGTTGAAAATGTGGGTTGTAAGAGAGAGAGCCTTATGATTAACATGAGGGTTTTTGAACTGTTGGAGGGACAGACGTGAGGGATGGCTGCCCTTGTTTCGGATGAGGAGACCATTAACAGTGAAGGGAAAGGGGAAGACGGAACTGTGGCTTTTGGGTAGTGGGACAGGGTTCAAGAGAAGCAGGGTTTTTTTGTGTGTGTTGTATTGGGGGGTGGGTTAGGCTTACCTGTGCTTATGAGCAGAAGAGAGAGTAAGATGAGTCAAGAGAAATGTATAAATACATGAAGGAAATGAATACAGTTCATGAGAGCACAACAAAGAAAGAAGGTTGAGCTTTGGAAAAAATGAAGAACAATTACTTTCCTGAGAAAGCAACAACGACAACAAAACTTCAGGTTACCAATAGAAGAGTTAAATAATTTACATTAATGTCTTCTTAGTAATTGTAAGCTTTCAGTTGCTTCAAGTTTAGAGGGTGAAGTTGGGATTAAATAGTTAAGATACTTAGCGGCAATGTGAGGACTAAAATGAATCAACCAGGGATGTATAGGAAGACTTTTAGAAACGTTACAAGTCAGTATTAGCATGAATTGATACTGTATTTCAACAAATCTAAAACAAGCTCGTTATAAAATTCATTGTTATTTTATGTACTCAACAAAGAAATACAAAATACCCAAGATTAGGAGATTTCAGTATGAAGATGGGACACCAAAGGCTGTATGTTCAGTGTAAGGCTAACCCAGGAACAAGGCCACCCATGTGGAAAGCTACATGCCTCTACCTTGACACTGGGTAAGAGAGGGATAACAATCTTCTCTGAGAATTTGAATCACAAGCTAATACTTACGCGGGTCTGTAGTCTAACATTCCCACCACCAGTGTAGTCTGAAACACCTCAAGCAAAATTCTTAAGTAGCATGCAGTTGATAGTGCTCCTAGGTGATTGGCCAAAGATCATTCCTCTCTGGAAGAACCGTGTCAATCTAAGTCTAAGAGAATTAATTGTAAGACTATATTGTAAGAGCCTTCTGATTTTAGAATGTTCAAATGTGGAGGAAAAAAATACGTGCTTTAGAAAGGTAATAAGATACGGAGTCACTTTGCACCCTTAGTGATTTCTCCATTATGCCAAGCAGCCTTGAGAATGGTAGAAGGATCAATTGCAGATGGAGTTAATTAATGGTAAGGTAGAAACAGATAATGTGAAGAAGGAGCAAGGGATTATACAGTTCCTCCAAACCTGTCTTTATTCTGCTAGGTGGTACCTAGATTCTCAGACCTGGCAGATACAGGACACTTAGGTGGTCTTTCTCTTTCCATGCCCATGGGAGACATTGCATTTCTT
This sequence comes from Cryptoprocta ferox, assembly GCA_028646485.1. Classification (NCBI taxonomy): domain Eukaryota; kingdom Metazoa; phylum Chordata; class Mammalia; order Carnivora; family Eupleridae; genus Cryptoprocta; species Cryptoprocta ferox. The sequence continues at coordinate 74,821,177 of CM053571.1, forward strand.
AGAGCATAGAACAGTGCCTGGCATACAATAATGCTCAATAAATATTTGGATAGGTAAATCAAGGCTTAATTTTGGTAATCTTCTCTCACTTAGCTTGACTAGACCTCAGAATCCTTTTCAACACAGCAGTCACTAACAATAAACCAGGTTGGCATATGATTTGAAATCTGTATTCTATCACTGGGCTAGGTAGAGATTTTGAGGTAGACAATAATATGATGAACAGGAGAAAGGACTTGCCTTTGAAGCCATAAAGCCCAGACTATATTTTCTATTATGTGTGAGGTGTGATGAGTCTTTTAATATCATGACAATTTTCTTATTTGGAGTAAGGGGAGTAATTTCTCCCTGCCCACTTCAGAGAGGTATAATGAGCCTCAAAAAGGATGATAGATGTGGAGTGCTTTTTCAACTGAAGTGCCTAAAAAAGTGAACTTTATAATATTTTAGACAGCTCATTGCTTTCTAAGTTGAAGTGCTTAAAGAGTGATTTTAATAATATTTCAGGTAGCCTATTTTGATATTGATGTTCAAGATGATGGACTTGAAAAAGTAAAGCAGGGAGTTTCTGATTAAGAAGGTATTTAGTCAGAATTGTTACATTTGGTTTTTGGAAACTGGGCATTAAAAAGCTGGATAACTCCTACAGTCCTGAACACTTACTACTTAGAGGGCAGTGAGACGGTTAGGAGGTCTAAGGCTATTGATGGGGTGCCTGGATGCCTCAATTGGCTAAGTGTCCAACTCTTGGCTTCAGCTCAGGTCATGATTTCATGGTTTTGTGGGATCACGCCCCACGTTGGGTTCATTGCTGGCAGTGTGGAACCTGCTCGGGATTCTCTCTCTCCTTCTCTCTCTCTGCCCCTCCCCCATTCATGCTGTCTCTGTCTCTCTCAAAAATAAATAAACTTAAAAAAATTTAAAAAAAAAAGAAGGCTAAGCCTGATGAGAAAGACTGCCAAGTTTTAGAAAGCTGTTTATTCTGATATGTTAGATTCTAGGTAAGAGTGCTTTGCACTCCGATGAATGTGAAGCACAGAAGATACTAAGGATTTATGGTCTGCTGGGGTTTCTTTTCTTTAATAATACAAATTCGTCTAGGAAAATAAAAGTAAAGGATTATGTGTTAAATTATGTAAGACTCCTTTCAAAATGTTTAGACATGTTTCTAAAGATGTTAATAAAAGGTCACAGCTGACCTTACTGGGAGTTTGGGAGATGACGTTGCAGCTGCAGGGACTGTGACCCAGGCTGACCTTGGAGGATGTGGCTGGTTAGAGTTAACATATGCAGCATGGTCAATCCATAATTCATGACCCATAATTCAACTTCTGGGTGAATATTATGAATTTTCAATTAGACTAATAAGTTAGAACAAAGAGTTGAATCTTAGGGTTTCCCATTTATAGATCAAAATCCTAGCATTTTATAACTGAATGAAATTTAAAGGATGGTTTCTGGCCACTCTCTAATTAACTCCTCTATTTGTTGGATAAATGTCGGCAATTTGAGCATAAGCAAATTATTCTCACATAAGGAACTTCCATTGCCTTTATCTTCTAATAGCCTTTATGATTTTTGTTATTGGTGAGTTATGAGCCAAAGCCCATATATTAGATCTTATTTGTCACACTTGACTGTGCCATTTATTATACTTCCTCTACCTTCCCCTATCTAGCTTGTGTATGTGGAAAATAGTGGTACCAGAAGATAAAATTATCCTGATAAAATTTACAAGTTTAGACATACAAAATCAAGTTGGATGTGACCATGGCTGTATATCTTTACAGTCAAGCAACGGAGTGCTTATTAGTACGTATGTTATCTTTATTTTTTTCTTGTATGTTAGAGTATCCAAACAACTGAAGACGTGCAAAGGGACCTGAAGTTAGATTTCTGCCCATAGGACAATTTACATACTGTCCCTTTCCTGAAGGGGTGGATGGGTGTGGTAAGAGAGGAACTAATGACCAGCATATTGAGTGAGCTTTCTCTATTCCCTTCTCAAGTTCAATAGCAGTTTTGAATGACACTGATCTCACAATTATCAGAAACTTCCTTTCAAGGCAACATCTATTTTTTTGGGGTTTTATCAAAAAAGTGGGTGCCTATTTACCAAATTTGGTAAAGACGGATGAGTAACTGGAAGAAAATGCAAACCATTAAAAATTCTACCACCTAGAGATAAATGCTGTTAACATTTTAAGGTACTGTATATTCTTTTATACATACTAACTGTACACACTGAACTTCACATTGTTTTATAATGTTATTTTCTCCCTTGACAATAGATCATTTCAGGTCATTTGTGGAATACCACTTATATACTATATAAGCATCATTAATAACTCTAATTGAAATATTATGTGTTAAGCATCTTGATAGAAGGTCTCTAGAGCTAGTATAGACCTCGGTCTCTGTGTCTCCCTAGGCCAGTGATTAGGACAAATATCTTTTTGCAAATTGACAGGATGTTGTAGATAAGGTATTGTGCTAAGGGTTATAATGTTCATTGACTAAATGATTTCACATTCAGGCCTACAATTTACCTAGGAACCATTCTTTCAACCAATAATAAAAAATTTGTTAAAAAATCAACTATGTACCAGATATCAATCATATCAAGTGCTACACATACATAGAGTAAAAATGGTCTCTGCTCTAAGGACAGTTGCAGTTTGATGAAGTATCTAAGGGTGTACCATAAAGTAGGAAATGATGTAGTACAGGAAATGTGCTGTGGTGATTCAGAAAAGGTAGCTCTTACTTCATCGGGTGTTTGGGAGAGTTTATGGGAACCGGACTTCCAGTCGGGCCCTGAAGGATGAGTAGAATTTAGACATGTGAGATTGAATTTGAGAAAGCAAATGGAATATAAAAGCACAGGTATAGAAAGTGTGGAAAAATTAAATTAGCCACTAAATAGTTTGACGGGTTGACAACAGAGAGTTCCTGGAACATAGTATTAGGGAAAAAAATAACAAGTTTCTGTCATTTTTAGTAATGCTATTTCAATTTCTTTTCCTTTTAAGGTAAGGTCTGTGGAGATATATTGCCTTCACCATTGCTGACAGAGACCAATGAGGCCACAGTTACATTTGTTTCTGATATGGAAAACAGTGGCAGCAGCTTTGAGCTTACATTTGCTGCTGTTTGGAAGAACTCAGAAGCTGGTATCTCAGATATTTCATTCCCTGATGTTTTTATTTGATATGGGGGTAAGGAAGAGGGAATGCCTTTGGCCATTCACTTTGGATTTCCTTGACACTTCAACAGGTTCTGGCTGTGGGAGTGTGACTGTATTGATGGAAGAAGGGATGATTCACTCTGCCAGTTATCCTGACTCATATCCCACGAATATAAGGTGTTACTGGTTCATTCGTGCTCCAGAGAAGTACATTATAAAGGTAAGCAACTAAGGAAGATCTTTACTTCATCGAGAGCTTAGCTCTTTTGTTGAGGCAGAACTTGCTTCATCTGGGCTATGAAACTGCCATTATGGCTAAAAGCTTCTATTTACTGCCATATATATATATATAATCAGTCTATCTGTCTATCTGGATCTATAAAAGTGCTTTGAAAAGTTTCAGCAGTTTAAGAGAGTATACAATGAAAAGTATGCCTCCTTCTCATCTAACTCCCATCCTACAACTAATGGTGAGTGAACACTAGAGTGTCCCTAAAGAGATCTTCTGAGCATTTACAAATATGCATATATTTACATTGCTTAGCCATGCTTCTTCTCCTTAAAAATATCTCAAAAGATCTTTCCAAATGAGTCCACAGAGAACTTTTTAACACCTGCATAAAATTAGATTGTGTGATATTCCATAATGTCTTAAGCCAGTTCCCTCTTAACAGATACTTAGTGGGTTTCCAGTCTTTGCCCTTACCAACAGCACTAGACTATTCTTGTGTCAGTCTTTTGGGGGCACATGTGGATGTATGTAATTCCCAGAAATGGACTTTCTGTGTCAAAGGGTTTGCACATTTAAACCTCATAGTCATTGCCAAATCGCTCTTCAAAGAGGCTGCAGTTACTTACACTTCTATCAGTGGAATAGGAGGGGGTAACTGCAGGCCTTTTCATGTTCAGAGGGAAGTTTTTAAAGTTTATTTCTTTTCTTCCTTGACCATTTCTCTGGTTATGTTTCTAATTTGTACAGTTGGAATTTGAGGATTTTATCACTGAATTTAGCCAAAACTGTATTTATGATGCTGTTGTGATTTATGGTGATCCTGAAGAGGAGCACGAGTTAGGTGGGTAACATTCCATCTGTAAAGCACAAGAGTAGTTGTAACACTGACTGGCCTCCTTGGGTGCCACAGAGTCAAATGGGAAGAAGGATTTCTTATTCTGGAAACTCACGTGTCGGAAAACCTTAGCTTTAGCTCAGAGCCTGGAGCCTGCTTCAGATTCTGTATCTCCCTCTCTCTCTGACCCTCCTCTGCTCGCACTGTCTCTCTCTGTCTCTCAAAAAATAAAAAAATAAAAAAACATTAAAAAATTTAAAAAAAAAGAAAATTTTAGCTTTAACCCATGAGCCAACAGTGGATTCATCAGTAAGATTTTTTTTTAATTTTTAAAAATTTTTATTAATTTTTGAGAAAGAGAGAGGCAGAGAATGAGAGGGAGAGGGGCAGAAAGAGGGAGACAAAGAATCCAAAACAGGCTCTAGGCTCTGAGCTGACAGCTGACCCGGGGCTCAAACCCATGAACTGTGAGATCATGACCTGAGCCAAAGTCAGACACTTAACCAACTGAGCCACCCAGGCACCCCTCACCAGTAAGATTTTTAATAGAAACATGCACAATTTGGAGAATGTTTCAGAATATTTGGAAGGTGAACGTAAAGTCCCAGCGAAAAAGGAAACAGTAACACTGAGTACATGTTTGGCAGTTATTTAAGGTAATTTTAAACTCCTTTCTGTAGTTTCTTCAATTGCTGATATTTTAATGTGCAAGAAAAGTAACCAAAAACATAACCGAAGATACAGTTTCTACTTGAATCTTAAAAGTTAATTTTTGGAACTAAAACTTCAAATATACTTTCTGTTTTAGACCTACCAATTTACTTAGTATAAAAAGTTATCCCAGCCATGCAGCCACTCCCTTAATATACCTATTATTTGTCTCTTAATTAGGTGTCAGTGTAGGTCTGAGACCAAGAATATAGGTGTTTGGGAATGTTTGGATATTCAAGGCAGGTGAGTGGAGGCACAAACCCCCTCACCCAGCTGAATAGGACCTGTGTAGAGTGGGCTTCGAGTGAAGCAGATTTCAGGTGTTCCTTACTCACATAAAGCATAGCCACCTTCTGTTTGGAAGGAGGATACTAAGTTTGAGATTTTCTATAACTCGTCCCTTCGCACTGTGTACATTAAGAATCAATTGACGTTTCTATGCATACTAAAAATCAAATGTCTTTGCTCTATCTGTAGAGTGTTTTTCTGTTAGATAAAATTATAACACATGGTTATCTTGAAACTAGTGTTTAACTCCCTCATACAATGGAAAGGTGTGCCTACAAAGCAAAGTTGAAGAAAACCAGAATTGCTGGGAAAAAATTACTTAGATAATGTTTTACCCCTGTTTTTTGACTTAAAAAAATTGTGTGACTGTAGATCAAACTTCCCTAAAACTTTTACAGCCAAACTTTGTGGAATCTTGAACCCTACTCCAATATTCAGTCCTAATAACATGATGGTGATTCATTTTAAAAGTGATGGTGAAAATAACTTCCGAGGCTTCAAGGCTAGATTCACCTTTTTGCTCTCAGGTGAGGATAAACACTAGCACAGTGATGATTTTTGCTTGTGAAAATAGTTATACAGAAGATAACTTAGCCATGTTTACCTGAATTTAGGGTGGTTGATTCACCTTGGTGGCAAAATAAAATGCAAATTCCTGGGGCTCCTCCGTGACTCGGCTGGTTAAGCATCTGACTGACTCTTGATCTTAGCTCAGATCTTGATCCCAGGGTCATGGCCATGTAGCCTACTTAAAAATTTTTTTTATAAATGTTTATTTATATGAGAGAGAGAGAGGCAGAGTGTGAGCAGGAGAGGGTCAGAGAGAGAGGGAGACATAGAATCCGAAGGAGGCTCCAGGTTCTGAGCTGTCAACACAGAGCCCGACACGGGGCTCGAAGCCACAGACTGTGAGATCGTGACCTGAGCTGACGTCGCATGCTCAACTGACTGAGCGATCCAAGTGCCCCCCCAAAATGCAGATTACTGGGGCATCTAGGTGACTCGGTTGAGCGTCAGACTTTGGCTCAGGTCATGATCTCACGGTTTGTGAGTTCCAGCCCCACTTAGGGCTCTGTGCTGACAGCTCAGAGCCTGGAGCCTACTTCAGATTCTGTGTCTCCCTCTCTCTGCCCCACCCCTGCTCTCTCTCAATCTCTCTCTCTCTCTTGAAAATAAATAAACATTAATTTTTTTAATGCAGATTCCTGTGCCCACCCCTGAAAGATTTAGATTCTATAGCTCTGTGACAGGCCTAGGAATCTGTGCTTTAACAAAAACCTCCGGTGAAGCCAAGAAACTAAATCCACTAAATGATCGAAAAAGCCTCTAAGCACTTTATATGGAAGGTAGATAATTTAGATTAAAGAATGTAATTCAGAAATGAGATTGACCAGCTCTGTTTTGGGACATTTCAGGGCTTTGAAATTTATAGTTTTCTAGTGATTCTAGAAAATAGAGCAGCCTTTACCTAGACAAAAGGAATATCATTGCAAAGACCCTAGTATGAAAGAGAATGGATGACGTACCAAAAACTACAGATATTTCGGCGTTGTTCAAGTTTTGGAGGGAATGATAGAAAAGATAAGAGTCAGATCATGGATTCAGGCATTCACTTTTAGGTACCAGAGTGAGGACAGCTAGCTGACATGTATTGGTTACTTTCTTTGTAACAGGTATAGACTAACCATTTTGCATGCATTACCACATTTATTCCTCCTTACAAACCTAAGAGGTTTATACAATGCTCACTTTGCACAGATAAGGGAAGAGAGTTCAGAGACGTTGAGTAGCTTTCCCAAAGATACATAACTGCCATGAGGTGGAGCCAGAACTCAAACCTTGGTAGTAATGTGAAAGGTAAAGGTAGAGATTAGGGGTGAGTTTATAAGGAGAGTAGTGAAGAAGTCATTGTAAGAATTTATTCTAGATATAGTCCTTGATCAGATATATTGTGACAAAGGTGATATATGAAGGAGAAAAATTCCAGCATGATTCTCAGGACTCTATCTTGAGTCTCGGCTAGGTGGATGGTAGAGTCACTAAATGATACAGAGAAACATAATAAGACCATGATGACTGTTGAAATCAATTGGTTTCATTTGAGACAAGTGGATTTGTATGAGCTTGTGGGAGATCCAGATGCAGATATCTAGCATATTCTACACCTGGAATTCAGAAAAGGGACTTAGATTGAAGAGAGAAATGTGGAAGTCATATATATGCAAATGAATAGTAATAGGGTTATGAACAGTACCTTGTGGAATATCTTGCAGGCTGAAGGATAGGATCTGCAAAAAAGACTGAGAGTGAGAAGAGATGGTCATAGATTTATCGAGAAGATCAAGAAAGTAATTTCATGAAGCCAAAGAAGGAAGAAATGCTTAAAAGGGTCAGATACACCAGGAATTTAAGAAATATATAACAAATCACATCTATGGGATCTGGCATTTAGCACTGGAAAGGTAGTAGTAGTAAAGTCAACATTAGAGTGGTTTTATGATTGACCAGGGTAAGCAAGCAGGGTCAGCTAGTGTAGACTACTTTAAATATTTTCAGTTAAAAAAATGTTTTCTCTGTAGACTCTTCAAACCATGTTGGACCAACATCACCTCCCAAAACCAATCCTGTATCTTCTGCAAAAGCTATTCCATATGGTGAGTTGATGGTCATATGGTTACTCTCTGTTTAATCTTTCTTCTTTGCAAAACCTCATTTTACATTAATAAAACTCCATAGTGAAGAAGAATACATTTTACATTTAGGTCCATGAAACTTCCAGAATCTTGTTTGGCTTTGCATATACACATATAAATGGAGGGAAGAAGAAATAAGCTTTATGATTGAAAGAAAGGGGTACAGAGATTAATCCTTTGTCCTCATTTGTACCTATGCAAACTTAATATTTAAAATACCTTCCTAGAATCTGTGTTTAACATGATTATGCATTCTGAGGCAAAGGAAGAAAACAAAGTTTTTTGTTTTGTCTCATTTTAGCACACACTGGCAACTTTTAACTTATTTGTAATTTGAAGTATGTGGTCAAAAATTATGATCTTTCATTGTTCTATATGCGTGTATAGAATATGGTCTAGTTGATGGGATATAATAGAAAGTTGTACAGAGAGCTGTAATAGGATAAAATGCCATGAGAGAGAAGAAACAAGGATATATAATGAAAAACATTGTATGCCCTGTTAGCAAAAAAAACCCCATCCCACTAGAATGTAAGTTCCATGAGGGCCAAGATTTTTATCTATTTTATTCACCGATCTCCAATACCTAGAACACCACTATCTAGAACATTGCCTGGCAATACCAAGCACTAAAAATATTTATTAAATGAGTGAGTAAATACTATTATGTAAGGCCAATAACTAAAAACTAGTTGTTTAGCAGAGTTACCAAGACAAGCTTTTAAAATCAAATTCCCCAGAGGTGGGTGTTGGGAGTTGATATCTCTATAAAGCTCATCTGGTATTTGGGAATTACTACTGTCGGCTATTGTAAGCCATTGGAGGAGGTGTATGTTTTTTCTTATTTCAGTTGGATGTGTCATTAATTTCATCTCCTCTGCTATAGGCATCTGTGGCATCCCTCCATTTAGTCTCCAGTGGCTTTCCAGAAGAACTGTAGCAGGGGAGGAAGCCTGCCCCCACTGTTGGCCATGGCAGGTGGGTGTGAGGTTTCGAGGCAGTCACCAGTGTGGAGGTGCCATCCTCAACCCAACTTGGATTCTCACTGCAGCCCACTGTGTGCAATCGTGAGTGAAACTGATGCTATTTTAATAATGTACTTAGCATGTGTATTTATGACCATGCCTAGGATATAATTGTCTAACTACTAAAGTCATCCAGACTAATTCTAAAGCAGGAATCTTTCAAGGATTTTCTATACAGCCATTTCTCCTCTACTTAAACAATGTCAGTGAGGAAAATGTTGATCAAATCTTGAAATTGCTCGTCCCATTTATGGCAATCTCTGATTATTATGTTGAGCACACGTCTGCTTCTCTTTAGCAGAAACCTATTGGTCTAAATTTACTGGTGCTCTGGAGAACAAGGACTAAGGCTGCTGCCTCTTTCATATAACAGTGCTTCCTCTACTTGAAGATGTCTCTCACATTGCCCCTTAATTTCATCTTTAAGCTAAATGCTCATCATTCTATTGTTTGTCAGTAATTCCAGATGCCTCGCCATGTGGTACAACTTCCTCTGGATTGATTTAGTGTTGTTTTTCTTAAAATATGGTTCAAACAGTGGAGAGCACAGTAGGATAACCTACCACATTGGTCACTGGACTACCAATGAACTAAAATTTTGCTTAACTTTTTCAGGGTTTTTAAATTGTGAATTATGCCATGATATGAAAAACTGCACATGATATATATGTGATCTTCAGAATAGTTAGTAAATGTACATTTGTATCCTTGCCACCCAGTTTAGGAAGACTCTTTATACTTCTTAAGATCCCCCAGGACCCCTGCCAAGAGGTAGATTCTATGCTAAATTTTGTATTTATGATACCACTGTGTTTTTTTTTTAATTTTAACATCTATGAATCCCTAAAACTAGTATATTGTTTGGTTTTTCTTGGTTTTGATAATATAAAAATGTAGTTTCTATTTTACTGTGAATTGCTTTTATCCTAATGTTATATAGATAAGCTATGTGTCTGTGTATACCTATAATTAATTCATTTTCAGTCCAAACTACTTAAGTCACTTGTTGGGGAGTTCTAGACACTGGTAGTTTGTTTCTTTTTTTAAAACTTCTCAGGGGCGCCTGGGTGGCTCAGTTGGTTAAGCGGCCAACTTCAGCTCAGGTCATGATCTCACAGTTTGTGGGTTCGAGCCCTGCATCAGGCTCTGTGCTGACAGCTCAGAGCCTGGAGCCTGCTTCTGATTCTGTGTCTCCCTCTCTCTCTGACCCTCCTCTGCTCATGCTCTGTGTGTCTCTCTCTCTCTCTCAAAAATAAAAATTAAAAAAAAAAAAACTTCTCAGATGGGTGGCTCAGTTGGTTGAGCATCTGACTCTTGATTTCAGCTCGGGTCATGATCTCATGGTTCATGGGTTTAAGCCCTGCGTCAGGCCTTGTGCTGATAGCGCAGGAGCCTGCTTGGGATTCTCTCCCTCCCTCTCTCTCTCTCTCTCTCTCTGCCCCTCTCCCTGCTCATGTACTCTTTCTCTCAAAATAAATAAATAAACTTAAAAAAAAAAAAAACCTCCTCCCATGATTCCAATGTACAGCCATGATCAAAAGCCACTTCCTGTCTATCTGACCCAAACTCGACCCTGCTTGCTCATAATGGGCCAGCCCTGGTCCTCAAACATGCTGCATTTCCTCTGTCTCAAGGTGTTTGTGGTTGCTGTTCCCTTTGCCATTCAGGATACCACATTACATTTAGTCAGCATGTCACGTAGGATATTCTTGGCTCTAAGTATCACAGACTTTCCTCATTTTTGATGACCTTACCAGTTATGAGGAGTACTCATTTGTTATTTTGTAGAAGGTCCCTCAATTGGAGTTTGTCTGCTATTTCCTCATGGCTTTACTGGGATTATGATTTTGGAGGAGGAAAACCACAGAGGTGATATGCCATTCTTATTGTATCATTTCCAGGGTACATGTTATAAACATGACTTATCACTGATGATGTTAACCTTGATCCCTGGTTGAGGTAGTATTTACCATGTCTCCATTATAAAGTTACATTTTCTCCCTTTCAATACTTGCTTTTTGGAAGCAAGTCACTTAGTATCGACCGCTCTTGAGGCATTGGGTACTAAGCTTCACCTCCTGAGTAGAAAGTGTCTACATAAATTGTTTGAAATTTTTCTGTATGGGAGATATGTCTCTTCTTCCTGATTTATTTGTTAAATAATGTGTTTATATCAGCATGGATTCAGGGATATTTATTTTAAAATACTACAGGGGCACTGGGGTGGCTTAGTTGGTTAAGTATCCAACTTCAGCTCAGGTCATGATCTCTCCATTTGTGAGTTCGAGCCCCACATCAGGCTCTATGCTGACAGCTCAGAGCCTGGAGCCTACTTCAGATTCTGTGGCTCCCTCTCTCTCTTACCCTCCCCCACCTGGTCTCTCTCTCTCTATCAAAAATAAATAAACATTAAAATACTACATAACTATTTTGTGGCACAAATTGTTCCACCTTTGACCAGTGTCAGCTCTTTCAGGATGGCCTCTTATCTTTTTGACGTGCCCCTATCCATTCATTACGCTACAAATTGCTCCAGGTTTATCTAATGTATTCCTTCCTCAGTCCTAGAATCAGTCATTTTTCCAATGAGCCCTGGGCTATTTTATTAGAGAATGGTATGAGAAATCAAGATTTAAGTGGTGAGTGTACTAGTTGCTACTAGGGTGTTATTGCACTAGGTCCTCTCAGCTGACAGAGCTAGGAAATATAGCTATGGTTACTAACCCATTTTATAAACATAGCTATCTTTCTGTATCTATATAAAGCTAAATCTGACTTCATGTGGATGTTTACAAGTCAATCCAATACCACATCATTCATTCTAGGCTTTCGCTCCATTGGAAATTCCCATTTTATAGTAATTCTATCAGAATTCATTTTTGTGTATCATGGAAAAGAAGCCTCAACAGTACCTGACTAATTAGTAAAAATTAATGTATTAGAAAAGACAAATGTTAGCATTGAAGCTCAAGGCACAGGAGACATTTTGGCAGATTCCCTTGTCAACTAGTGCAGTCTATTCTTGGAATTTCTGTGATGAGCCAGACACCTTGCAGCAAGATACAGACCAGAGCAAGACCATTCTTTACAAGTTGGGTATTCAAATTGATGAATCAATTGAGATTAATAAACACAGTCAGCTGTAAATGTTTGTGAACCATTTAAGTTGACCACAAAAGGAATTTGTATGCAATTTCATCAGTGAGTTCTTGATTTCTTAAAAAAATTTTTTATAATAGTAATGCTTATGGGTAAAGGCAGTTAAAGTTATCAGGTAAAATCTAAATACTCTCCCCATTTCATGAATCCATTCCTCCTTTTTAGAAGTGATCAATACTAACAGTGTCTTAATTATCTGATTTTCCACTAATATTTAAGCACACAGTCATCTATTTTATAGTATTTGTATATACCATATATGATTTTTTGTACAAAACATTGTGCCTTATATTTATAATGGTATAGAAAATGTCCGTGTGCCTCATTTTTTCTTTAACTCTTCATAGTTACCTAACTTATTTCGTCAGAGAAATGTCCTTTTGAAGCTATTCCTTGACGTATATGGCTCTTTACACCAGAAGCGTCTGATAGGACCGAGTAACAAAGTTGGTAGGTTCCACTCATGCCCTGCCTTTGTGGGAGCTCCGCAGTGGATTGCTTCATGGACTTGTTTCTCCCTGCCTCCTCTTATCAGCCTGATAGACACCCAGGGCTCCATCCTCTGTTGAAGGGGGCTTCCACATGTCCAAATCCACTGATAAGGGAAGTTTGCTATGTGGGATAAGCCAGCTGGGGAGATTTGCAAAGTGTGTGGGAGCTGAAGTAGACATCATTTTTGCTGAAGGGCACAAAGTGCCAGGCTATCTGACATTGTTGGATAGCACTCCAGAGACATTAAGGATAACAACAACATTGGAAACTGTAGCGCAAACCAGAATCACCTGGAGGGTTTCTGAATCTGTAAGTCTGGTGTGGGGCCTCAGCATCTGTATTTGTAAGAAGTTCCCAGGTACTGTTCGACACTTAGGGAAAACTGGTGATTTTCTTTTGCTGACTCCACACTGGTCTTTGTGCTCATTTGGAAGTTTTACTGTAGGGAACTAAATTCACTTTGCAATCCTACATTGGAATCTTTCAGTCTTACACCTAAATGTTTTCAGTTTCAGCCACTTTTTTTCTGTAATTCGATGGTGATTCTCTCTTCTCCCAAGCAGTAAGTGGCACATGTCCCATTGTTGGATTGGAGATAAGACCCTAAGGATATAAGAAATGAAACTTGATTATGGGCAGAGGAGGGGCGGTGGTGGTGGGGAGATAGGATGGAGAAATCCATCAATTGCTACTTTGAGCTATTATCTTACTATTGGAAAAACTCAGGCTTTGTTGTCTCATAACATGGATGTTGTTCTGTCATAGTGATTTTTACACAGTGTTCTACCAAATTAAAGGATATTTGATGACCATGCATGTAAAACTTCACTAGAAGTTGTGATCTACATTATCAACTATACCATGATTTTTATTATTTCATTTCATTGTGCATGCTCTTCTCTATCTAAAGAAGTAGAGTGGCTTTAGGAAATAAGTTTCTTTACTACCAAGTAATCATTTAGAGGGTGACTTTGAAGATAAAGTTTAATCCTTCAGTTAGAGTGCGTGGCAGATAATAACAGTCATAATGACTACCATTATGAAGTTATTACCATCTGCAAGGTATTTGCCAAGCACTTTACCTGAGTAGGCTCCTTTAATAAAGTCATATTGAAACACGTGAATGAGTCAGACTCATCATGCAAGGAATTGAAATGAGCATGGTTAAGACTAGACAGAAGATGCCTACGTGTATGAAGAAACTTCTCCTTTGAATAAAGTGTATTGAAAAATAATTTCAATAACTTTACTTTTCCTAAGGAGACAGTTTTGAAAAATTAAAGAATCTCCAAGCTGAAGTGACAATATTTGTGACAATTGAGGGACTCTTTCTTCAGATATTTCTTCAGCTGAAAATCTTGCTGTAGCAGATTCATGGATATTGATTTGTTTTTTTTTTTTTAACATCCTTTTGAAGTATATCAAAAGGGTGCAAATGTCAAGTTTATAGTTAGAGGAATTTTCACAAAGTGGGCACCCATGTGACTAGTACCCACATCATGAAATAAAATATTGCCAATACCCAGCAGCTCCCTTATTGTCTCTTCGATTCATCACCTCCCCAAAACAATGCCCTAGGTGCCATTGGTGAGTTTTACCTATTTTTGGAAGTGATAAATTTTTTAGCCTCTGTTCCATTAATTCTGGTGATTTGCTAAAAGAAAACAATTTGAGATGTGTTCCTGTAAGATAATATTGTCTACTTTTAACAGTAAAACATAGGCCAGAAGCTACCTCTAGGTTTGTTTATTTTTGATGTATTCTTAACATCACTGTGAAATGAAAGTAAGCTGTATTTTTCTTTTTAACTTTTCAACTTAAAAATAGCCTTTGGTGATAGTTTGTAGGGGCTCCAGGGTCATTTTATGCCCAAAAGAAAGGGGAAGGATACATTATTAAGAACTCTACGGGTAGATCAGGAGGTGTGGTGTACATTCCCAGGCAGGAGATCACACAAACAGGTGTCAGACAGGGGAATAGTGGCATCTGACTGAGCTAAACACAGTACATGTTGATAAAGCCACATGGGTTAGACCAAATGGTAAAAAATGTCTCTTCATGTCAAACTTTTCTTGTTCTTTGTCCAGGAAAAATAATCCACTCTTCTGGACCATTGTTGCTGGGGACCATGACAGAACCCTGAAGGAACCAATTGAGCAGGTGAGAAATGTTTTGAAGGGTCATTCTGCCTGTATCCTAAGTGTTATCACATGCTGGGGAATACCTTTAGCTAAAATATGTAATTAGGTATCCATCTCAGTGTCCCTATACACTTACCAGATATATCAACATTTAAAGATACAATGTGTGGGGCACCTGGGTGACTCAGTTGGTGAAGCATCCGACTTCAGCTCTGGTCATGATCTCATGGTTTGTGAGTTTGAGCCATGTGTCAGGCTCTGTGCTGACAGCTCGGAGCCTGGAGCCTGCTTCAGGTTCTGTGTCTCCCTTTCTCTCTGCCCCTCCCCTGCTCACACTCTGTCTCTCTCTCTCTCCTTCAAAAGTCAGTAAACATTCAAAAAATTTTTAATAAAAAAATATATACAATCTAAGCTCACAATTTCATCCAGAGAATTAAGTGGGGTAAGTCAGGAAGTGCGAATTCAAGCCTGTGTTCACAGGTCCACATAGCCTGCTTTCTCCAGGACTGCCAGTCCTCAGAAAGTGGTTCATGGCCTCCTGCAGATTATAAACAGAGATTGCCCTTTTCAATTCAGTACAGAGCCACCTTCATTGCTGATGCATGGAAATGTAGAGATTTAAGGTTTATTTTGGACTATTATGCAAGGAAGTAGTTTGACTCATTGACTTCATCTTGTAATTCGCTTGCTCGCCACTGATACAGGTGAGAAGGGCAAAGCACATCATGGTGCATGAAGATTTTGATAGACGGAGCTCTGACTCTGACATCGCCTTAATACAACTGAGCTCTCCTCTGTCGTTCAACTCCATAGTGAGGCCGGTGTGTCTCCCACAAAGCACAGAGCCGCTCTTCTCCTCCAAGATCTGTGCTGTGACTGGATGGGGAAGCATTAGTGAAGGTAAACATTTTACTTTTGCATAAACATTATTGCCAGTTGTTAATTTTGAAAACTTGGCACGAAAATGATACCAAGCAATGTCTGCTTTAGCCTTTTTTCTTTCTGAAAGATAGAACCCACGTTTTATTTAGTCATAGGTGATTAGAGAATGAGCGGTCTTATATTATTCCTTCAGGGTGACTAATTATAGGTAGGGTGGATCTGTAAAGAGCCAAATAATAAGCCTTTTGGTCTTTGCAAGCCATGTGTTCTATGTCACAGTTATCCAGCTCTGCCATTGTAGTGCAAAGCAGCCGTAGACACACACTTGTAATAAAATGGATGCGGTTGTGTTCCAGTAGGAGTTTGTTTATGACATTTAAATTTCATATAATATTCATGTGTCATGAAATATTACTCTTGGGATCTTTAAAAACCATTTCAAAGTGTACAGGTCATTACCGGGAGGGCTGGGGATGGGGCAGGTGCAGAACTGGTCCGCTGGCTGTGGTTTGCTGACCGCTGGGCTAGATCGTAGAGTTCTTAAAGCCATAGCAAAATACAGACAGAGCTGAATGGATTGATGCTTGCATTTTGCCTCTTTTCACTGCAGAAGATCATTTTCTTTTACGTTTTCCTTCTGTTTATGTGTCATTTGTTTGGAATCTGCTTGTTCGTGAGCATAGCTTACTATGCCACCTGCCACCAAACTGCCTTTTCCTCAAACCTGCCCAACCACCAGATGGGGAGGTTTTATCCTTCCCATGTTGTAAATGAGGATATTATAGCTCAAAAGATTTAAGTCACTTGCTGAGATCCCATAACTAATACATATCAATGCTAGGATTTAAAATCAGTATGGTTCAGCTGATACTCTTTGAATGGTGTGTGGTTTTTTTTTTGTTTTTTTTGTTTGTTTGTTTGTTTACATTTTGAATAAAGTCTGAACTGCTAACCTGACTTGAAAACTGTGATTTGGCCTCCACTTACCTTTCCAACTTCCTTTCCTCCCTGTGTCCCCTTCAGGCATTGTGGCCTTCTTTCTTCCTCTTCAACACAAGATCTGTTCTGCTTTCTGAAGCTTGAACACTCTTGTCCAGTCTTCTCCCAGCTGCCTCCTCATCATTCTGCTCACAGCTTAGAATGGCACTCCCTCCTCAGATCGCTTCACTGTTGCAGGACTGCCCTCCTGTCACTTTCTACATGACCTGGTTTTATCATTTCATCACACATGACTGTACCTTGACATTAGCGTATGTAGTCATTCTCCACATCTCATCTGTTAGAGCATAAGCCTTGTGGTGACAGGTTCCTAATTCAGCACTCTCCCCCAGGGCTGCAAGTTGACCTAGCATAGAGTAAATGCTCAGTAAAAAAATTTTTTTGACTGACTAGCTTCCAAGCCCTTGAATAAATGTGCCTGTTCTCTGACACCTTCAAACATTATCACCTCCGTGACCACCAGACAACTGAGAGTGGTTACAGTCTTGGGAAAGGCAAATTCATTCTTTCAATCTGAGAGAAAATGAGTTCTTAATTTTAAGACATAGTAAAGTGGTAAGGATGGTCCCTAAAAAGAGGATTTTAAATAATTACACTTATTTATGTGTACTAGATTTATACATTAAAAAGCACATACTTTAGAGTATGACTTGAGCTTAAGTACTAGTTTTGCCCCACATGTGCTGTGAGATCAAATTTTCAAAACTGGTTTTTTGTTTGCTTTTTTTTTTTTACCGTGTGTGATGTCAGTGTGATCATATATGTGAACAACCCACCTCACAATGTTGTATTACTGAGTTTGAGTAATATTAAAGTACTATATAAATATAAGGTACTTGCTAATACTAAACTTTTTTTAAAATTAGTCATGAATCCAAAGTGATAGAGTAAGTCATGCAGGATACATGTTAACAAAGTCCTGCCTGGGTCAGTTATGAGACTGTAGTTTTCACTGTTAGCCTTATAGCCTTCATTTTTAGTCCTTTTTTAAAAAAAACTTTTAATGTTTATTTTTGAGAGAGAGACACACACACGCACACAGAGCATGAGCAGGGGTGTGACAGAGAGAGAGAGACACACACAGAATCCAAAGCAGGCTCTAGGCTCCAAGCTGTCAGCACAGAGCCCGACACGGGGCTCAAATCCCCGAACCATGAGATCATGACATGGGCCAAAGTTGGATGCTTAAACAACTGAGCCACCCAGGTGCCGCCATTTTTAGTCCTTTTAAATTGGAGTTGAGAGGGAGAGTGGCAAGATGGCGGAGAAGTAGGGAGCTCTGTAGTCTGTGCTCACCTGCATCGATTGAACTGAGAAGGACTGAAGGGACAATACACTGATTTGCAAGTGGGGGAAAAGAAGAAACAGATGCCAGAAAGAAGACAACCTCAAAGATGCCTGAGTGAGCGATTGTGAAATGGAAATTGGAGGATGGGTGGGCCCCGGAGGTGCAGGGGAAAGGAGCCCCAGCCCAAGAAAGGGAGAGCGTGCTGTGCCCTGGAGAGACCAGGGGAAGAGAAAGAGAGATGGAAAATGCACACAGAACCATCTCTAAGGGAGGAAAAGCTCGCCCATCTCTCCCTGTATATAACTGCTGGGTGCGGGGAGAGAAATCCGTCCCATCTGGTTGGTGAATTCTTCCTTGGGTGCAGCGGCATCCATTCCAAGCGGCACCGGGAGCGGTGGTGGCCCTCCTCCAGCACAAGCCCCTCGGAGGGCGGCGGCGGCGGTGGTGGCGGGCCGGGCCGGGAGGCCGGCCGCCAGCGGGAATGCATCTCATCTCCAGGGACGGTGTTGAACTGCATGGATTGGATTTGGAAGTGAGGCAGAGCTTGCAGAATACAGTTTGGCTCACCCGTGGCACAGGGAGATCGGACTCAGAAGAGCGGCTTGCAACGCTTGGTTCGAGCAGAGCTTGAAGCGCCATCATTCTTCTCCCCACAACCACCAAGGGGGGGCCTTGGAGAGCAGCCCCCAGACCCACCTACCTACGCCAAACCATGCCAATCCGCCCAAGAAAGTTGCCTTTTTTTCTTTTTTTCCCCTTTTTTCTTTGCTTCTCCTTCTTTTCTCCTGCCACCCAGATATATTTCCCTTATCTTATTCTTATCTCTCCTCTTGGCTGTTTATACACTTTTAGACTGTACACAGTCTTTTGTTGTCTCTGTCCCCCCCTTATTTTTGTTCTTGTTTTTGTTTCTGTTTTTTTTTCTTTTTCTTCTTCTTCTTCTTCTTCTTCTTCTTCTTCTTCTTCTCTTCTCTCTTTTCTTTCCTTTCCTTTCCTTTTCTTTACTTCCTTTCCCCTTTTGGTTTGCTTGTTTGTTTGATTTGTCTGAGTGTTTGTATGCTTTTGTTCCCTGTATGTTAGTCTGTATTCCTTTTCAGGGTTACTTCAAGAAACACACCAAAGTGCACATGGTGGAGAGTCCTAAATATCACTGATCAGGGAAGTAAAATAATCAAAGGCACAACAAGAGAAACCGAGAGACACCATTAAAAGAACACTTTCTGAAATGACAGGCCCTGGACAGTCAATGAGCCTCCTTCAATAGAGCAATACTAACAGGTGCACAGGGCATAATGAGCTTTTAAAACTGACAAGAGACAGAAAGCTGGCCAAAATGATGAAATGAAAGAACTCTTCCTCTAAAGAAACTCCAGGAAGAAGTCACAGCCACAGAACTGCTCAAAACAGATTTAAACAACATAACTGAACAAGAATTTAGAGCAATTGTCATAAAATTAATTGCTGGACTTGAAAAAGACATCAAAGAGGCTATTGATACACAGACTAGGGACCTTCAAAATAGCTGTGTCGAGTTAAAAACTATAAATGAGGTGCATAATAAAATGGAGGGAGCCACTGCACGGATTGAAGAGGCAGAGAGGAGAATAAGTGAATTAGAAGACACAGTTATACCAAAAAAGGAAGCCGAGAAAAAGAGAGAAAAATTGATACAGGAGCACGAAAAGGGAATTCGAGACCTGAGTGATACAATCAAACGGAACAATATCCGTATCATAGGAACTCCTGAAGATGAAGAAAGAGAAAAAGGTCCTGAAGGGGTGCTGGATCAAATTATAGCTGAAAACTTCCTGAATATGGGGAAAGAAATGGACATTGAAATCCAAGAGGCCCAAAGAACACCTCTAAGACTAAACTTGAATCGACCTTCGGCACGACATATCATAGTGAAACTGGCAAAATATAAAGACAAAGAGAGAATTCTGAAAGCAGCTAGGGAAAAAAGGGCCCTAACATACAAAGGGAAACCTATCAGAGTGGTTACAGACCTATCTAATGAAACTTGGCAGGCCAGAAAGGAATGGCAGGAAATCTTCAATGTG
>CM053571.1:74841668-75038824 GCA_028646485.1 Cryptoprocta ferox
GTGGAGAAACAGACACCCTTCTACACTGTTGGTGGGAATGTAAACTGGTATAGCTGCTCTGGAAAGCAGTGTGGAGGTTCCTCAAAAAAGTATCAGTAAAACTCCCCTATGACCCAGCAATGGCACTGCTGGGGATTTACCCAAGGGATACAGAAATGCTGATGCATAGGGGCACATGTACCCCAATGTTCGTAGCGGCACTTTCAACAATAGCCAAATCATGGAAAGAGCCTAAATGTCCATCAACTGATGAATGGATCAAGAAGATGTGGTTTATCTATACAATGGAATACTACATGGCCATGAGAAAAAATGAAATCTGGCCATTCGTAGCAAAGTGGATGGACCTTGAGGGTGTCATGCTAAGCAAAATAAGTAAGGTGGAAAAGGGCAGATATCATATGTTTTCACTCATAGGTCTAACAGGAGAAACCTAACAGAGGACATGGGGAGGGGAAGGAGGAAAAAGAGGGAGAGGGAGGGAGACAAAGTATGAGAGACTCTTGAATACTGAAAACTAACTGAGGGGGGAAGGGGGAGGGGGAGAGGGGAAGGGGGGTGATGGTCATGGTGGAGGCCACTTGTGGGGAAGAGCACTGGGTGTTATATGGAAACCAACCTGACAATAAACTATAAAGTTAAAACAAATTTTTTAAAAATAAAAAAAATAAGTTGGAGTTGAGATTAGTCGCAGTGACAATAAAGGAAAAGGGAATATGATTTTGGTTTGTATTAGGAAGTCATATAAACATGCTATCACATTTATAATATATTTTTACCTATAACTATATCATTTAAAAATATATAATCATATATATCCTATACAACACCAATTCTTACGTTGCTGAATTTTTCTTTCTAAATTTTTGTGTAACAATATTTGAAACACTACACTTTAAATCAAAAATAAGCTAGAAAAAAAGGGTTTCTGGTTTTGTTCTTTTGAGAATGTATTCCTTTACGAAGATACCACATTTGGGAAATGAAGCAGGCCTACGTGAGACACTTAAATTTTTTTATTAACATCAGCTCAGGCAAAACTGAGTGATTGCGATTATATTATTACAGAGGATGTCTGAACTTAAATATGTCTTTTTTTAACATAATGTCATGTTTACTTCATTATGAAGCTGTCTTTCTGAATCTGTTTCTTAAGCAGATGGTGGCCTAGCAAGGCACTTACAGCAGATTCAGGTGCTTGTGTTAGAAAGAGAGGTCTGCAAACGTGCTTACTGCTCTCACCCAGGAGGGGTCACAGAGAAGATGATCTGTGCTGGCTTTGCGCCCTCTGGAGAGAAGGATTTCTGTCAGGTGAGAGGACTCTGATTTTGCAGAGGAAGATGCAGAGTCATCTGCTGCAGATTCTTCTTAGATGGGAGGAGACCTGCTTAGAACCACAGGTAACCATCATAGCCTGTGCCTGATAGCCTCACACCACACCGTTCCAGGAGGCCAGTAGGACAATGGGGAGAGTGAATTCCTTACTCCAAATGTGCTGAGACAGAGAGAGGGCAGAAGCAGCTTAGAGCCAGAGAGCAGGTGGAGACCGAGGAGCCCATGAGAACACAGCACTGCAAACTGGCCCGGGGGAAGAAGATGTGTTCAGAGATGTAAGGTTTTGGGAAAAGAGGAACAAGCAGAGAAGGATTCTAAGTCAGTGTATCCTACTTATGACCTAAGGTTTTCATTGTTTTTTTTTTTTTTAATTTATTTTTTAAATCTTTTTTTAATGTTTTTATTTTTGAGAGAGAGGGAGAGCATGCATGGGGGAGGGGTGGGAGGAGGCGGACAAGGGATCCCAAGTGGGCTCCACGTGCCGTCAGCCCAGAGCCTGATGCAGGGATCAAACTCATGAACCCTGAGATCATGATTTGAGCCAATGTTGGATGCTTAACCAACTGGGCCACCCAGGTGCCTGGTTTTTACTGTTTGAAATTAATATTAATCTCCTATGTACTCAATCTTAATTTTCTACCACAGGTTAAAATAAAATAATCATGAAGAAAATGAGAAACTCTGAAAAACTGTTATTCATATGCAGTGGAAAACAAATCACAAAACAATAGTTTAATTTCAGTGATATTTAGAGACAAAAGCAGTGCAGATATATTAACATGTCAGTTGCACAAGCGTGCTGTTGGGAAGTTCAAATGAGCTAAGAGGAAGATGGAATGTGGACAAACTGAGTGTAAAACACCAGCTTTAATATCCATGAAGCCAACTGAGGAATGTGACTTTAGATATACACCAAAAAGGATTTCTAATCATCTGTAGCCTTCAGTATTCAGTCTGGATTTGAGGCAACCCACTGATGGGAAAGTTGGGGTCTTCAGGGCAGATCTACTTCTCCAGGTCTGTCTTTTCATACTGGTCTAGAGTACAGAGGGCAGAAAGGATGAATCTCTAATCTGTGCTGCTTTTTGGTAGTCTTTACCCTTAATCAAAAAACGTGAACCAATGGGAGAAAACTGGGTGTTAATCTAAGTGGAAGTCTTTCCATGTGAGAATGTGAGGGGAGAAGGAAGGAGGTCCCCTCTTAACACTGAGTATCAATTGATGGTAGTTAGACCCTTTTGTGGTGTCCCGTGCTACTCAGATTCTGTTTTCTGGATTTTAATTCACATTCCCCAGAAGCGGACCCTGAGACGAGGATTCAGGTACAATGGTCTGTTTAGGAAGTGCAGCTATCACTGGTCAGAAAGTCAGGAGGGTGGTATAGGGAAGGGAAGGCAGGAAATGGAAGATGTGCTATTAAGTCAGCTCCCACAGTAATGGGACTGAGCTTGATCGTGAGGCAGTGCAAAATACACGCAGCACGTGCGGTCCCATCTGGTCCCATAGGAGTGGTGGGGCGAGAGAGCCTGACTTGCCCAGAGTTGTAATTTCAGGGCTGCTGGGGGAGGAGTCTGTTAATTCCTCACCACTTTCCACACTTCCGGCCTGCCTCATGGATGCCAAGGAGGAGGGGAAGAGCCCTGAGGCACAGGGCCAGGATGACGACTGGAAAACTTGAATATGGGAAGGGCACTCACTCACACGTCTGCCAGAGGACAGAAATGCTATGTTATAAAACTCAAATAGGAAAGTACTCTGAACGAATGCGGTTATTCTTCCCCTTTCAAGGGATGGTTTTCCTCTGTGCTTTGAATGAAGGAAAATCACAAATGGTTCTGTTGTCTCTGTCATGTTTGACAGTATCTGACATTAAGGGAACACCTTACTCTGGATCAAGAAAGCAAAGGAGAACCAGGTAGGGAATTAGGTCCATGTCAGAGGTGACCCAAATATTGTGATCTCAGTGGACACTTATTTCAGGTACATCAAACTGTCACTTTTGCAACATGACCAAATTTGCTGCCAATACGAGTGGAGGAAAATAGAAGAGTTGGGATTCCGGCTAATGAGTGGGACTAGTTAAGAATACTAAATTACTAGCAAGATGACTTCAGAAACATTGATAAATTGGACTCTAGCATTTCTATCAGGTAGTTGATTTTTACCCTCCTGTGTGTGCTCAGAGGTAATGGACCTGCTAATGTGATTTCTCATCCAGAAAGGTGAACTAGAATGTTGGAATGCAGAGACACGGAGTTCCTGAGAGGCAGTGTAGAATCCTGTGATTCTTCACTCACCATATATCTTAGATAGTTTTTAAAATTTCAAGGTCTTTAACCTGCATAGTGATCTCTGTCCTCACACAGTGGTGTATGTCCTGTTCCTGCTGACTTTTTCAATCTATTTCATACTTGTCTTGCTGACATATTTCAGCCACACTGATTACTTTCTGACCATACAACTTGAGCCCACATATCAATTCTGCATAAAATACTATTCTTCCTGGTTTTTGAAAATCCAGCTCCTTGTCATCTTTCATATATCTCTGCAAATGTTATTGAAACTAGATACACATACACGTGTGTGTAAGCACACAAAAATGCCTGCCTTTATTCTCACTGTTCTAAACATTTTCTTTAGAGCTATTATCACTGTCTAATTTGTTGACACTCTCTCTTCCTCTGAATGCCTAGCTCACAATAAGCACTGAATATTTTTTTAAATAAATAGATACTATTAGCTGATTGAATATTTACCATATGCTAGGCCCTGTGATAAATTAGACAGGCTCTGGAATGTTTGTAATTGCCTGAAAAATTCTATATTTAATATGTATTGGTACTGAATGAATGAGTGATTTAAGGAAAAATACCTGACTTGACACATTAGACCATTTCAAACCGGAAGGGAGTCGTCAGTATATATAACCTCATTTCACAAGGAAAAAATTTAGGCCCAGAGAAAATGTTAATTATATACATCATTGGCTAGGGAATCTACCTCCTTATTCCCATTTTAGGATTTCTTCTGTGAGATTCTTCATATAAAATAAACTGCTATATCAAATATGTCATCAGCTCAATTTATTTTATGAGAAGACAAAGGATTTAGTTTGATTCTAAGTACATTTGTGTCAAAAAAAAAAAAAAAAAAAAAGAGGAGGGGAGCCTGAGTGTCTCAGTCAATTAAACAGCTGACCTCAGCTCATGTCTTGATCCCATGGTTTGTGAGTTTCAGACACTCATCAGGCTCTGCACTGACAGTGCTCTTTCTCTTTCTCCCCTCCTCCATTTGTGCGCACTCTCTCTCTCTCTCAAAATAAATAAATAAACTTAAAAAAAGAGGGGCTGATTAAAAATGAGGCTTCCTTAAGATGCAAATCCTATGTTTTAAGGCTTTTTTTTACACCATTATTGAGCTATAATTGACATTTAAATCTATAATACAGAATTGTTAACCATAGTCACCATGTTGTACATTAGATCCCCAGAATTGTTCATCTTATAACTGGAAGTTTGTACCCTTTGGCCAAGATCTCCCCATTTTCCCTACTCCCCTACCCCTGGTAACTATTCATTCTACTCTTGGTTTCTTTGAGTTTAGCTTTTATAGATTCCACATATAAGTGATATCATACAGTATTTGTCTTTTGCTGTCTGACTTTTCACTTAGCATAACGTCCTCAAAGACCATACATGCTATCACAAATGGATTTCTTTTGTTCCATTATTCAAATGTTCAAAATATTATTTTGAATAATATTCATCCATGGATATATATATATATATATATATACACACACACACACACACACATATATATCCATCCCATATTTTTTATCCATTCATCCTTTGACAGAAATATAGGTTGTTTTCATATCTTGGCTATAGTGAATAAAACTACAATAAATGTGGGAGTGAAGATACCTCGTTGATAAACCTGTTTTTCTTTCCTTTGGATATATACCCAGAAGTGGATCATATCGTAGTTAATTTTTAATTTTTTGAGTAATGTTTATATTATTTTCCATAGTACTGTACCAGTTTACATTCCTAGAACAGCGCAAAAGTGTTCTTTTTCTCCACATCCTTGCCAACATTTCTTGTCTTATCTTTTTAAATTTTTTTTTACATTTATTTATTTTTGGGAGACAGAGAGACAGAGCACAAGCAGGGAAGGGGCAGAGAGAGAGGGAGACACAGAATCCGAAGCAGGCTCTAGGCTCTGAGCTGTCAGCACAGAGCCTGACACAGAGCTCAAACTCATAAACTGTGAGATCATGATCTAAGCCAAAGTCAGACACTTAACTGACTGAGCCACCCATTTTTTCCCCTTTATCTTATTTTTTTGATGATACCTATTCTAACAAGTGTGAGGAGATATCTCATTGTATTTTGATTTGCATTTCCCTGATGATCAGTGATGCTGGGCATCCTTTCGTGTACCTATTGCTCCTCTGTATGTCTTCTTTCAAAAAATGCCTGTTCAGATCCTCTGCTCATTTTTTTTAGTTTGCATGGTTTCTGTTATCAACTTGTATGAGTTCTTTATATATTTTGGATATTAACCCTTTATCAGATTATGGTTTGCAAATAATTTTTTCCCATCTCATAGATTGCCTTTTCATTTTTGTTGATTGTTTCTTCTGATGTTTAGAAGCGTTTTAGTTTTATGTAGTTCCACTTAATTGATCCTTGCTTTTGTAGCTTGTGCTTTTGCTTTCATATCCCCCCCACCAAAAAAATTAAACATTGTTGCCAAGACAATGTCAAGGACCTTTTCCCCTATGTTTTCTTCTAGAAGTTCTACAATGGTAGCCTTATATTTAAATCTTTAATCCACTTCAAGTTATTTTTTGGTGAGTGGTGTAGAATAGGATCCAATTCCATTCTTCTGCCTATGGCTGTCCAGTTTTCCCAACATCATTTGTTGAAGAGATTATCCTTTCCCCAGTGAGTATTCTTTGCTCATTTGGAAAATATTAGTTGGCTGGATATATGAGGGTTTTTCTGGGCTCATGAGTCTAGCCCATTTGTGTATGTATCTACTTTTATGTCAGTATCATACTATGCTGACTACTATAGATTTATAACATATTTTTGAAATCAGGAAGTGTGATGCCTCCGGCTTTGTTCTTTCTTAAGATTGCTTTGGCTATTTGAGGTCTTTTGTGGACCATATGAAATTTAGGGTTATTTTTTCTATTTCTGTGAAAAATTTCATTGGAATTTTGAAATGGACTGCATTGAATCTATAGATGGCTTTGTTTAGTATGGACACAATATTCTTTTAATCGTGAACATGGGAATATGTTTCCCATTTGTGTATTTATCAGTTTCTTTCATCAAAGTCTTACAGTCTTCAGTGTAGAGATCTTTCACCTTTTTGGTTATGTTTATGCCTAAGTATTTTATTTTCTGATGCTTTTGTATACAGGATTATTTTCTTTATTTTGTTTATTTCTTTTTTTTTCAAGTTCTAATTTAAATTCCAGTTCATTTTAACATACAATGTGGTATTGGTTTGAGGGGTAGAATTTAGTGATTTAACACAACACCCTGTGCTCATCACAATTGTCTTCCTTAATCCCATTTATTTCTTTTTCATATGTTTTGTTATTACTGTGTAGAGACACAACAATTTCTGTATGTTTGCTTTGTATCCTGAAACTTTACTATATTCATTGATTAGTGCTAACAGCTTTGTTTGTATGTTTTTAGTTCTGACAGTTTTTTTGATGGAGTCTTTAGGACTTTCTTAGACCGTATCATCTGCAAATAAAGACAGTGTTACTTCTTCCTTCCTGATTTAGTCCTTTCTTTCTTTTATTTCTTCTTCTTGCCTGTATTCCCTGCCTAGGACTTCAAATACTGTATAGAATAGGAATGGTGAGAGTGGGGACCCTTGTTTTGTTTCTGATCTTACAGGAAAAGCTTTCAACCTTTCACTATTGAGTATGAGGTTAACTCTGGGTTTGTCACATATGACTTATTTTGTTGAGATATGTTCTATCTATACCTAATTGGTTGAAGGTTTTTAGCATGAAAGGATATTGCGTTTTGTTAAATACATTTTCTGTACTATTGAGATAGTAATATGATTTTTAAACTTTTATTCAATTAATGTGGTGTATCACATTCATTGATTTGTATATGTTGACTATCCTTGTATCACTGGATTAAATCCCACTTGATCATGGTATATGAGTCTTTTAATATGCTGTTGAATTCAGTTTGCTAGTATTTTGTTGAGGATTTTTGCATTTATGTTCATTAGGATATTGACCTATAGTTTTCTTCTCTTGTAATGTCCTTATCTGGCTTTGGTATCAGGATAATTCTAACCTCAAGAAATGAGTTTTAGAGTGTTCCCTCCTCTTCAATTTTGGGAAGAGTTTGAGGACTGAAGTTAATTCATCTTCTTTTTTTAAAGTTTATTTATTTTGAGAGAGACAAAGACAGTGCAAGTGCAGGAGGGGCAAAAAGTGAGAGAGAATCCCAAAGAGGCTCTGCGCTGCCAGTACAGAGCTTGACATGAGGCTAGAACTCATGAAACCTTGGGTTCATGACCTGAGCCAAAACCAAGTCGGACGCTTAACCAACTGAGCCACCAAAGCACTCCGGAAGTTAATTCTTCTTTAAATATTTAGTAGAATTCACCAGTGAAGCCATCTGGTCCTGAGCTTTACTTTGTTGGAATGTATTTGATTAATGATTTAATCTCCTTGCTCATATTGATCTATTCTGATTTTCTAATTCCTCATGATACGGTCTTGGTAGTTTATGTGTTTCTAGGAATTAATCTACTTGTTCCAGTTTATCCAGTTTCTTGGTGTATAGCTATTCATAGTAGTCTCATGATTCTTTGTATTTCTGTGACATCAGTTGTAATATCTCCTCTCTCATTTGTGATTTTATTTATTTGAGTTTAAGTGCTCTAAGGTATACAAATTTATAAAGTATTAATATTTTTAAATTAAAGAATAAATTTGTTGTGAATAAACTATTGGCATTCCTGTTCCAAAATTGAATGCAGGAACTCTGATTAAAGCAGTTTTCTAGAATACATTTTCTTGGTGTTTCAGGGAGACTCTGGTGGGCCATTAGTATGTAGGCATGAAAAAGGTCCCTTTGTCCTGTATGGTATTGTCAGCTGGGGAACTGGCTGTGCCCAAACAAGGAAACCAGGTGTATTTGCCAGGGTGAGCGTCTTCTTGGACTGGATCCAATCCAAAATCAAAGGTAAATATTTTTCGGATTATTATGGAAATAATTCCTCTTTCTTTAGAATGGGTTTGCGAGAAGAATGAGTGTCGTAGAAATCAGTGTTATGAAAGAAAAAATGCCATAAACTAGTATTTCATTTATTTTAGTTTCTAAAGCATTTAAAATGTACATTAAAATTCTGTGAGAATACATTCTCCCTTGGGCAGAGTGATAGTAAAAGTGACTTTTCCTGAGGCGGCTTTAATTCTAGGTTTGCATTTTCTCTTAACAAAAGCTATTTTACCATAGGCTACATTTTGTTTCCAGGCTTTTATCTTTATTTATTTTTAATATGTTCTCTCCAGGCACAGGTCCTGCTTCACTTCAGATAAATAATGAAAGAAAACCCTTAACAAGACAACAGTTGCCACCACCCACACCTTCAACAGACAATGAGTCTGGACCAGGTAATAGATGTTTATCTTAGCCTATTAATGCAGCTAGTAAGAATTGAGCAAAAAGCATTGCATGTCTGGGTTTACTAATTTTCTTTGGAACAGAATAAGCCCTGTTTTCATTCCGGATGGTAGTTTAAGCTGAAAGAGAGGCGTGTTGTTACTGTGACTGTCTGGGTTTCTTTTCTACCCCACAGATAACAGCTGTTGCAGGTTTAAAAAAAATCTTGTGGTTGCTAACAAGCTTGAATTTTGGAGACATGCACGAAATCTGACCTCTGATCTATTTATTCCTACATAAACAAAGGTTATTAGATTTTCAGGTACCTTGCTAGGTGAAGACTCTTGATATGAGATAACCACAGCCAGCATCAGTGTCAGTCACTCTTAATTTTCCCACAGTTGTCAGTGTCTGTTTGCTAATGGGATTTGAATTTTTAGTTAAAATCAAACTGCAGCTGGAGAATTAGGAGTCTGTAAGAGAGCTGTAGGGAGCTGAAAGTTCTATCATACCATCATCCTTGGTTTCCAGGTAGTCCCAGTCTCTTCTTTCTCACCCATCTCTGCTTCCATCCACCCCACATATACAGACAACCCCAGTAGAGAGCTAGGAAGAGGTGAGGAAGATTGAAAAGGATTCAGGAGAGGGAGGAATAGCTGGAGTGATGATCTTTAGGAGGAGAAAGGAGATGAGATCTAGTGCTCAGCAGGAGAGATGGCCTCAGGATGGCCTCAAGTACAGTTCACCCATAGCTGCTGGATGGAAGGCAGAATACTCATGTGGGTGTGTGGGTACATGTGGGGATGTGAGCTTCTGGCAATTTTCTAATTGCTTCTGTATTCTTAGCAGACAAAACAGGGTTATAGAAGACGTTTTGAGGGTTTTCAGAGGAAAAAAGGGGAACTATGAGAAAAGAGTTCTCTAAAAAAGTGACAAAGTACATGGACTAGGAGAATGTAGTAGGATTGCTGGCAACATAAAAGCCTCTGAGATTAATGATCATGAATTTAGGGGGAAACTGGCCGGTTAGCTCACTTGTATGTTTTCTTCCAGAGACACAGAGTTAGCACATAGGTGCAAAATAGGTAGAGAGTGGACTCAATTCAGAGCAGGTTTTCTTAAGTATGCAACTA
The DNA here is from genome assembly GCA_028646485.1 of Cryptoprocta ferox. Classification (NCBI taxonomy): domain Eukaryota; kingdom Metazoa; phylum Chordata; class Mammalia; order Carnivora; family Eupleridae; genus Cryptoprocta; species Cryptoprocta ferox. The sequence continues at coordinate 74,851,798 of CM053571.1, forward strand.
TATAAGGGAATTGAAAGCATGTAGGAGGAAGGGATTAAAACGATGTATTGTTGGGATTTATACCAGGAAAAGAGTGAATGAGGGTGAGAGATGAAATAGGGACAAAGAAAAGTTGGTTAGATAGATGAGTTGCAAGTCTCAAAAGATGGAAGGAGTGCTGGAAGTTGCTGAGAAGATAGAAGGTTGTGGAGAAAGCAGTGCTTGAAATCAAGATTATAGAAGGCTTGAAATTATTTCTGGGGACCAGGTTTCTAGGGGCTGACCACTGGGGTGTGCAGCTGAGGTTGAGTGGAGAGCAAGATCACTGGAAGAAGTTGAAAAATTGAGAAGCTTCAGTGTTGGGCCCATCATCTGTATGGCTAGTGAACTCAGTAAGATTTATGGCAGGAATAGTGGTGGAGAAAATGACTGCTGAAATCTTCCAGGAGTAAGGAGGAGTAACCAGGGGACCAGCTGTGGGTGGTACAGTCTGACATGACAAGGATAAAAGAGTCCTATGTAGATTAAAAGTCAATCTGGAATTGGGGTTGAGATGGAGAGCAGACTTGGATCCAAGATCCTAAACCCTAATGATTTCAATGGTTTGAGTTAAATGAACAATGTTAATCAGTGCCTAAGTAAGTTAATGCACGTCAAGCACTTAGAATAGAGATGGCATGACGAATTACAACAGTCAACAGTGGTGGCCGTAGTGACGAACTAATGTATTCATTAAACTGTCACATTTAGGCTACTAGAAAATGAACATTGTTGGGGTGCTTGGCTGGCTTAGTCGGTTGAGCATGTGACTCTTGATTTCAGGGCTGTGAGCTTGAGTCCCCCCAGTGGGTATAGAGATTACCTAAAGTTAAAATATTTTTTAATATAATTTATTGTCAAGTTGGTTTCCATACAATACCCAGTGCTCATCCCAACTGCCTTCCTCAATGCCCATCACCCACTGTCCCCTCTCCCCGACCCTTGAAATTAAAATCTTAAAAAAATTTAACATTAAAATGTAGCAAAGATGTTTCTCGTTTGTAGATGTTCAGAAACACATATGCATGCCCAAGAACCTTGCAAGTTTAACATATGGCAAGTTATTGTTTTAATTCTATGAGACAAATGTTTGGACTATCCCATCTTTAACATCACCCACTCCCACCACTTGCTTTTTACACAAAGGAATTGTTAGCCCATTTATAAGAAGAAGTGACTGGTTGGGAATGCATGACTTTATATGATTTGGTTCCTTTTCCAGGCAGATTTGTCATAGAGGATTCATGGGGACAGGAAAAATGATTGAAAGACATGTTGGGCCCAGACTCTAAAAGACAGTGCAAGCTATAAAATTTTAGTTGCTTTGAGAAAGGAAAAAACTTAATTCTTTTGTTTCATGCACTATCTTGGATTGGAGGGCATGATGGGGAAAGATTAGAGACTGGGAAATCAGTTATATTACTCTTAAATCAAAGCAGATCTATAAATATCTAAGTTATATCATAGTAGCCATATAAATGAAAGGGAGAATTTGCAAAGAAATAACAGAGGACTACGCAATTGAATAGAATCTTGAATTCTTGTAGCATTTCATTTCCCTTCTTAAATTTCTGCCATTCTTCATTTCTACTATTCACAAAAGTATATTTATGAATGTCACCTGAGTTAGGTTATTAATTTCTCTAGGGAAAATCATATAAAATAATGCATGTATTAATATTCATACATTAAAATGTGTTTATTTGAATACAGAGTATTTCAGTTTGTAGTTGCTCAGAGGATTTTTGTCAAGGGAATAGACAAAAGGGAAAAAGGAAAAGTCAAGAGTATAACCTGAAGAAGTACCAACTGATTGCAGGGTCAGGGGGCCAGGGTTATCCCTGCAGATCCAAAGGTGCCCTTTGACTTCAGAACAAGTTGAAGAAGTGAGAGACATTCAGATGTATGCAGCTAATCCTCCTTTTTTTGATCTGCGTCACGAATTCTATGAATGTAATCATTTGTCCTAGCAAGATTAATGCTTAATGAGGGGATGTCTGGATGGCTCAGTCAGTTAAGTGGCTGACTTCATCTCTGTCACGATCTCTTGGTTTGTGAGTTTGAGCCCCGTGTTGGGCTCTGAGCCTAGAACCTGCTTCAGATTCTGTGTCTCCCTCTCTCTCTGCCCCCTCCCTCACTCATGTGTTCTCTCTCTCTCTCTCTCTCTCTCTCTCTCTCAAATAAATATTTAAAAATGTAAAAAAGAAAAGATGCTCAGTGAAATTAGTGAAGATTTTAGGAACATATCTTCAGTTGCATCTCAACGAAAAAAAGAAATGAAAACATGCTGAAAGTAGAGAGTGCATATCCATTGTGCGAGAAAATTTGAATAATTATAACTTAAATTCTACTCCCACAATCTCATTTCAAGAAAATAGAACACATTAAATGGGATGATAATTTTTACCCAATGACATGTAACAGAGAGTAATAAAGTTTTAATTTTCTTCTTGCAAGCTTACATTTTTCAAGTTTGTGATAGAACTTCACTTTGCTTTGCTTTGTTTATGTTGGTCCCTGGTGTCTGTGTGCTCTGAATTATAGGTTGTTATTCTGAAGTGGAGCTAGAAGAACCTAGAGGCTTTTTTTCAACTCCAAGATATCCACTGGATTATAGAGGAAAACTGGAATGTTCTTGGGTGCTCAGAGTTTCACCAAGCAGTATGGCAAAAATGACGGTAGAATATCTATCACTCCCTGGGTCTCCTATGTGTCCAGATTCAGTTATGACTATTTATGAAGAAACCCACAGTGAGAGAAGGTTGTCAGGTAATCCTTAGTAGCATTTAAACTTTGTGCTGGAGGCTTTTCTATATAGGCGGCTTACAATCAAGAGACAGCTAGACTTGGATAACAATACCACAAAAATATTGATGATACATGTAATAGGCATGCCTTTTTCTTAGGCACACTTAATGTTGTTAATATTGTTATGAAGTCAAAACTTGACTTCACAAAACAGGTGTACTAGAGGTTGAGTGTGAGTATGCGTATGTATGTGCATTCAAGAAGAAAAAAGATAAGAGAGCTCAACTTCTTCAAACATACCAGAACCATGCCAGAATGCCAGAAATGTATATGATAGAAGAGGAGTTAAGATGATTAAAAATCAGATGGGGTAGGGGCACCTGGGTGGCTCAGTTGGTTAAGCATCTGACTTTGACTCAGGTCATGATCTCGTGGTTCGTGAGTTCCAGCCCCATATTGGGCTCTGTGCTCACAGCTCAGAGCCTGGAGCCTGCTTCAAATTCTGTGTCTCCCTCTCTCTCTGCCCCTCCCCTGCTCATGCTTTGTCTCTCTCTCTCTCAAAAATAAATAAACGTTAAAAAAAATCAGATGGGGTAGGTGTTGGATGTTAAAATAAAGCATATATTAAAGCCTTTTATTTATTTATTCTTGATTTATTTATTTTGAGAGAGGAAGAGCAAGAGGGGGAAGAGGAGCAGAAAGAGAGAGAAAGAGAGAAAGAGAGAGAGAGAGAGAGACAGAAAGAGGGAGGGAGGGAGGGAGGGAGGGTAAGGGAGGGAATCTTAAGCAGACTCCATGCTCAGCACAGAGCCCAACGTGGGGCTCGATCCCACAAACATGAGATCAAGACCTGAGCTAGAATCAAGAGTTGGATGCCCAACTGACTGAGCCACCCAGGTGCCCCTAAACTGGCAGAATTAAAAATATTTGCTAATAACACACCACTGTCATTTCATTTCATGTACTGACAAACCTGTTTTTCTCAGCAAAACAAAGTTGCTACCTCTTGTTTGTGTAGGTGTGGCACAGGCTTTTTGGCTCTTAGTCAAGAGGGAGGTGGGAAGGTGCTGGAAGTAATTTGGTTGATGGGGAAGCCTGGGAAGAAAATAAGTGTGTGTGTGCTATTGTGAGTATATATGGTACTCACACATGCCTGTCCTGGATGCAGGAGTATGGGGAGGCCAGAAAAACTGCTTTGAGAATGAGATTGTGTTCTTGGGATAGACTCTGAGATTAAATCATTGACTTAGAGGGCACACACATTTGTTAAAGAATCTTTATAAATACTATCTCATTTAAACTATGGAAAAAGCTATTAACTGGCCTATACACTTTATACATACATATATATATACATATATAGAGACATATGTGATCAGATCACCTTCCCCTCATGCCTTGATTAAAACAGCTCAAGATTGGGGTGCCTGGATGGCTCAGCCAGTTAATTATCTGACTCTTGATTTTGGCTCAGGTCATGATCTCATGGTTTGTGAGTTTGAGCCCCACCTCAGGCTCTGCACTGTCAGTGTGGCCTTCTTGGGATTCTCTCTCCTTCTCTGTCTGTGTCTCTCTTTCTCAAAATAAATAAAAAACTTAAAAAAAAAAAAGCTTAAAAAAAAAAACAGCTCACGGTCTCCTTGTAGTTAGGATGAAATCCAAAATCCCTAGCACAGCCTTCCCTCCTGCTCCCCAACTCACATGATGAAATACAGCCATTCTTGTCCCAGGGCTCTTGTCCAGCTACTTCTAGCAGTTCAGAGAGCTCCTCATCCTCCCTTAAGTCTTAATTAGAATGTCATTTTCTTAATGAAACCCCCCTTAATTGCTATCAATTGCATCACCTTCTGCTTCAGTACTTCTTAGTACCCTTGTCAGCTTCTTCAGCACTTACTGTCTTCTATGATTTTTTTTTCATGTTTGTGGTTTGTGTTTTCTCTATTGAATGAGAGCTTTCTGAAGACCAAAACTTTTGTCTCCTCACTTGAAGAATCTTCAGTGCCTAGAACAGTATGTGAGACATAGAAGGCATAGAATGAATGAGTGAAGGAATGAATGATATGTCACCTCTCAAAAAGCACTTCTCATCTAGAGTAGCACCATTCACTCCCTTCCATAGTCATTTTCCATAGTCCTGTTCTGCCAATTATTTCATTTGTAGCCGTGATCTCTGTTTGAAATAATCTTTATTTACCTGGCTAAAATGAAACCTCCATGAAAGCAAGGATCTTGCTGTTTTGTTCCCTTCTGTATCTTCCTAAATTAGTATCATGCCTTGGGACTCAGCACAATGTATATACTGCTAAGTTGCCCTTCAGAAAGGTTAAATCAGTGTTTACTGCCATTAGCAATACCTGGCAGCCTCTTTTACCATGCATCTGCATAAACTCATATAACAATTTCATAGGCATTTTTACCACTTTTTATCATTAATGGAGTTTTTATTTTCATATGTTGGTTAGTTATTTGTGCTTTTTATTTCTTATTACCATCCTTTTTTTTAGTATTCTTTTGGTTTGTGAAAGCTATTATACATAAAGACATTTTTTCCTTTTGTCATAAGTTGCAAGTACTTATTCCTAAGATTGCCATTGTCTTTAATTTTTATTCTACATTGATGTAAACATTTAAAAACTTATTTGTTTTTGTGGGTGCTTGGATGTCTCAGTTGGTTGAACGTCTGACTTCAGCTCAGGTCATGATCTCACAGCTCATGAGTTCGAGCCCCACATCGGGCTCTGTGCTGACAGCTTAGAGCCTGGAGCCTGCTTCGTATTCTGTGTCTCCCTCTCTCTCTGCCTCCCCTTCTCTCTCTCTCTCTCTCTTTCTCTCTCTCTCTCTCTCTCTCTCTCAAAATAAATTAACATAAAAAATTTAAAAGTTTGTTTAAATCCATCTGTAAATACATTAGATCTTTAATTTACCTCATAGCTTTTATTTTTATTTTATTTATTTTTAAATGTTTATTTATTTATTTTGGGAGAGTGGGAGAATGTGTGCACAGGCAACGGAAGGGGCAGAGAATGAGGGAGAGAGAGAATCTCAGGCAGGCTCCACATTCAGCACAGAGCCAGATGCGGGGCTCCAATTCACAAACCGTAAGATCATGACTTGAGCGGAAATCAAGAGTGGGATGCTTAACCGACTGAGCCACCCAGGTGCCCCTATTCTTTTTAAGTAGTCTCCATGCCTAGTGTGGAGCCCAATGAGGGACTTCAACGCATGACCCTGAGATCAAGACCTAAGCAGAGATCAAGTGTCAGACACTTAACCGACTGAGCCATCCAGGCACCCCTCAGAGATTTTATTTTTAAATATTCATTGTTCATAATTCAGAAAGAAAAATTTAATTACAAACTTCTCTAATCCTGCTGAAATGTTTTTTTCCTCATATGATAAAGTGATACTATATCTTTTTCTTTTAAGAAAAAGTTATTTTCTCTCCAACTCATACCAATCTCTTATACACTGGATTCTTATATAAAAAGAAACATTTTCTGGGAAAACTTACCTTTATCTTTATAACCTATTGAAAACCATGCTTGGCTTTGTTGTGGATTAACTGAGGAACCCCTATAATTTTCCAGCCTAGCATTTCTTTGATTTGAAATTGTCAGCTTGAACTTTGTAGAATTGTTCTGTCTCTGTGGGTGATACCTAGCAGGTATTACCCCTTATTCAAGACAGATAGTATTCTTCTATACTGTAAAATGCTATCTTTTTCCCTGTGGGAGCCAGCAACTCACTCATTGCAGAACTGCATTGATCTCTACTTCCTACAAATAAGTATTTGATCATTCTTCAAATAGTATTTCAACATCATTTACCCTAATGTGTTATGCCATCTAATGTTTTCTGTTCTTTGCTTCTTCTCAGATATAATCTCTTCCCTCTCTTACTCCACAAATACTTGTGAGGAGGGTCTATTAGGGACCAGAGACTGACTTTTCTTGGTGGTGAGGTTCAGTAGTGAAAAATATGGACAAAAAAAAAATAAAACAAAACAAAAATCCCTGCCCTTATCAAGCTTATATTCTATTGGGGAGTGGACACATAATAAAAAATAAAATATATATTAAGCAGACAAGCTAGGGGGAAATAAGTGGAAAGGAAGAGAAGAATCTGGGATGTAGGTACCATACAGTTGTTGTAGTGTACCCAGCAAATGTCTTTCTGAGCAGGTGACTTTTAAGCAAGCATGATAGAATGATACTGACCTATTCTTAATGTAGCTGAGTTTGATCCTAAGAAACTCGGTTCTTTTCACACCTTTTTAAAATGTTTGTTTATTTTGGGGGAGAGAGAGAGAGAGAGAGAGTGAGCAAGTGAGGCAGGGGCAGAGAGAGAGAGAAGAGGGTCCAAAGCAGGCTCCATGTACTGACAGTGGAGAGCCCAGTGCGGGGCTCAAACTCATGAACTGTGAGAACCTGAGCTAAAATTGGATGCTTAACCGACCGAGCTACCCACGTGCCCCCACACCTAATCAGCCCTCTGAATTGTTCTGGAATTATAATTATAATTTTCCCTTACATTGTAGAGTCAGGTTATCAAACCAAAGCAATCAAAAGAAGATTGACTATAGAGAAGGAAGACATTTTCAGGTAGAAAGTTTTTCATCATGGATCTCTGATAGTGAGATATTTTTATAAGTAAGTTACTTTGCTAGAAGAAAAGTTGCATAAAAGCATCATTTTAAAGATGAAGTAATTTACTCCCTACTGTTTGTTAAGGGAGCAGTATGACCTAGCAGACTATGTTGGATACTGGATTCATGGTCCTGGGTTTAGATCCTGACTCCCCACCATACCAGTCTGACTCTGGGTGAGTCACTTGCGTTCTGGAGCCCTGTTCCTCATTTTGCTGAGTGGAATAAATTACTACTTCATTGGTACAAACTTATAACTAGTAGAGAAGTCCTGGGGATCCAATGCATCGTATAGTGAATATAGTCAACATTTGTAGTATAATCATCAAACTTGCTGAGAGACTAGATTTTAATTATTTTCACTACAAAAAAAGAAATGGTAATTATGAGAGGTGATAGAGGCCAACTATCACTATAATGGCAGACATATTACAGTATATAAATAGATCATCAGGTTGTATACTCTAAATTTACACAATGTTACATGTCAAATATATTTCATAAATAAATCATTGCTATACTTGAAATAGAGAAACTGCTAAAATTTTTAGTTCTTGTATTTTACTAGATTTTTTTAAATCTAGGTGAATTATGTGGAAGAGGGCTTTACCCAATGATTTTCATGAGCTCCGGACCACTGGTGAGAGTGACATTTCGTTCCCTTGTGCAAGGTGCTTTGGGCATAAGTTACATTGTCTTTAGAGTCCAAGGTAGGCTTGGTCATTTTATAAACTTATAAAGTTAAAAATCAATGTTTTTCTTTTTAGGAATATTTCAAAACATACATTGTTTCATAAGAGATGGTGTTTCTGTGGGGAGTTTGTGTTTGAAAGGAAAATCTCTTTAAGTGATCTGAGATTGGTGCAGATTCAAAAAAGAAACTGCTCAGAGGATAACTTGATTGACTTGTAAATCATCCAGAACTATGATTTCTGAATGTGGCTAAGAAATGTTAATTCCAAGACAACATTTTTTTACTGTGATGTAATTTTATTTTACAGAGGGCCTTTTCTGTGAATCACAAGGTTAGGGTTCTAACTCTTAGTTGATTAGCTATGGATACTTTATTATCTCTGTATCAGTTTTCTTTATATTAATAAAAGATTAGAATGAGTTTCTAAGTTAAACTACACAAACATTAAATGCTAGCAATATAAATGTAAATATTATGTTACTCAGAGTTATCAGATTGCATTTTAGAACAATTAATTATCAGGCTTTTCTGACTCTTGATAACTATAGGTGACTGAAAGCTAGTTTTCTCGTTGGCACCAAAAAGTTTTGCAGAGGTAGGTTTGGGAAAGAAGTTCAGTAAGTGATAAATAAAAGCATGCATATCATGTGAAAGGGTTTTCCTAAAAAAAACTATATTAAGAGTGTTGCTTTTGGGATGGCCTGGGTTGGCTCATTTGGTTGAGCGTCTGACTTCAGCTCAGGTCATGATCTCACAGTTCGTGAGTTCGATCCCCATGTCAAGCACTGTGCTGACAGCTCAGAGCCTGGAGCCTGCTTCAGATTATGGGTCTCCCTCTCTCTCTGCCCCTCCCCTGCTCATTCTCTCTCTCTCTCTCTCTCTCTCTCTCTCTCTCTCTCTCAATAAATAAATAAACATTAAAAAAGAATGTCGCTTTTAGTTGAAATTGTGCAGAAAGCTAGCATTATCTATACTTTTTTTCATATAATCTTCCATTGACTTGAGTCTATGCCAAGGATAATTCCAAGAAAAGTGCTGCTCTCTGATGGGAATTTTTCAGTGAGGCTAACCACTTCCTGTTACTTTTTTCTAAAACAGGGAGGAAAAGTGACTGATCTGAAAAGGCACAGAATAAGCTTCTCAAAAATTAATTTTATTTTCATTTCCTTTTTAAAAATATTTAGGTCCAAAGGGCAGTAAAACTCCCAAATTTCTCCAAAGTTCAAACCAAGAACATGTGGCCACGTGTGAGGAGGTTATTCTGACTGAACTGGGAGGAATCATACAGATCCCAAGATACTCTCACAGAACCACTATGAGGTGAGGAAGGGATGTGTATTAGGATGAAGGAAGTTTGTGAATGATCACTTGACAAACTGCAACACTTCCTTAAGGCTTTATTCTTCTCACCTCCTCTCCTTGAAGAATAGACTTTGAGGTAATCCCTGGTCTGAGGCCATCAGTATACAAAAACTGAATATAAGATTATCCCTGTTGATAAATTGTGTACTTTCTCAAAAGAAGAGATGATTTATTAGGTAAAGTGGAAAGTCAAATATCTATCAAAAAGTTTTGGAGATTCAAATAATGTATGTAAAACCTTCTGGAACATATTCAGTATTCAATAAATTGTTCTTAAATTGCCAAAAGAGAGAACTTTCCTTGAACTAAACAACAGAATAAATTTAAAGTGTGATGTGAGGAGTGAAGATTTGTATAATATCATCCTAAGTAACTTTATGTGATTTAGGAGAGTTTGGGGCAAATTCAGGCAAGAGGAGGTCCTTAACTCACAGATTGCCAACTAGAATTTAGAGGAGGTCATGTGATTGACCAGCCATTTGCCATGATGGGTGAGCTTAATTAACACTTTTAATAAATTATGTATTGGAAATATTTTTTAATTGTTACAGTTTAAAGTAAAAATCTTTCTTTCACTCAAGCACAAAGATTGAGTCAGTAACAGTGATACATAAAATTCAGAACAAAGTAGGGGCGCCTGAGTGACTCAGTCGGTTAAGCGTCCGACTTTGGCTTAGGTCATGATCTCATGGTTCATGGGTTCAAGCCCCGCATCAGGCTCTGTGCTGACAGCTCAGAGCCTGGGGCCTATCTTCGGATTCTGTGTCTCCCTCTCTCTCTGACCCTCCCCTGCTCACACTGTCTCTCTCTCTCAAAAATAAAAAAATTAAAATTAAAATTAGAAAAACATTTAAAAAATTCTGAACAAAGTAAATAACAGTCTGTGCCATTTGGAAATCATTCCTGACTTTTTTTTTTTTATCTGTGCCACAGTTGCCATTGGAAGATATTAGCCCCTTTAAATCACATCGTTCGCCTTGATATTATCAACTTACAGATGAAGCCGACACCCTTGGCCTGTCAGGGTCATCTATGGGTTTATGAAGGATTTGGATCAGGCAAAAAATTAATCGGTAACTAATGTCCCATGAAGACCCATGTTCTTGATTTTTTTTTCTGAAAGATTCTCAGATTGTTCTATATTCAGTGTGACTTACAGATGATGTTAATTATGTAGTATTGAAATAGGCTTCTTATTTTCTAGATTTGTAATTGAGATTAAGCTAACACTGTCTCAGATGGAGTTAAAAACAAAACCCAAAATATATGCTGCTTACCTGGGTCATACCTAGATTAAATTTGCCCAGAAATACTAAAAATAAGGGATGGATAGATAAAGCAGTTTTAGTCAATTGTAACACAAGAAAATTAAGACTGTAATATTAATCATGCAGAATAGTATCCAGCAGAAAAGGCATTAAGCGAGTTTATCAATTAGATAGTAGCTGGAAACCTCATTACAGTGACTGAAATTTATTTTTCTGAAAGAAATATCCAGAGTTTTGTAGATGTACTGCTAATTCAGTAGTTCAGCTCCATCAAGACTAAGGTAATGGGAGTTCTCTTGGCCTTTCCCTCATGGTCCCATAATGGCTATTTCAGTTCTTGCCATTAGAGAAAAAAGGAAGAAGGGACAGAGAGGAGTATCACCATTGAGAAAACAAACATATATCCAAGAATCCTGTGGCAGATTTAAGTCTCTCTGGCCAGATATGTCACATAGCCACACTCGGCTGGGAGATGACAAGGAACAAGAGGAATAAAATGGGGCTTAAGTTGGCTGACCAGCACTACCCGATGTGATGTGATACAGCAGTCCAGATGGAAATCTAATAGCACTGGATCCAGGTCTCAGTTCTCCCACATAGTAAATGATTTGGGGAACGTTCCCAAAGCTTTCTCAGACTCTGTTTCCTGAATTGTGACAAAAGAATAATAATAACTATCTTGGCTTTTCCTGTAATTTACAAGAAGAGACACCTCAATATCACTACCACTACACACATACATGTGTGCTATAAATTCTCAATTGACTTAGTCAGGGATACCTGTGCCTGATGAAACCAGCTGACTGCCCAGAGGAAGAGGATGTCTGGCATGTCATGGCCTTTAACTCCCTAAGAAAGGCCCAGATGCCAGTGTTCCTCTCTCCCTAGGTAGGATCCTGCCAGAATTGATAAAACAGATAAATCCTGCCAGAATTGACAAAATTGCTAATCCACTGTCCTTTTATTCTTTGAACTTACATTACCATCCCAGAAGTAGGTGCATTAAAAAATCTTTGTATTTCTACTTAAGGAAATGTTAATAAACACTGAGAGTTCATGGCTCCTAAGCCCATTTACATCAACAAGGCCACAGCTTATTATGTGGAGAATGCAGAATCTGGACCTGGTATCCTTGGAAATTATCTATACTTCTTTCTTTTCTGCCTTATAGGATCTCTGTTACTTGTACTGCCAATGAGATTGTTTTGGGAATTAAATGAGAGAATCCATGTTAATATAAAAGAAAGCAAACTTCTGCCATGTTTGAATTAATTTTTTTAATGTTTTATTTATTTTTGAGAGAGAGAGAGAGAGACAGCGTGAGCAGGGGAGGGTCAGAGAGAGAGAGGGAGAGGAGACACAGAATCCGAAGAGAGGCTCTAAGCTCTGAGCTAGCAGTCATCTCTGAGCTAGCAGTCAGCACAGAGCCCGACACGGGGCTCGAACCTGCGAACCATGAGATCATGACCTGAGCCAAAGCCGGGCACTCAACCGACTGAGCCACCCAGGCTCCCCTGCCATGTTTGAATTACAAACATATGTTTTCATGCCTACTCTTAAAATTGTGTTGCTTAGAAGAAAAGATTAGACCGATGTTTCACCAGTGCCTCTCCATCAATGGGGTGTCAGAGTACACAAAGTTTGGAAGAACAAAGAAGTAAAAAAGGGGGAAGAGTATATTAGCTAGGTCAGTTATAATTTATAGTGTTAATGAACTATATGCCTATTTTTCTTAGAATAAGTTCATAAAATATATGTGCTATTTCATACTTCCTTCCTAAAATTTCAACTTCTGCGATTTAAATATATAAGTTCTGGGGGTTAATTCAGTGCTTGAGGTGAGTAGGTTACTCAATATTAAACATAACCAAATATGATTTGTCTCAAGAATGCAAGGATAGTTTAATATTGAAAAATGTATTACATGGAACTATGTCACATGAGGAAAAATAGATATAAATTAAATATACAACGGTAAAATTAATAGAAGATAGAATGGAAAAATCATTATAATGAGCAAGAAAAACTAGAAGAATAACTGTTAAAGGAAATTTAACCACATAAATTTGAAGACTTAACTGGCTTTATTAAGGGATTCCTGCATTGGGCAGCATTCCATCTAGCAAGTAGAGAGATGCTTTGAGGAACTGTACAAAAGGAAAGGGTTTTATACACAAAAACAGAGCAGGACATTAGCAAAAGAAAAGGGGCTCTTATACAGATTACTTCCTCTTCCTTTGGAGAATGGAGAGGGCCCATATGACGCATTACCTCATTGGTGCTCACCAGAAAATTCCCGACTGACTGGTTAAGATTGCATTTCTGGGGAAGGTTGACTGCAACAGTGTTCTAAACCTAAAGACACAATTAACATTAATCCACACAAAATTAATGTATAAATATAGTGTATTTCCCAGCAAAATCCCATGAGAATTTTTTTTTCCTAGAGAGTGAGGAAGAAACTGATAATAACTATTTATCTGTACAATAATAGGACTAGCTGAAAATGTTTTGGGAGACTGTCTTGATTAAATTTCAGATTAAAACCAGAGTCCCCAAAGGTTTTTGACTTGTTTTTTTCTTTTTGGTGATGAGGCAAATTATCAGATACTAAAACATACTTTAAAACAATGATAATTAGGGGCGTCTGGGTGGCTCAGTCAGTGGAGCGTCCGACTTCGGCTCAGGTCATGATCTCACAGTTCATGGGTTCGAATCCCGCGTTGGGCTCTGTGCTGACAGCTCAGAACCTGGAGCCTGCTTCTGATTCTGTGTGTCCCCTTTTGCCCCTCCCCTGCTCATGATCTGACTCTCTGTCTCTCAAAAATAAATGTTAAAAAATTTTTTTTAAATGATAATTAAAACAGAGTAGTACCTACACTCAGAGACATACATGAGTAGAAATAAATAGACCAAAAGGAAACATATAAGACATGTACAAGAAATTTGGCTTTACAAATCATAGAGGAAAATATAAATTATATTTTTCATAATTTTGTACAAAAGCTGATTAAAGAGTTAAGCATTTTTCTTAGGCCATACAAAGTAGAAAAAATTGATAAATATTGATGGAGAAGGACCTTCTCATATAAAAGCAATAGAAGAAATAGCAAATTATCAATAAATTCCTATATAATTAAAAACTTTTATGCCTCAATAGGGACAAAATTTAAAAACAAATAATAAACTTGACATTTTCAATAGCTCTGAGAAAAGTTTAAGGTAAATAACATAGGAAATGTTAACAAATCAGTATTCAAGAAATTTCAGATCTGTAAAAATAAATGTATAGGCTCCAATATCTTTGACTCAGCTGTGATTAAATTTCAAGTTAAAACCAGAGTCTCCAAAGCTTTGATTTTTATTCTGTTCATTTTCCAAGAGAATGACAAACTATTGACCCATGTGATCTTGAGAGCCTAAAGCCCTAGATTAACCATTAGTCTCTTTTCACAGATAAGAAAGGCTAGTGAATATTCTCCTATAGGTTACCATGCAATCTGAATTAACTCTCTTATTTTGTTTCTTGTCACAATGAAGTCGATCCTATGGACACCTGTTTACTAAAAAGGTCAGAGTTTCTCTGTAATAGTGAAAACCTTAATTCTTAGAATCGTTGACTTGAAACCTTGATACTATTGAGTGTGAGAGCAAACTACCTTTGTTAGAATGTTTGTTTCAGAAAATACTATGTATGATCACTTAAAGTTAGAAATGGTTTGTCATGGGAAGCATGCTAATTGCTATACCTTGCCTCTTATTCATTTAGCTATGCTGTAGGTAAATGAGGGTTATATGTAGCTGCATCTCAAACATATTCCCTATGTATGATTATTTCAGTCTGGTGACAAGAATAATGATTTAGGTCCCTGAGGATTAGCTAGACCACGTTGTCTTCTTTTATAATACATCACTTTAAGGAGATCTATCTAGTGGTTCCTGGCTGGCTCAGTCAGTGGAGCATGCAACTCTTGATCACGGGATTGTGAGTCAAGCCCCACATTAGATGCAGAGATTTATTAAAAATTAAAAAATCTTGGGGCGCCTGGTGACTCAGTTGGTTAAGTGTCCAACTTTGGTTCAGGTCATGATCTCAGGTTCATGGGTTGGAGCCCCACGTCGGGCTCTATGCTGACAGCTTGAAGCCTGAAGCCTGCTTCAATTCTGTGTCTCCCTTTCTCTCTGCTCCTCCCCCACTCATGCTCTCTCTCTCTCTCTCTCTCTCTCTCTCTCAAAAATAAAAAATAAAACATTAAAAAATTTTTTTAAATAAAAAAATCTTAAAAAAAAAAAAAAGAGATCTACCTAGGTTATTTCAACACATTGTAAGAACTGGGTCCTGTGTTCTATTTGGTTTAGGACCCCTTCCTTAGAACTGCTTCGATTCCAGGAATCTGGAACATCTTCTCTCTATTCTAACTGGGTTTTATAGTGCTTAATTTTCTCATTTTTATATTCTTCGAAGTGCATATGGTATAAATTTATAATTTCAAAACAGGATTTTTTTTTCCTCTTTGCTCAATAACCTTAGCTTTGATGAATAATAAGTTTTTGATTGCTTCTTTGTGTTTTTCTTTATTTGGGGCCAGGAAAATTATGTGAAGGAAATTCACCTTCATTAAAATCTCATGGTCCCCTAATGATGTTGATTTTCACATACAATGTCAGTTTGGCCGTGGAAGAATTTTCTTTAAGATATTCTTTTCATATTCCTGGTAAGTCTATTGCTTTCATATATGTTTATGAATATGTTTTTGTTTGTTTTGTGCTTTATTAGGAAAAATCTGTCATTAAATAAACATTGAATCCTCTATTTTATTAGCTTTAGGGGAGAAGAAAAGACAGTGTTTAAAGTGTGACTTCTACAATTTGTGGAGGCCTCAAGCTAAACCTCTATAAAGTATAAGATCAATCAGATTTATAATTTTTTCTTATAAAACCTAAGAATTTTGTCTATTTTTCTGGATATTTAGATGATTATAACAATATAGTAGGAGGCTTTTATCCTTAGCATGAAAATTTCAAATAGTTTTTCTCTTTTGAAATTAATTTCCTTAATGTGCTAATATCAAGAGCAATTAGTTCTTCTTTTTCATTTGTTTGGTTGATAGTTTATTTATATTGGTTGCAGTCAGATTATTTAAAAATATGCTTTGCTCAACATTCCTGTGGTTTGGGTGAAGACACCGATAGCATAATGAAAATCGAGAACTATTAATCTAGAACTATTGCAAATTATAGAAACTGGGTATCATGGAGAAAACATTTGCAACTTGGATTTAATTCTGAACAGTTATTAGAATTACTTCATCTGTAAGGTTAATCAATTTATGGGCACCTGAGTAGCTGAGTCAGTTAAGCATCCAACTCTTGATTTCGGTTTAGGCCATGATCTCACAGTTCATGAGTTTGAACCCTGAGTGCTTGGGACTCTCTGTCTCTATTTTCTCTCTGCCCCCCTCCTCTTTCTAAAATAAATAAACTTTTAGTAAAATATTAATTTATACTCATTAAAAATGTAATTGGAATACAGTTGGAGAGACATCTCTACTAAAAGTATTTAATTTAGTCTGGTAACAGTCCTTGCCCTAGTAGAATTTATAGTCTAGTCAAGGAGATAGTAATCAAATAATCATACCGAAAAATATAGAGTCAAAAAACAACTGTACTGTTTTGAAGGAAAGATATGATATGCATTAATAATATATAATGGAGGGATCTTGTTTAGTTTGGTAAAGGATGGCAATGGAATTGTAGGAAACCTTAGGGTTTTCTTTGTTCTCTTATCACAAAGACCATAAAATTATTTCTACTCGCTGTCTCCTCTTTTGCTCTCTCATTTTTTTCTTAAATCCATTCCCATATGTCTTGTTTTGTTACCATTCCACAGGCATTGGTCTTATCAAAATTACCAATGATGTCCCCAAGTCCAAATCTAATATTTCCTTCTCAGCCCCAACAGCATTTGGCCCAGATAAGCTTACCTTCCTTTTGGAATCTATGTGTCTTGGCCTCAAGGAAACTACTCTCCTTGGCTGTTCTGTTACATCACTGATCTCCTTCAGAGTCCCCTGGCTGGTTGCTCTTTGTTTTTTCTGCCACTAAAGGTAGAGGTGTCCCCGGACCCAGTCTTTGACTCTCATTTCTTCTTTGCCTATACTCACTCCTTAGTGACCTCACCCAATCCCTAGTTTTCAATACATCAATACACAAATAGCTCCCAAATGTAGTCCCAAATTCTTTTTTATTTTTGACCTCCAGCATTGTATCACCAATTACCTCCTGCTCCACTTGGATATCTAAAAAGCATCTCAAATTTGATGTGACCAAAATTAATCTCTGGATTTCTTACTCTGCCTCCAAATTCCTTCCTTCACCAATCTTTCCCATCTCAGTGGATGACAACTCCAATTTATTAATTAATTGCTCAACCTAAGGATCTTGGTCATTCTTGACTTCTCATATCCCATTTTGGGTATAATCTGTGAGCTTTTCAGCAAGTAGTTCTCAACAGTTCTACCATAGCATCCTGATACAAGCAGCCTTTGTTTAGTCTGCTTTATTCATAACAGCTAGAATGACTCTTTTAAAATGAATAAAATAGCTCCTCTGCTTGTAATCCTCCAATATTTTCTCAACTCATTCAAAGTCCTTAGAGTGGCCTACAGGATGCTATATGATTTGGATCTTGGCTACCTCCTTCAGTTCTTCTCTTACCATTTTCCCCAGTGCTCACTCTGCACTAGGACACCACCCTTCTTGCTGTTTCTCAGTCCCACCAAACATGCCCCACTGCAGTTATTTCCAAAACCTACAACCATGCCTAGTAAATAGTTGGTGTGCAGCAACTTTTTGAATAAAGGAAATGGTATTCCAGCTGGGACAGATTAGGGAGAAGAGGGTAAGGAGGTAGCTCCACATCCAGTGAATGGGTAAGAAATGCATCCATTTGCTTATGGGAATCCTCCTGGCTGAGAGCCAGGGTTTAAGGTGTCAATTCAGGACACTATTATTACATATACTCAATTTCTATGTTCAGGTAAACATAGACAACCTTTAGTGTAGACATTTTCCAATGACAGCAAAATGTATACCCCATGTATAGTTTTTAAAGACCTGACTCATCATTAATATTTTGAAATTACAAATTAAAATATATCAGTACAAATTATGTTACAACTATGTGGATCAAAAATATAGAATCATTAAAATTTATCTGAAATATTTACTAGTATGGAAAAATAGTCACAATAAATTAAGTGGAGGAAAATGGATTTAATGATGTAAAGAGGTATACAACTTTTTAAAAAATTGTATATATACCATAGGAAAGACTTTGCCAGATTTATGTTAAAATATGAATATTGTTTACTTATTGGATGGGACTACAAGAGACTTTTTATCTTCTTTGGACTCTGTATTTTGAAATTTTTTGCAAGGTGTGTGTATTGCTTTTATAATCAGAAGAACAAAGGAATATAAAGTATTTAGTTGGATGCATTGACAATGAGTATTCTCTTATTCTAGATTCCAAGAGAGGGAAAATTAATGATCAAGGTAAGACCATAAAAGGAGATAAGGAATCCAGTTGTCTTGGCTTTGGTTATATGATATTGTGAAAATAGAGTGGGAAATGATTGCTGCTAAACACAATTTAGTAAGAAGTGTACTCTGACTTGTCACACACTTTCAGGTATTTGTGGCCTGATTTTAGTCACTTTATAGTGAAATATTAATTTGTATTAATTTCCTTATGTCAAGTTTGGGAGTAGTGGAGACCTGAGGCACATTAGGGAATAGAGGGTGAGGAGGTCGCACCTTATTCAAACAGGGTGAGAAACCTGTCTGTTTTGTCCATGGAATCCTTGTAGCTGTTTGAAGTCTGTTCATTGCCATTCTTCCCATATATTTTATGTGTTTTGGATTACATATATATTTCCCTGTTTTTCTTTTTCTTTTTAGTTTTTTAATGTTTATTTTTGAGAGAGAGAGACAGAGCATGAGCGGGAGAGGGGCAGAGAGGGAGGGAGACACAGAATCTGAAGTAGGCTCCAGGCTCTGAGCTGTCAGCACAGAGCCAGATGCGGGGCTCGAACCCACGGACTGTGAGATCATGACCTGAGCCGAAGTCGGAGGCTCAACCGACTGAGCCACCCAGGTGCCCCTTAAAAATTTTTTTAATGTTTATTTATTTTTGAGAGAGAGAGAGACAGAGCTTGAGCAGGGGAGGGGCAGAGAGGGAGGGAGACACAGAATCTGAAGAAGGCTCCAGGCTCAGAGCTGTCAGAACAGAGCCCAACGCTGGGCTCAAACCCACGAACCGTGAGACCACGACCTGAGCTGAAGTCAGATGCTTAACTGACTGAGCCACCCAGGCGCCCCTTCTCTGTTTTTCTTTGCTGGACCATTGCAGAATGAAACTAAGATGATAAGTTAAGATTATTGATGAAGTAAATCAATTTTTGGATGGAATTAATTTTAGATTGCATGATACCTATAACATTTGGAGTAGACCCCAAATGTCACTGAATTCTTCAGTTCTCTTTTTTGATATAGCCCCTTAGCCCTTGTGAATCTTAATTTCTACATTTCAACTATCTGAAAAGGATCCAAATTTCCCTACCTAATAAATGTTTGCACTTGAATGGCACATGCTGTGAGGCTGCACTTTAGGAGCACATAATTTATTCAGGAATTCAATCTAACTGAATACCCAGATCAACTTCTCAACCTGCTTCCCTTGTTCTCTGCTCCTGCTCTGTGGTGTTGAAGTTATCTTTTCCTGCACCGTGTGGGAAATGAAATGTTGTCGTGGGCAAGTCCTTCAAGTCTTAGGACATATCTATTGCATATCAAAGTGATAGATCACTCATCTGTGGACTGAAGATGATAAAATCTATTTCTCATGATTGTGAACATTAAATAAGATTGTATATTAAATATAAGCAACAAAACTACAGTGAACTGTAGATGTGGGTGATTTAGTGGTTCACAGTTTGTGAAGTGAAGTCAAAGAAGTTCAGTCTATCTTCTTCCGGAGGAGTCCGTTAGTTTTTTAAAACAAAAGTTGTTTGGAACTGTGGGTACAAAGAAGGAATGACAGAAGTTAATTAAAATACACTGCAATTTAGGTTGTAATAACCTCATTGTAGTCATTACAACTATACTCAGAGAATAACTCCACTCCTTGAGTATTGTGTTAAATATTTTTTTTCTTTTTGTGTCAAGGATGTCCAGTATTGGACTTGATTCCAGTTACTTCTACTGAGATCACATCTCCCAATTATCCTCACATTTATCCCAACATGCTGAACTGCACTTGGACTTTTTATTCCGTGTCAGGAAATAAAATGAAGGCAGTGATTAAAGACTTTAAAACAGAAGAATCTTGGAACTGTGAATGGGATTGTGTCAGTATTTATGATGGACCAGATCAGCAATCAAGATTACTTGGTAAACTGATCTTTCTTAAATGGCCTACATTAAGTGGCATTTATATAATGCATATATGTGGAAAACATGACCTACGTTTGCCTTGGGAAACATGTAATTTTTTGTCAGTGATTTTTCATGAGATTCTTCGTCAGAATCCCAGAGCATTATTGATTGAGCACAATGGGATGAACTTGAGACCACACTCACTGGATCTTTACCTGTAACTCCAGCTCTTCCTGATATTAGCTGATTCCTATCTCATTTTACCATTAGAGGGCACTCTAATTCTTTTTTTCCCCACCTCAGGAAGTTCTATATCTTAAGAGGTTCAATTACTGCACTGCATTTTTAGGTAACTTTTTGAAACTGTGTTTACTCAGGTTTCATCCTCACAGTAAGAGTGGCCCTTTTTAGACCCAGAGTAAATATAAAAGGTGAAAAAGTCCAATTAGCTTGAATAATTTTCAGAGGTTTATTGACCACATTTTGTCCATCACACTTGAATGTCAGGCAATATCCTGCTCTGAGACTGACTTGTAGAAGAAAACTTTTCCAAAGATTTTATAATCCAATACTGCATCACTTTCTTCAGTCTCCAGTGAGTTCTCCTCAGGATGCCGTTACAATCCACCTATCCCAAAGAGCAAGAGGGAAGTTTTAATACTACCTTTTTCTGGGACCTTGATCTCTACTGTGATATCATATAATTTATAACACCAGCAAGCTCAGCAACTTGCTTTGAAATTCTAAAGGTACCTAACTTTTTCTTATCAATGAATTTAGTTCCTATCAAAGAATTTCAAACAACTAGTATGGGGGGGGGGGTGTCAGATACAACATTTAAAGCTATCAGTTCTCCTTAAGATTAATATGAGGTGTTTATAGCATCAGACCCTATAACCTTAACTATCACCAAGGTCCTACAGCCAAAGACCCCGGGATCACACCATGGGGTATCTCAGTAAGAGAGTGTTAGAAAGAACCTAGTAATAGGATTTGGGCTTTGGTTAGGTGGTTTTGGAAAGGGTCTAAGGAAGTGGACTTTGCTTGAGATTGGTTGGTATTAAGAAGTAGAGTAATTTTATGATTGGTATCTCAATCATAGGGAGGCCTTACAAAAACAAGGGTAAAACTGCATTTGGTAAAGAAGTGGCAAGCCCTCATTTTAGCCAGGAGAGGTTGATGTTTGATATTTTGGGGGTTGCACATGACCTTCTGTCTTGTCACACCTAATCATGGACTCAAAGTGTCCTATCTTATGTTGATGTTCTGTGAGATTGTTTATGTCCAACAGCAGAACAACATGGTCTAACTGTGAGTGCCAAACCCATGTCTTTTATTTTAAACGTTTATTTTTGAGAGAGAGAGAGAGAGAGAGAAAGAGAGACACAGAGAGACAGACAGAGAGACAGAGAGAGACAGAGCACCAGCAAGGGAGGAATAGAGAGAGGGAGACACAGAATTTGAAGCAGTCTCCAGGCTCTGAACTGTCAGTCAGCACTGACATGGGGCTGTCAGTTGAGCCCTGACATGGGGCTCAAACCCACAAAACATGAGATCATGACCTAAGCCAAAGTCAGACACTTAACTGACTGAGCCACCCAGGCACTCCCACCAAACCATTTCTGAATGTCAGGGGCAACTTTTCTCTTTTTTATTCTTTAGTATTTTTTAATCTAGCAGCATTATTCCTCTTTAAAACTTCTAATAAATAAAAAATTCAGAAATGTCAAATGATTATAAATAAGACTACTCATAATTTTATAATTAGCTTCTATATCTCATAAAAGTAAAGAAGCTATGATTAGTTTGATAGTTCATGCAATTTTATTTAATACAATTTTACATATTTATATAATTTCATTTCCATGAAACATACAATTTATGTAATCATTTGTAAACTAGTGATCATAGAACCCCATTGCCAATCTCCCAGCTCGTTAGAAGGACTATCCTGTATATGGAACCACATTATCTTTTCTTAATAAATCTGTCTATTTACCTAAGTAGAATTCCTAAGTAGTAAAAACTGTTTAGTTAATAGGTTTTAGTTAATAGGTTTAAGTGTAGATGGAGTAGTACATAACATCCAAATAGTTTCCATTATCTTAATGAAAATAAATTATCAAAATTAAGGTTCATCCGGTCTTCTTTTATTTACCTACCCCATGAATGTAGGATATTAGTAACCAGTAAATACTATATTAAATGTACAGGTTAAATTCATTCATTACTAAGCATTTCCTAATGGTTAGGCACACTGCAGACACAATGGTGAACAAGTCAGAAATGATCTCTGCCATCTTCTCTTGGGAAGGCAGACAATAAATAAGAAAATGATAATATGAGATAACAATAAACAATCAAATAACTACCAATTGTTAAAAATAATCTGAAAGAATTAAGTTGCAGAGGAAGGGTACATGTCTTCAGTTCATTTAGGTATCTGTTCAAATGTTACCTTAACTAAGACCTCTATCACATGATGTAAATAGGCCTCCTCCATCTCTTCTTCTTGGCATTTATCATGACCTAGCAAAGTATATATTTGTTAACAATCTGTCTCCCTCCACCAAAATGAAAATGTCCTGAAAGCAGGACTGTCTCATATTCATTACTATATCTCCAGTATGTGGGTAGAGTACTACCCAACACATAATAACTATTTGATATAAGTGAGAAAATGGCCTTGAATGTGGGGAAAGCTTGGTAAGTTGGGGAATGGTGAGACATCAGAGTGATTGGAGAATGAGTGAGGACAGACAGGAATGAGGTGAGATGGAGGCTTTGCCACTGTGCAGCTCAGGCTATGGTAATGAGTTTGGATTTTGTTCCAATCCAATGGGAGGTCATTAAAGGTTTTCGACAGGGAAGTAATTTGAAGGATGCTCTAGCTGCTGGGTCAGAAGTGAGTTTTAGGGTGACAAGGTGAATTATGTCTAAAGTTATGAGGCTGTTGTGTTATTCTACATCTGCACTGTCCAGTTCACATTGTTATTTACATTTAAATAAAAGGTGGTATTAGCCATATTTAAGTGCTCATTTGCCACATGTAATAGTGGACAGCCCTCCTTCAGAATGTTCCATCATTGCAGAATGTCCTATTAGTATCTGTTTTACACAATAGACATATGCTACCTTATAAGAGGATGGCAACTGTGGAGTGCAAGTGAAGTGGACAGATCTGGAGACAGAACTAATAGGATTTCTGGGTGAATTGCATACAGAATTAAAGGTGCAAATCAAGGATAACTCTGTAAATGGTGGCATTTACAGAGATGGGGAATACTAGAGGAAGATATAGATTCAGGGGGAGAGATCTGTTTGGGCCACATTAAATTCTTAATGGTATAATACATCCTGGTTGAGTTGGCAATAGGTAGCTAAAGGTAGAGCTCCTGAGCTAGAGGAAAAGATTGGGCTAGAGATGCAAGGTTGAGACTTAACAGCTCCTTAGAAACTTCCTCTAGTTAACCCTCTCTCAGACATCATCCATTTCCTCTACCACTCTCATCAGTTTCAAACAGGTTCTAGTATTACCCATCATTTTAAACCAAATTGAACAAGAAATTTAGCTATTACCCCATTTCTCTGCTTCCCTTTACAACAAAATCTCTCACTTTCTTAGAGGCTGCTGGATTTAGAAAGTTTATGGGATTGATGGCTAGAAAGTCATGGTGAAATCAAACAATTATAGTAGAGAAACACTGATAAGTTGGATAGATAGGAGGTGGTGATTTAGAAAGCAGGATGTTTGCAATAAAAATTTTAGAGGTGTCAAATGACAAAATTTCAGCGCAGTGTTAGTAAAGGATTACAAGTGAAGGGAGTCTGTTCCCTTGAATTAAATTTAGTATTGGCACTTAGTGGGCATGCACTAGCTCAGTCTCAGAATCTTCACAGTCAGTGTCTAATCTGCATGGCTATTGCCCCTGCCATTCTGGTTATTAAATAGTAACCTTGGCCAAGCAACAATTTTAAGGAACACTGACAAACGGGAAAACTGAAACAAACACAGAGAACAATGACCAGGATGCTGAAGGGTGTGGGCACTTGGGAGTATTTACTTTGGAGAAGACAGAAGACAGAAGGATCATAAATCTTCCTTTCAAGTAGTTACGGAATTCTCATAGAGACTCTCAGGCCATATATGAAATTTGTTCTGCCTGATGATATCTAACAGTTACTGAATATTTACCATTATTCAGGGACAATCCTATGAACTTATAACTCTCTTAATTTTCTTAACTATCCTATAGAGGCAGGTTACATTTATCCTCATTTTAAATATAAAGAAACCAAGTCACAAAAACATTGTGTCTAGCAATTAGAACTATCACAAAAGAGAAAATGCTCGCAAGTTCTATGTCATATCTTCAAAGTGAGTAATCATATGTTCAGGGTTATTTTAGCAAGGACTCACTGTCAGATGAAAGATTGAACTAAATGATCTCCAAGATTATATAATTGACACTATTCCCTTCTCATCCAGGCACCCATTTTAAACCTACACATTTTATAAATGTGTTGTATTTCTAAGTTATTAATAGAAATACTGTATTTGACAGAACCAAGAATAGAGTCATATCCACACCATTAAGACCTTCTCTCCAGGTTAACGTTATATGGTTATTTAATCTATTTAATCAACTGTGAAACTTCCTAGCCATATAATTATCAACTTACATTTTTTTATCTGTTCACAAGGATATCATAAGATACTTTATTAAGTGCTTCACTGCAATCAAGATTCATTAAGTTTATCTCCTTCCCCTTAGCCATCATCTAATTAGCTCTTTCAAAAAAATTAAATTAGGTTACTTAACTGTGGCATGTTAAGAATCCCATGCTGGCTTCTCATGTCCATGGATTCCTTCTCCACATGTTCAACAACCATCTGTCTAATAATTTGCTGAAAGATTTTACTGAGGTTTATTTTTATTTAAAAGCACTTAAAGTACTCTGCAAATACCAACTCGTACAATCCCATTTGAATATAATTTTTATCTCTATTATACAGATGGAAAAATTGAGGCTGAGATGTTAAATAAATTGCACAGTGCCACAGAGTTAGGAAATAGCAGAGCTAGTCTAAACCAGCTGTTTGGCTATAGAATCTGTGTCTCTAAGCATTAAGCTACACTATTTCACTGATGTATGACTTCAGAAATCCTATATTTTGTTTTCTCTGTCTTCTCCCCATCTACCCTCATCTCCAAATCTTTTTTTTTAATCAGTAACATTTTCCCATTTGCATTATTTTAAAACTTCTGGAGTGATGTTGACTCTGCCCCAGAGTCCTTTTCCTTGACATAGTGCATCCCAAAAGTGCCCCATCAAATCCAGTTCACGACACAGATTCTTTGAAGATAAGAATGATATAGAGGTTAAATATTCTCCTATTCCCTATCTTTCTTTCTCAGATTTGTGAGATAACATTATCTTTAAGGCAAATCAATAGTGTATCACTGTTTTATTCTGAGAGAACTTAAATTGTAGCATATACAGCTGAATTCCAACAGATGTCCTATCACTATCAGGACCACCTTTGTAACAACTTTTGTGTTTCTGAATTAAGAAAGGATCATCACTAGTCTGCATTTGGGCATCCTGTGTGTCTCAGCCAGTTTGGGCTGCTGTAACAAAAATACTGTAAACTGAGTGGCTTAAACTCCACGCATTTACTTTTCACAGTTCTGGAGGCTCAGAAGTCCAAGATTTGGTGTCTAGTAAGAACTCCCTTCTCAATTCATAGCTATCTTTTTGCTCTGTCTTCACATGGCAAAAAAGGAGTGAGAGATTCTCTGGGTCTCTCTTCTAAAGGTACTAGTTCCATTCATGAGGGCTCCTGCCTCATGACCTAACCACCTCCCGAAGGCCTCGCCTCCACAATACCATCACATTTGGGATTAGGATTTTAACCTATGGATTTGCAGGGGAGACACATTCAGTCCAGAACATTGTCCTGTTACTTTTGTTTCTCTGTCCATTTACCTTCACCAGCAAGCCATTTTTCTCATTCTTATGATTGTGGATTATCATAGAGTTGTATATCATTTTCATATCGAATGCTAGCCCGGTCTTTTCCCTTTGATCTTTAAAAAAATTTTTTTAATGTTTATTTATTTTTGGTAGACAGAGAGAACACAAGCAGGAGAGAAGAGAGAGAGGGAGACACAGAATCTGAAGTACACTCTAGGCTCTGAGCTGTCAGCACAGAGCGTGAGATCATGACCTGAGCTGGAGTCGGATGCTTAACCGACTGAGCCACCCAGGCACCCCTGATCTTTTAAAATCTATACCCTTCCTTTGCTGCAGTAAAATAATGAATTCCTTCTCATAAATCTTGATCTTGCATTATCAATAATCATCCCTTTACCAATATTAACAGTTTAGAATTTAATGTCTCCTTTTTGCCCTCTTCTTCCTATGTT
This sequence comes from Cryptoprocta ferox, assembly GCA_028646485.1. Taxonomy (NCBI): domain Eukaryota; kingdom Metazoa; phylum Chordata; class Mammalia; order Carnivora; family Eupleridae; genus Cryptoprocta; species Cryptoprocta ferox. The sequence continues at coordinate 74,878,402 of CM053571.1, forward strand.
ACTGCCCAGAAGAACTGTTTTAATTATTGAATATATCTCATATTGCAGCACATTTATGTGGCTCCAAGAAAGAATTTGTCTTAATATCCAGTGGCGCTTACCTGACTATGAATTTTAAGACTGATCAGTCTGTGGGAGAAAGAGGTTTTAAACTTATTTTGGAAGACACAATTCAGAAGCATTCCCCAAAAAGTAATAAGGGGACCCAATTGCCTATCAATGGTAAGTAATGATTTAAAAATATTTATCAAAGCAAGGAGCATATATGTCAAAGTAGAACCTGTGGAACACTGGTTATAGACTCCCTGGTAGTCACCTGCTCTGATACTCAAACCAATATAGCTTCATTTCAAACCACTTCTTAAAGCACAAGGTCTTGGTAGTTTAGATAGATCATGTGAGGTAATAGTTAATTGGGGTGTGTGCAACTGTATGTGTGTGTGTTGTTACTAAGAAATAATGATAAATATAAAAGGCAGTTGCTATTTTAAAAATCCAGTAGGGGGGGTACCTGCGTGGCTCAGTCCATTAAGCATCAGACTCTTGATTTGGGCTCAGGTCATGATCTCACGGTTCCTGAGATGGAGCCCTGTGTTGGGCTCTGTGCTGACAGTGTGGAGCCTGCTTGGGATTCTCTCTCTCTCTTTCTCTCTCTGCCCCTCCACATTCATGCTCTCTCTTGCTCTCTCAAAAACTGAACGAATGAGTGAATGAATAGATTTCTGGTATAAAAAAGAAATCTCAAGTAAAGAACTTAACAAATAAGCATATCTTATAATTCCCAAATTATAGGCCATGAGAAAGCTTACTTAATTTTCTTCATATTTTGGGATATACTTGAAAAATCTCTTGTTTTTAATATCCTGGTGGATTTCTTTTTAAAGTTGAGAATGAAGTAAACACATTACTAGAAATTTTCCTTATGCTTTTCTTTTATATATAAGTCGCACTTGGAATACATATAGTAGTATAAAGTCTTTTGATATGTCTAGGAATGTTATACTGGGATAACATGCATAATGCCAAAGAAAGAACAATGTCCAGTAATTTCATGATTAAGTGTAGTATTTTTTAAATTATTTTGATTTGTCTATATATTAATACTTTAGTTAACTTTATTGATTTTTGCTCATTTTAAAAGCAATGAAAGAAAAGAGGAATCTAATCTCCTGCTAAGAATCCTAGTTGTTTTTTTTTGTTTGTTTGCTTATTTTTGAGAGACAGAGACAGAACATGAGTGGGGGAGGGGCAGAGAAAGAGGGAAACACAGAATCTGAAGCAGGCTTCAGTCTCTGGGCTGTCAGCAAAGAGCCCGATGTGGGCCTCAAACCCACGAACTGTGAGATCATGACCCAAGCCAAAGTCAGACGCTCAACTGACTGAGCCACCCAGGTGCTCCAAAGAATCCTAGTTTTTGACCTATAAAGGAAATAAACACCTCCATTCTGGGATTTTAATAGATTTCAATAAGTATTTCTATCTAATGTTTTGTTGTTACTTTTCTCAGAGATCACAGTAGAAAATAATCCTGGAAAACAGCCACCCCAAAACACATGTGGAATTCCAGCTGTTGACCCATCTCTAATGGAAGGACCTGAGAGAAACACAAATGTGCTGCTGGCTAGGCTTGGGGAGCCCAGGGTGGTTGGTGGCCATGCAGCACCTGCAAAGTCGTGGCCCTGGCTGGTCAGTCTGCAGCACCAAGGACAACATTTCTGCGGAGGAGCTCTGATCGCAAAGCAGTGGGTCCTGACAGCAGCGCACTGTTACTTTAGGTGTGTGCCTGTGTGGGGCAGGGGGCACCGGAGCTACGTGAGGGCCCATGGTGGGTGTCCTCCTGCTCTCCCCACATCACAGGAAACAGTAAGCTCCCAATGATGCAGTCCCCATCATGCAAATGAATGAGCATACTAGCTGGATGACACTTCGTGTTTCACTAATACATTAACTACTAAGAGCTTTTAATTATAGAAGGTGCTTCCTGCCCTTAGGTGTAATTTAGTTAATGAGGAACAACAATCCCCTCTCTTTCCTCATCTATAACATGGATATAACATCTTAACATTTTTATATTGGTTTCTTAACACTATCTAGAGCAAAGGCATTGTTGAAATGTGAATTCCTTTCCTTCTTGCTCTGATTACTGATCATCACACCCATTCGCAAAATAAATATTGACTTTCAAAGGATTTTAAAGAATGTCCTTTAAAGGAAATATTTGTTTAAAATTTTAGCTGAATCTTGGTCTCAATGTGAAGTGGAGTTATCTGAAAACTCCTTCCTCAGAGAAGTGTTAGATTGATGTTTTTATTATTTTTTAAAACTATTTTTATTATGTTTATTTATTTTGAGAGAGAGAGACAGACAGAGTGTGAGTGGTGGAGGGGCAGAGAGAGAGAGAGGAGACAGAATCAGAAGCAGGCTTCAGGCTCTGAGCTGTCAGCACAGAGCCCGACGCGGGGCTCAAACTCATGAGTGTGAGATCATGATCTGAGCTGAAGTCAGAAGCTCAACTGACTGAGCCACCCAGGTGCCCCTAGATTGATGTTTTTAATACTGGTCTCCCAGCAGTAATGATATGGTTGGCAGCACGTCACAGTGGCCCACAGTTAAGTAAGTAGATCTAGTGTTTCAGTGTCTCAAAGATAAGCTTTCTAATAAAAGTATCTGCTCGAATAACTTGGTGAGCAGGAACCTTCAACGAATCAAAAACCCATTTTTTTTACCACCCCCCCCCCACACTCCTTTGATAGAAATCACAAGATGTTCTCCTTATGAAGGCAGTTTTAAGACTTTCATGTGCTCAGAATTACCTGGGGAGTTTGCTATAAATGGAATCTTAGAATCTTAATTCTGAATTTTTATTCGATGAGTTATGTCTGGGATTCTGCATTTGTAATGCACATGCCAGATTTAATGCATGTGGCTCCTAGACATTTCTTTGAGAAGCATTGTGTTAGAGAGAAGAATAACTATAACTTTCAGAATAGGTGTCAGTGACCATTATATAAGTATATCATATAATGTATAATATTATGAATGTAATAATGCATGGAATCATTGCCCTGAGATGTCCCGAGTCTTGTCAAGCAACACTAAATCAATTTTTTTGTTTGTCTGATGTTATGAAGGCCAGAGAGTAGATACTTTTCTCAAGGATGAATTAATAAGAAACCCCCATTTTCTAAGAATTTAAGATAACAAAGATTTTAACGTAGATTAGAAATGTTAGACAATATATTCTTAGTAATTTTGAAAAATTAAAACCTCACTAAATGTGCTGTTTCCCCACTCCTTTTTCTTATGTCAAGTACTGTCACAGATGGCCTAGTAATAGGAAGAAATTCCCTGTCAAACATAGGAAATGGTGATTTGATACCAGTGAAAGCCGCATACCCTCACCCTGGCTTTACCCAGTTCCCTCCTACTGATGATCTGTCTTTGCTGCATCTGGAAAAACCTGTTGAACTAGGTCAGTATGGATAACTCTTCTCTAGGTTTTGAACCTTTTCCATACAGTTTTTATCTTCCATCTTGCTTAGAAGTGCTCTACATACTTTTGAAGGCCAATAATTATTTCAAAACTTTCCTATATTCTAAGCTACTTTCCCTAAAAGCTGAAGCACCTGCCTAAACATGTTACATTTATATGTTTTTAACTGATGGAAGTTGAGAGACAATGTCATAGAAATATGTTTTTAACATGTCCTCCTTATTCTAAGACTCACTTTTAGGTGAGGTTTACCGAAATACTTAAAACAGGAATTTGAACCATCAGATGTACAATTTTTCTGTCCCTTTTATGACTTGGTAAAATCTTGTTATTTTTTAATGTTTGTTTAACCCCAGTCTGATGTGAACATGTAGTGAGGAATTGTTCATCTTGGCACTGTCATACAGTAGCCATGTGATCTTGGGCAGGTTATGTAACTTCTCTGAGCCTCAGCTTGATTATTTGTAGAAAGAGAATAATAGTCACCCTCCCACCTACTTAGCACGGGTCTACAGTCTATGAGGCAATAAATAGGGGGGAGTGGAACTAAGGCCTGTGAACAGTCCCCACTTTCACACCTGGGCTCTGGAACAGTTTCCCTGCTCTCTTCCAGCTCTCTCCTGCATTTCTGCATTTTCAGCTGTTCTCTGCCAATAGTCTCACTTCCCTCTTTAATGTCTTTTCAACATTTTCATCCTGCAAACCCCTGTCATGGTTCAGCCCACCATTTGCTTTCTGTGCTTTTATAACTGAGTCAGTGAGAGCAGCTAGAACAGTGCTGCTTAACCTCCGCTATGCATTATAATCTCGTGGGTTGCTTATAAAACAAAACTGTAGGCCAGGGGACCTGGCATCAGTATTTGTTTGATTGTTCTTGTTTTGCTTATTGAATGTTTTTAATAAAAATTTTTTAATGTTTATTTTTATTTTTGAGAGTGACAGAGTGCAAATGAGGGAGGGACAGAGTGCAAATGGGGGAGGGACAGAGAGAGAGGTAGACACAGAATCTGAAGCAGGTTCCAGGCTCTGAGCTGTCAGCAGAGAGCCAAATGCGGGGCTCAAACTCACAAGCTGTGAGATCATGACTTGAGCCAAAGTAAGACACTTAATGGACTGAGCAACCCAGGCACCCCTAATTAAACTTTTTATGTTGAGATAATTATAGATTCACATGCAGTAATAGGAAAGAGACACACCAATGTACTTTCTACCCTGTTTTCACCAATGGAAACATCTTGTAGGGTATTGACTTTGATACAGTCAAGATATAGAACATTTCTACCACCACAAGTGATACTGTTGTCTTTTTATAGCAATACTCATTTCCTCCTCCCCACCAGACCTTTGGAACCAACTAATCTGTTCCGTTTCTATAGTTTTGTCATTTCAAGAATGTTATATAAATGAAATTATGCAGAATGTAAATTTTTGGGATTAACTTTTTTTTCACTCAGTGTAATGCCCTGGAGATTTATTCATATCAGTCCATGGATCAACAGTTCATTCTTTTTAATTGCTGGGTAGGATTCCAGGATATGGATGTTTAGCCATTCATAAAAGTTTCACCATTCATCTGTTGAAGATACCTTTTTTCCAGCTTTTGGATATTACAGATAAGGCTCCCATGAGCATTTGTGTGTAGGTTTTGTATAAATAAAATTGAGCAGGGGTTTTCATTTCTGTGGGATAAATGCCCACAAGTGCCATTGCTGGGTCTTATGGTAGCTGTGTTTCAGTTTCGTAGGAAACCGTCAGACTATTTTCTGGAGACGGAGAAACATTGTATGTCCCACCAGAGATGTAGGAGTGATTTGGTTTCTCAGCATCCTCATGAGCGTTTGCTGTTGTCACTGTTTTTTTAAAGGCATTCTGATGGGTATATAATGATATCTTACTGTAATTTTAATTTGTATCTCCTTAATGGCTAATGATACTGAACATCTCTCCAGTGTGCCTAGTTGCCTTTTTTTTTTTTTTAAACCTATTCAGTAAAATATCTCTTCATAGCTTTGGTCAATTTTTTTTAAGGGGGGGAGGTGCCTGTGCATGGTGGGGGAGGGGCACACGGAGGGGGGAAGAGAGAGAGAGAGAGAGAGAGAGAGAGCGAGAAAGAGAGAATATCTTAACACGAGGCTCCATACTACGACCCTGGGATCATGACCTGAGCTGAAATCAAGAGTCAGACGCCCAACTGACCAAGCCACCCAGGGGACCCAGCTTTTATCAATTTTCTAATTGAATTGTTTTTCATATTGTGGCGTTTAAGAATTCTTTATATATTCTAAATGCTACTGCTTTGTCAGATAGACGGTTAGCAAATATTTTCTTCCAGTCTGTAGCCCGTCTCCCAGTGTGTAGACCCTCTTAACAGGGTCTTTCACAAAGCCTAGATTTTAATTTTTATGAAGTCCACTTTCTTCGTTTTCCTTTTATGGATTTTGCTTCAAATGTCAAGCCAAAGAACTCCTTGCCTAGCCCCAGATGCTGAGCATTTTTTTTTATTTCTCTAAAATGCTTGTATTTTACATTTAACGTCACAATCCATTTTTAGTTAATTTTTGTATAAGGTTTACGGTTTCGGTCAAGGTTCTTTTTCTTCCCCCAGGATGTCCAATTGTGCCAGCAACATCTGTAGAAGAGGCTGTTTTTCCTCCAATCAGTTGCTTTTGTGCCTTTGCAAAAAATCAGCTGAGCACATTTGTATGGGTCTATTTCTGAGATCTCTATTCTGTCGATCTATGTCTCTCTCCCCTTCTCCAGTACCACACTGCCTTGGTTACTGTAGCTGTGGAGTAGCGTTTATATTAAAAAGTGATTGCTCTCAATTTATTCTTTTTCAAGATTGTTTTAGCAATTCAAAGGTCTGTCCTTTTCCACGTAAATTTTAAAATAAGCTTATCTATGTCTAAGACACTTGCTGTGATTTTGGTAGGAATTACATTAAATCCATATAGATCGCATTGGGGAGAACTGACATCTTTACTATGATGAGTCTTTCAATTCATGAACACAATGTATTTCTCCACTTCTTTAGGTCATCTTTGACTTCTTTCACCAGAATATTGCCATTTCAAGTGCACAGATCCAGTATATGTTTTGCTAACTATATGCATATCTAAGCATTGCATTTTCTAAACAGTGATTATAAATAGCATTGTTTTTTAATTTTTAAAAAATTTTTAATGTTTATTTTGTTTTTGAGAGACAGAACACCAGCAGGGGAGGGGCAGAGAAAGGGAGACACAGAATTCGAAGCAGGCTCCAGGCTCTGAGCTGACATGGGGCTTGAACTCTCAGAGATCATGACCTGAACCACAGTTGGACACTTAACAGACTGAGCTACCCAGGCGCCCCACTAGTATTGTTTTAAATTTTTAATTCTACATTAAATGTGATTGACTTCTGTATGTTGATCTTGTATCCTGGATTTTGCTGAATCTAGATCAGTATTTTATAAACTTCCCCTGGGAATGTCAATGTGCAGCCAAGGTTGAGAACCAGTGTCTAGAAAAGACCATTGGTGAGGTTTGGCGCCCTTAAAAATACCCGCCTTTTTTGTTCTCCAAGGATCTTGCCTTCTACTCGGCACCACCTGGTGTCAACATCAACATGAAACTTTCTGTTTCTCTTCCCCCTAAGTATTTAGTTAGCTTAGCTAATCTGTACCCATTCATTTCTGTTCATTGGTAAGAGTGAGAAATGTCCTTTCTCCCATTAGAAACAATACAGTTTCTACCTATGATTTTCATCCTCACCACCTCACCATGGCCATTATATGAACATTTATGGCCTATTTCTTTCTTGTCTTTTTATACTACTCTATGTGCACTTAAAAAAATTGTAATATACCTATTATAAGTTTTATTTTATCCTGAGTTTTCACTTATCAGCATTGTTTCATATCCTTAAAATTCCTTTTTAAGTGTAATTTTAATGGCAATTAGTAGACTTTTCACAAATAGGTTGTTTCTTTTTTTTTTAACTTAAATAATGCTGGATTGACTATTCTTATGTATGTGTTTTTCTAGGTCTAGGATAGCCTTGAGATAAATTTCCCAGAAGTAGAATTGCTAGATTTAGGGCATAACTGTTTTCAAGATTCCTGACATAAGGAATACATAAGTATAAGTTGATACATCCTCTTTTTTTTTGTCCAAAAATGAGACAATTTGGCAATATCTGTTGATTTCTAACGTGTGTGCCTCCTGGTCTAGCAATTCTGTTTTCCACAAATACTGGTACTAATGCACAGATTGATGATCTAGGACACTTGATGCAGTTTTTCAGGGGGAAAAAATTAAATAGTATAAATGTTTGGCAAGGGGATTTAATAAACTATAGTACATTCATTATTTAATGCTGTGTACTACTAAAAGAAATATGATAGGTCTATATGCAATGATATAGATTTGACCATAATCTAGTAAATGAAGAAAATCAGAATAAGAAAAATGGCTGATTAAAGAAATATGTTGGTAGAGGGAAAATATTTTAGCTCAAGGAAATTTGTCAGGAAACAATATGACTGAGCAATGAGTATCTGTGAAGGTAGCATAACATAAGATTTGGAAGCAGTTGGCATGTATATAGAAAGGAGAGTAAGAAAAAACAACAAGTTACAGAGTTGTATGTGATTTTATTAAGAGCAGTAAAAATAAAGAACAAATCATTGAAATAAATGGTCTAGGACAGCAGATATGTTGAAAATTTTAAGTGTGTAAAAGTCTGTATAAAATTGAAGTCAAACAGCATGGGAGAGCAAACACAGGAGCACTGCATTCAGAGAGAGAGAGAGAGAGAGAGTGTGTGTGTGTGTACACAGACATACACATAAACCCACAATATTTACAATTGTGTAATATATGCAAATATGTTTTGTATATATGCAAATTTTGGTGATAAGAAAAAATTCAAATGCTTAAAAATATATTAATATATTTTATAATACACCTGGGAAGATAGACTTATATACAGATACTTACTAGCTGTAAAAATACTTTAAAAGTTTAAATTGCTACAAATGTGGTTTTTCTCCATCCTTTATATAATACCATTGAAGAGAAATGATAATTATCTTCTTCTGCACTGTCATATCATATTCAACAAGGTGATGGCCTGAAGGCACATGGACAAAAAAGGCAGATGCATTTTTTAAAATGGTTAGTGGAGGGGCACCTGGGTAGCTCAGTTGGTTGAGCTTCTGACTTTGGCTTGGGTCATGATCCCACAGTTTGTAGGTTCAAGCCCCACATTGGGCTCTGTGCTGACAGCTCAGAGCCTGGAGAGACTGCTTCAGATTCTTTGTCTCCCTCACTCTCTGACCCTCCCCTGTTCATGTTCTGTCTCTCTCTGTCTCTCAAAAAATGAATAAACATTTTAAAAAATTAAAAAAATGATTAGTGGTTAAGAAACCATCTCTATGCGGGGCATGTGTTTCTGTTGTTCTAGGAAGATGTGATAATACCTGGAACAAAGTGGTAACATGCAAAGTGAGGTGATCCCTTCTGCGTAATTAATAGATGGAGTCTTCTGGAAGCCTTCTTTATTAAATTACAGGGTTAAAATGGGTACTGTTAGATCAAAATGGTTAGGTTTAGAGCCATCATTGAAGAGCAAACAATATAGATAATATTAATCCCATGGACTAAATGATATTTGCCTTTTTCTCATTCTAGGAGAGTTTGTATCTCTAATCTGTTTGCCAGGGAAATATGATAAAATAAATTTACTTTCCAAATGTATGACTGCTGGATGGGGAACAACTCAACCATATCGTGAGTGCACTCATTGCCTTTTCCAAGATTAGAATCCAAACAAATATTTGTGGAGTCTGAATTATTGTTTACTTATTTTTAATTTTTCTGTATTTTTATTTTATTTATTTTAAACTTTTTTAATGTTTATTTTTGAGAGAGAGAGAGAGTATGAGCAGGGGAGGGGCAGAGAGAGAGGGAGTCACAGAATCCAGAGCAGGCTCCAGGCTCTGAGCTGTCAGCATGGAGCCCAAGGCGGGGCTCAAACCCACGAACTGTGAGACCATGACCTGACCCGAAGTCAGATGCTTAACCGACTGAGCCACCCAGGCGCCCTAAATAGGAATGATAGAAGAAAAAGTCTTTTCCATAATGGATCTAAAGGTGACTACTTGGGTTTTAGGACTTCATATTCATTAGTATTAGTTCTTTGGTACTTGTAAAAACTTGTGTTAGAGAATTATCTAGTGATTTCAGTACCTAATAAATATTTGTGTGTCTCATTTATATGTAATTTTCCCCCAACTGCACTGTAAGCACACACACTTGCTTTCACAACACTATAGGGGCCGCTACTGCGAAAACCTCTACTTAAAGACATAAGCCTATTCCCAAAGATGTGATGCATTTTTCTGAAATCATAGGCTAGTATGAATGGTAAACGGTGGAAAGATGATGTGAAAATAGTCTACATATAGGTCAAACCTATGACTCTGATATCACTTCCACCATATTCTACAACTGAGTTAACAAGTTAACAAATATCCAGTAAAATAAAGAATAAGTCAGAATGCAGTTTCAATTGTCACCTCCAGTGTCAACACTTAAATGTGAAGTCAAGTCAAAAGAATAATAGCACCAGGAAGCCAATGGAATATAGACTAAACGTGTAAAATATGAAATGCATTGTTTGCTTTATCAGCAACTGATTTGGGTGTAAACTTCCTTTGTCCTTCTATGTAGAAATGTCATTTTTCTATCTTCTTAGGACGGTACTAAAGACAAAAGAACCACACGAAGTGGGTTTTTTTGTTTTTTTTTTTTGTTTGTTTGTTTGTTTGTTTTTGTGGTTCCTGTTGTATAAGTGACCATAGAGTAATAATACTAGTTTTTCACAAATCACTTAACAGCGTCATTACAGTGCTGAGAGGAGAGAATGGGTGGGACTTAACCGTTGAATACATATGGGCTATTTTGTCTTATCCTTTAAAAGCATTTGCCTAGGTTATATCTGTTTTTATTCCTTTCCTACTAGAAGACGAATTTTCTAAAACAGTGCAGCAGGCAGCTGTACCACTGATCAGTAGTACATCTTGTCGAAGTTACTGGGGACTGGATATCAAAAACACCAACATATGTGGAGGGGCTGCAGGATCCTCCTCATGCATGGTAATCCAAGGATGGCATTGATGAGTGCACTTTCCTTCTCAGTGTGTCTCATGAATGGGTGTTTGCTGACCACAAAGAGGTACAAGTGCATGGTAGTTTTAAAATGAAAAGTGAGAAGAGGAAGTACCTTGCTAAGCTGATGTACTGTCGTTACTAATTTGAAATTTGAACTGAATGCAATTCTCAAAAGGAATTCCTTGTTCATTTGCTTGGTTGACTATATGAACTCGATGATCCTCTACTGTTTTTGACCTATAAAAATAATTTATTATGGCTCAGCTTCACAGCTGAATTAGGCAGCTCAAAGCATCTACTCCTAGTAGCACTGAAAATATAAAGATATTTTAATGTAACTCAAAACCATAATTTAGTAATTTATAAGTAGATGCTTGAAACTTTCTGCAAGGCACAGTCTGTTGTCAGCATTAAATGACTTTGTGTTAAATGTACCTTTGTTCTCTTTTGGAAAGTAGAGATTTCTATCTGATTCAGAGATCTGTAACATCCACCAACTGCCTATTCGCCTCTGCTGTCGTGAGCAGAAATGGGAGATGGCAGAATGACTCAGGCACTGTCTGATCACCTCTGCAGTGGAGGTGAGCATCTACTGTGAATTGTGCAGCCCGAAGAGCTTTTCTTTTTGCCGGTTGCAGGGAGATTCGGGAGGCCCTCTGCAGTGTGCCCAGGACGGACAATACAAGCTCATCGGTATCGTGAGCTGGGGAAGCAGTAACTGCCAGCCCGATGCACCGACGGTCTTTGCCAGAATTTCTGCCTACAGGGACTGGATCACATCTGTCACTGGAGGAGAAGCGTGATCACTAAAAGAGTAGCATGGTGGAATTGTGTTCATAAACAGGAAAGGAAATACCTAACAGCACCCCTGAAAAAGAAGTCTCTTGTCAGTGCTAAAAGACCCAGTGTCCCTTCCTCCAACCCTTGTCACGGAGGACCTTGGATTGGGTGTGTACATACGTTTACTATTAAACATTGAACACAGAAAGCTAATGTTGATTCATGCCTCCTGGTAAGTTATAATCTGAAATGTCATTAAATTCAAATTTAGTATACCATGTATATATCATTATTTGAGTACCATCATATATACTTTTACTATTTTTCTAGTTTGGCAACCATTAGAAGATATGAAGCAAATGTTTTTCACTCCATATAATTCTTAATTTCCCTCACACAGAACAGTGCACTGAGCACAGTGAAATAGGAAAGATCCCTCTAAGTTCCAGAATTCCAATGAACAATGGGCATTTAAGGAATTATTTATCAGGCTTATCACTTGATTTTTAAATTCTTAGATAAAATGTTAGGATATTTCAATTGTTTACAAAGCAGTGAATTTGTCTGAATCTCAGTTAACCAACCCCCTCATCTTTCTAAGTTGTAGCCAAGAATAAGGGAGAAGGAACTAAGGAAGGCCCCAGAACCGGAAGACTGAATGAAATCCACCACAGAAATATAGAATATAGAATAAGAGCCTGTGGCAACTTTATTTCCATATTTTATGTACATTTCCAGCAAAAATTTATCATTCGGTTTCCAAGATTACAGCACTCAGAAAGAGAGTATAGTTCAACTTTAGGTAAGTACATATATAACCCAATGAAAGAGCAACCCATAAGGAGGTAGGCAATATGTTTTCTCATTCTCTCTCTGATCTTTCTTTCCCTTTCTGTCATTTCTTTGTCCTCAGCCCACACACTCTTTCAATCTCTGCTCTCTTTTGCAAATGCTACAAAGGGAAAGTGTTATACATATCCTAGTATGTAGTAAAAACTTCTTCCATGAATATTGTTCTAAACTGCCTGCATTGATTTAAATTTTGCTTTTTGACAGATCTCTGAGTAAAATGGATGATGAGATTTGCAATAGGGATTCTCTAATTCTTATGTTAATCTATCTTGTACATTTTTCAAATTTTCTTTTAATGTTTCACTTATTTTTGAGAGAGAGAGGGACAGAGCATGAGCTGGGGAGGGATAGAGAGAAAGAGAGAGACACAGAATCTGAAGGAGGCTCCAGGCTCTGGGCTGTCAGCACAGAGCCTGATGCAGGGCTCAAACTCGTGAACCACAGGATCATGACCTGAGCTGAAATTGGACACTCAACTGATTGAGCCACTTAGGCACCCCTATCTTGTACCATTTTTACTTTGTCTCTTGTTAAATTTTTCTCTCTTTTTTTTTTTTTATCAGATTGCATTAAAGGGGATTAAAGATGGGCTGTATTAAAGTGTCAGTCCTGTCTAAAGCCTTTTTTCTTCACAGTGAGATTTGCTAGTGGTTAATTTTGGTACTGGCACAATCTCCATTGTGATCTTCTGGGACAGTGACCTGGTGGTGGTGATACTTCAGGGCTCTGTCAGCAAAGGATATGGGGTTAGCATTCTATGTACCACCTCAGGAAGCTGTCTGATTTTCGTACAAGGGTCAGAAGCTATTCGATGGTCTGTTTTCAGCTTCAGTCAGCAGCAATTTTTAAATTCTCCCATATTTAATCCTTTCTCTGATGAAGAGGACTCTTAGACTGTTCTACTTGCCCTGTCTCTGGCTGAAAGCCAATTCAACTGAGGAGGGGCAAACACTTCCTTACTTTGACCTTCTTTGCAAGAACTCTCCTGTTTGCATTGCAAGGTCAAGCTGTATGTGTACCAGATGGCAATCAACACAGTGTAAATTGATATAGTAGGTATATAGCCAAATTTAAAGAAATTAGAAAACTAATCACCTAATTTTTCATGTATGTATTTAAAAATATCATTTTTGAGCCCCTACTATGTGGCAAATGGAGGCAACCAGAAAGAAGTTTCCCTCATCTTTAGACTCTCATTACAGTGGAGAAAAATGATGCGCCAAGATAATTACTATTCACCATGCTGTGGGAGCTGGCAGCCTACAAGAGAAGAACCAACACTTTCTGCAGAAATGGGTGACGGTTTTTGCAGAAGTAATATTTGACCTCAAGTATTAGTTGGTTTTTCTCTTGTTTTAAAGTGATACATGCTTGGGGCACCTGGGTGGCTCAGTCGGTTGAGCATCCAACTTCAGCTCAGGTCATGATCTTATGGTTTGTGGGTTCGAGCCCCGCATCGGGCTCTGTGCTGACAGCTCAGAGCCTGGAGTCTGTTTCAGATTCTGTGTCTCCCTCTCTCTCTGCCCCTCCCCAACTCATGCTCTGTTTTTCTCTGTCTCAATAATAAATAAAAACATAAAAAATTTTTAAAAAGCAAATTTCAGAAGACTAGGTGCCATTGTAAAGCTCAGAAACCAGCAAACTTAAACATTATTTTGCTTAGGCTTACATCATATATGGTTAAAAAAAACAAGGGATGTAGCCCAGCATTTGGAGTAGTGGGAAGGCAGTAAGATATGTTGGAGGAACCACACACAAGTCATTTAAATGCTATTAATAATTTTCTAGTTAAGTTGTGTGGTGGCTTCATGGATATTTATTATCTTCATAACTTACATATGCTTCTATATGTATCAAATATACCATTATTGTATATCCTTCCAGGGTTTTTATGCAAATAAATGCAAACATGAATACATATTTTTATTTTTCCCCAATAAACACAAAAATAACATGTAAATTGTTCTAAACTTGCCTTTTCCACTTGATCATATAGGCTGGAGATCTTTCCATATCACTGTGTGATTTTTAAAATATTTTTATTGGGGCACCTGAGTGGCTCAGTCCGTTAGGCATCAGACCTCAGGTCAGATCATGATCTTGCAGTCAGTGGGTTCCAGCCCCGCATCAGGCTCTGTGCTGACAGCTCAGAGACTGGAGCCTGCTTCAGATTCTGTGTCTCCCTGTCTCTCTTACCCTCCCCTGCTTATGCTGTGTCTCTCTCCCTCTCTGAAAAATAAACAAACATTAAACATTTTTTAAAATATATTTTTATTGAAGTATAATTACCATACAATGTTATATTAGCTTCAGGTGTACATTATAATGATTCAACAATTCAACATTGCTCAGTGTACTCCGAATCTATTTTATCTCACCCATGCCCCTTACCCGCTTAAGGCCATTTTAATTACACTAGCTCCTCAGGGTAGAATCTGTCCTTCTGTCCGGTTAATTAGAATGTTCCACACACATCTAGAGCATTAAACCCTCTCATGTTTCTGTGATTCCCTTTGCCTAGAAAGTGCAAATTGCTCTTGTGACTTGCATTTGCTGATATCACTTTTAACAATCAGCCTATTTGCTAATTTTGCTTAGTTAAACACTGGCAGTTACACTTTGTACTATCCGTTCTCTTCTAGGGAAAAGGAGTTTTAAATGGGTCTGAATATCTTCCGGATGCCAGACATTGCCTGATATTTCCATTGGGTTCCTTTAATTATTCAAGCTAATCCTTATGAAAATGTTTTGAATGTAATATTAATAACCCCTGGGCATTTAATATAGCCCAGGACATAGGGATTAAGTGTTGGTTCTGAAGCCAGACTTCTTGGGTTCAAATTCCAGCTCTATCATTAATTAGTGTTATGACTTTGGGCAAATTAGCCTTGTACTTCCAATTCCTCATCTGTAAAATGGAGGTAATAAAAAAGAAACCTATTCATAGAAGTATCCTATAGTTAAAGGAGTTCATAAATTTAAAACACTTCAAAGAGTGGCTGGCTCCTAGTAAACTTTCAATTCATGTTATTATTGTCTTGTGCATTTTACTAAAATAAAGCTTTTAAAGAGGATTCCCCATGCCCTGAATCCTTTAAAAATATTTTTGACCAAAAGAGAACAATTAAAAAATAGTTTAAAAAATGAGCCTCAAAATCATTATGCTAAGTGAAAGAATCCAGTTGCAAAAGACTTTGTTATTATTCCACTTACATGAAGTGTCTTAAAGACATTTATTGAGATAGTAAAACAATGGTTATCTATGGCTATGGGTGACAGCAGGAGATAACAAAATGGGGGTGATGAAAATGTCCAAAAATTGGATTATGGTGATGATTGCACAACTCCATAAATTTACTAAAATCATTGAATTGTACACATAGAGGCTTTTTTTTAGTAGTTTGAGAGTTTTTACTTGCTTTAACAACTTTAATCAGGATGGGTAAAATCTGATTAAACTCTGATATTTGAATGTGGCCAAAATCCAACAATAAACTGTTACATGTGGCAGGCAGAGACTCTCATATGTTACTTGAGGAAAGGTTGATTTTATTAAGACTGTTTGAGAATATAAATAGCTATATATCTTTTCAATTACTGATTTCTTTATGTCTCTACATCTTTTTCAATAATTCTCTTCCTTAACCCCAAAAGGATTTAATTGGGGAATGACAGTCTCATGAGGCTACCTTAATAGCTTTCTATGTGCCAACTACTTTACATATATTAACTTAATTCTAAGCCTAATTGTATGAGAAAGGCATTGTCTTTCCATTTTACCAATGAGGAGATTGAACCAAGAGAGATTAAGTGACTTGTTTTATATTAAACAGCTGGTTTCAGAGCAGAATTAGCATATAGGTTTTTCTGATTACAGTCCTCAATCACCATACCACACTGATGAGTGTTTTCAGAGGACAATACTAGTGAATGTGTGGAGTTTGGACTTAAGGAAATGACACTGGAAGCAGGAGATACTGGCATGTGGCCAGCTTCATACACACACTTGAACATGTGAATGAAAATAAAATGTACAGAGGTAAAAATAAGGCTTATATGTAATTGGGGAGGTTCTGTTTTCAGAGAGGTTAAAAATAGTAAAAATTCCTTTGAATCCATGAGGAATTACTTGCGAGCTGCTAATTAAAAAGGCTTTACTGCAGTACCTTGAAGGAATTAGGATTTTATTCTTACCTAAATGAAGTCAGGAAACTAGGAGACAGGGCTACAGTTATGATAGCCTGAGGCTTTTTCTGTCTTCCTCCTCCATCATCTTCAGGGTATGAATTCAATCCTCAAGTCATAAAATTGCTGCTGGGCGCTGGCCATCACACCCACAATCCAAGCAGGGAAAAGAGGGAAGGTAAGGAAAAAAGAGAACAAATGGTGTTCATAAAAGCCCTACTCAATGACTTTTACTTACACATTTGCCCACCCTGCCTGACAAGCTTGGGAATGTAATTCTTCCTTTGGGTTTATTGTCCAGGGTTCTGATCCTAAAGGCGAGAAGAGTAGGCAACCAGAAGTCTCCCCCACTCCCTAGTTATCATACATTGCTTTTAATTATACTTTTTGTCACCTTTTAAAGAAATAAATGCAAAGAAATAGTGCTAATTAAAAAAATACTGTGGTTGTATAAAGCAAAAAGTATAATTCTTTTTTTAATGTTTATTTATTTTTGAGAGACAGAGCATGAGTAGGGGAGGGGCAGAGAGAGAGGGGGACACAGAATCCAAGGCAGGCTCCAGGCTCTGAGTTGTCAGCACAGAGCCTGACGTGGGGCTCAAATCCACAAACCATGAGATCATGACCTGAGTAGAAGTTGGACACTCAACCGACTGAGCTGCCCAGGCGCCCCAAAGTATAATTCTTTATTTCTTTGCTATCCTTGTTCCATTCCCTCTAGTAAATATTTATAAAGTCCAGAAGATATCATATAACAATAGGAGTATAAGAATGAGATAACAGAGAAATAGAGGAGAGAAATTAAGAAAACAAAACTTCCTAGAACCAAAGGGCATGAGTTGCCAGGCTGAAAGGAGTCACTGGATACACTGCACACCAATGAAGACATGGATCCATATAGACACATCACTGAAATTTATGAGTACTAGGGACAAGAAAGTGATGTAAGATTTCAGAGAAAAATTGGTCTCACACAATGGGTTAGGAATCTGAGTGGCTTTAGACTTCCCACTGGGAACAGTTAAAGCAAAATTTGCCACGTGGACCTCTCCCCTGGACTTCTTAAGTATGCCTGTGACAGAACTACTGCAATTCCCTGAAGGATGATCCAAGAGAGAGCAAGTAGGAAGGCACATTGTCCATTATGGCCTTTGCTAGCACATTTAAAACTTTATCATAATTCAGTCTTTTCAATTTTTCCCTGACAAATCTCACCGTTTAACACAATCAAGCCTATTTGTTCAGCGTATAGACAAAAAGGAAAATATGGGAATGGTACTAATCTCCCAGTCTCATAGTTTTGCCTCCAAATGGAAGACTCCAATGGATTCCTATGTGTGTTCATCATGGAGTTGGCTTATGATAGACATGATGTCAATGGTTTCTTCTAACTCAGGCTCAGCGATCTCCAATGTTACTATCATGGGAATGACAAGGGGGATCAGTGTGTTCTAGAACATCACCCTTATAGGATGGAAGTGATATCAAAGCAGCAGCCCCAATTTGTGTCAAGGACTCTGATCTTTAATGGGGTTCCCCCCAATCCAAATATCCTCCGTTAGGGGAAAATCAACTTCTCACCAAGTTTACTCCCTCAAAGCCTCGTTCAGGAGGAAGTGTGCGTAGGGCAAGGGAGAATGCTTATGTCTCACTGGCCTCTTTCCTTCTAAGACCCAGACAGAAAGGAGGGGCCCTTACTACTGTTGGCTCAACTATCCTTTACTTAGAAAAACAAGTTTAATAAATAAAAGAATTTGTCAAATTAGGCTCTTTTGAACAGTAATAGTAAGGTATATACTCATAATTTTTAGTCAAAGCATCTCTATCCTGAACGTATATTATCTATATAGTTGTTTATGTATTTTTGACCCGATATGAAAATTACCTTGTAGGGACATATCCCATATATGGGATGGAAATTATGTCATCTTTTTAGCTCAATGTCAATGTTAGATAATTATACCAGAAAATGGAAAAATATCTTCTGCTCTGCTCAGTTGAAACTTGATTTTTTCTCTCGTAGCATATTGTTTTTCCCCTTTTTATGTAATTATGCCAGTTTTCCATGTACATAAAAATTATACAAACATAAAGACACACACATACAAATGCACTTGTTCTTAGATATTCTCTTCCAAAGTTCATCTGGATTTATGAATTTATAAATATTAACATTAATAGGTGAAAATTAGGCAGTGATAGTGATAGGGGTTATTAGACTTTTGGTCTGGGAGGTCACATTAGTGTCTTGAGAGGACAGTACAATGTTTTAAAGAAGTTTGACTTTGAAAGCTTTTGGATGAGACACATATGCATATGTGACCCATAAGCAGATAGCCTGACTCCTGAAGGCATCTGAGTTTGATGGGTGTTAAAACTTGCAGACATTTCTATTTATGTCATATTATTGAAATCAAAATTCTGGGGCACCTGGGTGGCTCAGTCGTTTAAGTGTCCAAGTCTTGATTTTGACTCAGGTCATGATCTCGTGGTTCATAGGTTCAAGCCCTACTTGGGCTCTGCACTATCTGTGCAGTGCCTGTTTGGAATTCTCTCTCTCTCTCTCTCTCTCTCTCTCTCTCTCTCTCTCAGGATGAGAGATTTATTTATTATAAAAATAAAAGATTTGGGGGCACCTGGGTGGCTCAGTGGGTTAATCATCCCACTCTGGCTCAGGTCATGATCTCAAAGTTTGTGGGTTTGAGCCCTGCTTCGGGCTCTGTGTTGACATCTCAGAGCCTGAAGCCTGCTTCAGATTCTGTCTCCCTCTCTCTTTGCCCCTCCCCCGCTTGCTCTCTCCCTCTCTCTCAAAACTAAATATTAAAATGAGTAAATAAAAAAAAGGAAAACAACAAGTGAAGGTTGTTTAGTGCCAGTTTAAGTCCCCAGTTTAAAACCCACTTCCTAGGGGCATCTGGGTGGCTCAGTCGGTTAAGCTTCTGACTTCAGCCTAGCTCATGATCTCACGGTTCACGGGTTGGAGCCCCGCATCGGGCTCTGTTCTGACAGCTCAGAACCTAGAGCTTGCTTTGTATTCTGTGTCTCCCTCTCTTTCTGTCCCTCCCCCACTCATGTTCTGTTTCTCAAAAAAAAAAAAAAAAAAAAAAAAAACCAAAAAACCCTATTTCCTAGTTCTCTTCTGCAGGTAATATATAATGTAATAATTTTAAGCCAATTGTTTTACAGATATAACACCCACCACCAATAACATAGGATTAAATATTCACCCCTCTTTAAAGTTAAGCTGAGTTTCAATCTCCAGGGGAAATTAATTTTGTCGTCATTTGATAGCCTGGAAAATGGTGAGTTGTTTTTTAAGGAAGCAGGATCAAACTAGTCAGGTTTGCTATACTGGGAAATTCAACTCTTAGGGGTCAGTAATTACCAGGGAGACCAGGGACCAGGTGTAACTAAGTGAACACAGCCAGCTTCCATCCAAGCAAAAGCCCATATAATCTTAGACCCACGAAGAAGGAAAGTCTGCTGGTACCTTTGTGGCTAAGGAAAAGAAGCACTTTAGATATTTATTAACTGACTTAGTTCTCATAACAATCATATGAGATATCATCGTGCCATTTTACATAAAAGGAAACGAGATGAAATAATGTGCCTATAAATAGTTGAACTGGAATTTTAACCCAGGAAATCCTAGTCCCAGTGTCTAAGCTCTTACACACTACAATAAACTTCTTCTTAAATATGTGAAGGACTAACCGTGACAGGAAAGTCTGGAAATTAAATTGCATCAGTGGAAACACTTTATTTGCTTTTATATTCTGGGATAGTTTCAATTTAGTGAAATTTCGTTTGAAAAAGGAAGTTTAAATGTTCTTGACGAGAGGAAATAAGGAGGCGAACATAGAAGGCACAAAACGTGGTGCGGATTGTACTGATAACGCATTACGGTTGCAAATGATAAATCCTGTGCCCAAGTCTGTCATTAGCGATGAAGCACTCTACGAGTCGTTCAGATTCGTTCTGTGGCCCCTAAGTGTCAGTAGGAAGGTAACCCATTCCTTCCAAGAGAAGCTGATTCCTTATTGGCCACGTGGTTACACCTAAAATATATTTCAACCTCTGTTTTGTTTAGCCACACCCCTTTTACATAGACCACACCTGTTGATTCACAAAGCACTTCGTAAGCAAAGGGAATATCGCGAGAACTCTATATTGTCTCCTATCTTACGTTTTCAGCGGTGGTTTTCGCTTTTGTTCTCGCGATATTTGCGGGTCAACGGGAGCCCGGCGACCCGGGCTTCTGTGAAACATGGCGGCCGGCTGGTACCGTAATACAAGGTAAAATACTGAAACCCCGCCAGGTGATGTTCTCCCGATTGTTTCAAGGCTGTTCAGGTAGTGAATGTCGTTAAGGGGGCTGAGAGTCTGTCATGGGGTTGGTTCCCTGTCTTCATCACTCTCTTTCGGAGAAAGGGCCGGACTGGGGAGCCTCTCCACCTCCCCCGGGGGCGTTGCTGGCAGGACCCTGGGCAGCGCGGCGCGGGGAAGCTCCCCTCTCCCTAGTCCGGTGTCTGTGCGCTGTCTTGCAACTTGAAGGAGTTTAGGTACTTCTCCGATAGCTGCTAACCCTGACCCATTGCTTCTCGCTGTGCCCTGTGCCCCGGTGGCTCCTCTCGTCCTCAGGGAGAAGGGTCCCGCGTTGTGAAAACCAGCCGGATCGTGTCCCGATCCTCCCGGGTGTCTGTCTCCCCACCCCCATTCAGACGAATACCAAAGTCTTGGCAGCAAGTTGCTCTTTATAAGAAAAAGACCGAGGTCTTGGCCTCGTCTCCAGAGTTTTGCATGCTGCCTGGGGGAATGAGAAAGGGGCAGGGCTGGCGAGATGCTTTAGGAGAGATGGGTCCGAGTGTCACTACTTTTCTTAAACCCTCGAGGGTTAAGAAACTCTCTCGGAAGGTAACTTGTCAATTCATGGTAGAGAATAGCCTTGGATATAGGGAATATATAGAGCTGATAGGTCATTGTTTGAGAAAACATGTTTTAGTAACTTTTGTATTTAGGATTTAGTGTCCTCGAGACTTCATGCAAAAGTTACATAATATCTCTTAAAATGTTGCAAGACTGACTTTCAGAGGCAATTAAAGATACATTTACTAACAGGATTTATCCATTTGTTTGAAGTTGTATTTAAGTAATTGCCTAGCCTGATACATAAACTCTGGTATATCGCCATTAAAAGAAATGAGTCAGGCTTGTTCACTGAAGAATTTAGGTTTACTTGTTTTGTTTATTGATATCTCTAAGTTGAGGCAGTTATTCCAGTTCGAAAAACATGAAAAAAATAAATTTCATAGTTTTGGGAGGAGGAGAAGTTTTGTTTTATCGATAAACTGCGGGATAAACTGTAGTACACAACTGAGTTGAAATGGCTTGAGGGTACATATCATAAAAATATATCAAGCTTGAAAGATCTCTCAAAGGAAATGAGGCTTCGCCTGGGACATCAAAAAATAATTAGAAAAAGCATATGTAAATTTATTTAGCGGTTAATGGTTTAATTGAGTGAAACTCATTTTTAATAGAAGTTACCATAGGCAGTCTAGCAGCTAACAAATCCTGTTTAACAGTTTTTCTATATTCTCATTCTGCCTTTTAATGTCACAATGGGCAAATTAACCTGGTTGTGTCGTAGTTTCCTTATCTGCAAAATGGGAATAAGAGTAATAATACCTAAATCTATAAGGTATTTGGTGAGGATTAAATGAGTTAAAGCATACAAAGCACTTAGAACAATGCCTATCATGTAGTTAGTATTCATTAAATATTAGTTCTTGTTATTTTAACATTTTTGTTTCCTAACTTCTGTAGTTACTCACAAGATGTTACCTTGATACTTAGTCAAAATAAAGACTGAGAAAGACCCTTTTTAAAAAAATGTTTATTTATTTTTGAGAGTGCATGTGGGGTAGGAGCAAAGGGGGGGTCCAAAGCAGGCTTTGCGCTGACAGGCGGACAGCAGCAAGCCCTAAGAAGTGGGGCTCAAATTCATGAACTGCGAGATCAGGACCTGAGCCCATGTTGGACGCTCAACCAACTGAGCCACCCAGGTGCCCCTGAAGAAGACACTTTTTTAAAGTAATTTCTTTCTGATACCAAAAGTGATTAAACACTCTTCTTTTATGTGGTTAATATGTCTTTAAACTCCATCTTCCAATTGCTTGCTTTCTTAAGCTGTTATCCTCTATTAATTGCTAAGGTACAGATTCCTCCTTTTTACTACTTTATATGGTCTTATTACAGTCTAGGTCAGTACTTCTGTTTTTGGTGCTTGTTAACCCATTCTCCTTGCATTTGGAGATATTCATTCTCTTATAAATGTACTGTATTTCATGAGTCCCTGACCTTTTTCCACTTCAGTTTTGTATACTTATTTTTTTTAAGTTTATTTTTGAGAGAGATTGAGACAGCATGAGTGGGGGAGGGACAGAGAGAGAGTGAGAGAGAGAGAATCCCAAACAGGCATTGCACTGTCAGGGCAGAGCCTGATGTAGGGCATGAACAGATGAACCGTGAAATCATGACCTGAGCTGAAACCAAGAGTCAGACGCTTAACCAACCGAGTCACCCAGGTGCCCCTCAATTTTGCACTTTGATTGGGTAGTTAGTATACTCAATCTATTCTTTGAGGAGGATTATATTTGTCCTTGCTTCACATTGCTACTAGGCACTTCCAGATTGTATTGCCATCACTCTATGGTCTCTTCTCTTAGCTTTTTTTTTTTTTTTAATGTTTATTTATTATTGAGACAGAAACAGCATGAGTGGAGGAGGGGCAAAGAGAGAGGGAGACACAGAATCCAAAGCAGGCTCCAGGCTCTGAGATGTCAGCACAGAGCCCGAAGCGGGGATCGAACCCACGGACCGTGAGATCAGGACCTGAGCTGAAGTCGGACGCTTAACCGACTGAGCCACCCAGGCACTCCTTTTCTTAGCTTTTCTATCACTTGATATCTTCATTCTCTTCATAATATTATTAATTAACCTCAGATACTATCCCACTTGCGCCAAAGACTTAAACTTAAATTTCAAGTATCCTACAAATCTTTGCATTTCTTTTGAGAATTAGAAACATTTATCAAATGACTGATTTTTATCTTGGTTAGAAATTGTGCGGTAACCTTTATGCCTCCCTCCCTCCTTTTAAAGTAAAATACAATAGTGGCTTTTGTGATGCTGAGGATCTTTCCAAATTTGTCACACAACTAGTAAGGGCCTGGATTAGTAACCCAAGTTTTTCTGACCACAAAATTCATATTTATACCATCTTTCAGCTCCCAAGTTTCCTTTTTTTTTTAAAAAAAAAAAACACTATGAAGGTTATTAGACTTATTTGAATTATGTGGGGCTAAACAATTTTATTATTTTTAAAAAATTTTTAATGTTTATTTTTGAGAGAGAGAGAGAGAGAGAGAGAGAGAGAGAGAATGAGTGGGGGAGGGGCAGAGAGCGAGGGAGACAGAATCTGAAATAGGCTCCAGGCTCTGAGCCCATCGTGGGACTCGAAACCACAAACCGAGAGATCATGACCTGAGCTGAAGTCGGACGCTCAACCGATTGAACCACTCAGGCGCCCCTGGGGTGGACAATTTTAAGAACAACATGAACTCTTCCAAAAAAGAGTTTTAAAGTGAAAAGGATTAAGTACTTTTGGGTGATGGCTAGTATTTGTCAACTGAAACTAAGTTATCTTTCATAAAAAAATTTTTAGTGTAAAGTAATCTAATGCAATATAAGCATAATTTTATAGGTAAGTAGTTTTGCTTTTTGTTTCTGAAGTTCATTGATGGCCTTGATAATATCTGTTCAGTGTCCTTTCTCATTCTTATTAGTGGCTTGTATTAGTTTCATGGGGCTGCTCTAACAAGTTCCCATAAACTGGATGGCTTAAAAATATTGACATTTATCTCACAGTTCTGGAGGCTAGCAGATGGAAATCAAGGTCTTGGCAGGGCCATGTTCCCTCTGACTATTCTAGGAAAGAACCCTTCCTTGCCTCCTGTAGCATCTAGGTACTCCTTTGCTCTTCTTGGCTTGTAGATGCATCACTCTTATCTCTGCCTGTTCATGTGGCATTCTCTTTTGGTTGTGTGTCTTCAAATGGCCTACTTATAAGAACAGCAGTCATTGGGTTTTGGGCCACCCTAATCCAGTATGATCTCATCTCAACTAATTACATCTTCAAAGACCCAACTAGTGTATTTCCAAATAAGGCCCATTCACAAATACCAGGATTAGGACTTCAGAGCATCCTTATAGGGGACACAGTTCAACCCACAGCATGGTCATATATATTAACCAATTAAATATTTCTCATATTGCCAAATATATATTAAAAATAGATGTTAGCTCATAAAATGTGAGTAGCAGGAGTAAAATTGTTTCTCTATTTTTTTTTGGAGAAGTAGTTAAACTTAATTGGGCAGACCGTAAAAGGTGTCATGAATACTATGTTTTAATTTTGGGAAAACATCTTATAGTGTCATTATATTCAAATGGATGCAATGATGAACTATGGGCTTTGTTGACATTAATTAAATTGAATGTTGATAATGTGTGTCTGTGTTCCAGCATGGAAGGTGGGTTCTTATTTCTTATGCAATTTTTCAAAGCATTGTCTTAGTCTCAACTGTTATCAGTGACTTCGTGGACTTTCTTTGTTTTGCTTCTTACTATGCATGACAGTTTAGGTGAGAAATTGAAGAAAACAGATTGGAGATTGGAAAAGTAGGAAGAGCAGCACCAACCAGTGGGCAAAGGAATCAAATGCAGTGGCTCCTAAATTTTTAGATTTTGTGGACCAGCACAAAATATAGAGGAGAAACAGGGAAAGGGGCTGGATTTGAGGGCTGATGTAGAATTGTAGTTTTTAATTTTAGTAAAGCAGGACATCCAAATCAAAAGAAACAAAAACCTCTGTTACCTGCTTTTATCATTTCATAAAAGAAAGGACAGTTTGACACACATAAAAAAGGAAGGAAATAATCTCAGATAAAAGATTTTTAAATTGAATAAATTTAGCTCTGAAAGATTCCTTTTTTTTCATTTAGGTTCAGAAAACAAAATTTTCTAATAGAATGGCAGTGACTTCTGGAAACCAGTGATTTGGTTGCATTTTTAAAAATGGCTGACCACGCTAGACAGTGAAGCAAATAGAGCGGGGACAGGAGCAGTGGAACTGGATAACTGGGAGAAGTCCAGCATATTGAAAACACAGGGAAAATGAAGAACAAATTCTGTCCTAGTTAGGAAATTAAAGAGCTGGAAGGATAATTGGTTCTACTCAGAGAGGAAAACTAGTGTTTTCGATTTTAGAGATGGAGCTGTTTTAAAAGTTAAGAGAAGCCAAAACATGGTCTTGCTTGCATGTGGTTTTGCATAGATGGAGGTCACTGGCATAGAAAATCGGTTAAACTTACATGGGAAAAGCATTATTACTGCAAATGAATGCCACAGGATGAGTGTCATAGGATCATGACATGCAAAGGACTGTGAAGGAATGGGGAAGAAGAGAAGCATATTGAATGATCCAGGTGCTAAAGTTATTAAGGAAATTTTAAATATATCCAGATGTTACCAGACTATGATCACAAGTACTGAAGTGTCAGTGTACACTGCAGTTTGGAGTATGGACTCTGGAGCCAAGTTGATTGGGTTCAAATCTAGGTTCTACTACTTGCTGTGTGGCCCTGCAGATATTACTTGATTGTTCCATGCCTCAGTTTCCTTATCTATAAATGAGAATAAAAGTAGTATCTTTTTTAAGTATTTATTTATTTTGGGAGAGAGAGTGCATGTCCACGAGTGGGGGTGGACAGAGAGAGAGGGAGAGAATCCCAACCAAACTCTGCACTGTCAGTGCAGAGCCTGATATGGGGCTTGAACTCTCGAACCAGAGATCATGACCTGAGCCGTAATCAAGAGTCGGATGTTCAACGTACTGAGCCACCCAGGCACCCCTGTGTTTATTATTATTAGAAGTAGACTTGAAAAGGAAAGAGATGGTTGAGAAATCATAATAAAACATGTACTGCCTTACCCGGTGAGTCTCAGAAATGAAGTAAGGATTGGAAGGGAATTACCACCAGGAGAATGTCAAGTTTCATGAAGAAAGCAAGTAAAAGGATTGCTTTTAGAAAAACTAGAAGTTATTGGATAACTTGTTCATATCAGAACAGTGGCTCTATAGAGTAGAGTGGCAAGTATTGGAGATGGAATGAGTTTCTTTGATGCACGTTAGTGCTGATCTAACAGGAATGGGACAGGAGGAGTAGCAGAGTGGCAAGGTGCTCCATTCTAGAAGAGCAATCATGGAAAACAGGAATGGAAGATGCTAGATTGAGGCTGGGAGGTAGCCAGGTGGGAGAAGTGCTGAATAAGCTGTATCA
Source organism: Cryptoprocta ferox (assembly GCA_028646485.1). Classification (NCBI taxonomy): domain Eukaryota; kingdom Metazoa; phylum Chordata; class Mammalia; order Carnivora; family Eupleridae; genus Cryptoprocta; species Cryptoprocta ferox. The sequence goes on from CM053571.1 coordinate 74,905,272, forward strand.
ATTGTTAGAAGTTTGTAACTTACCAGCTGCTTGTCATATCTTTGTATTTATATATAATTTAAAAGAACACGTTTATGAAGCTTATAAAAATACAGCAAGTTTAGGAGTAAAATTCAGTTTTATTCATTTGCTCAACCGTGCTATACCTATTGTGTGCCAACCACTGTTCTAGGTACTAGGACTAGTATAATAAAAGAAACAAATTCCTCTCCTTGTGGATCTTACATATTTGTATATTTACTTATCTGTTTTGATTGGAAAGCTGTGCTATCATGGGTCTTTCTGAGAAAATTTCCTTCCTTCATGTTTTGGGGAATATCCCACCCTTTTTTCTTTCATTTCGTAAATATTTATTGTATACCTCTGTGCAGGCATTGGAAATACACACATCAAGTTAGGGTTCCTGCCCAAACATTACAGTGGAGAAAACAGAAAATTAAACAAGCAATTAATTGAGTCTGAATTGCCTTTGCAATGAGTGAATGCAAATGTCATAGAAAGGAAAAATATATGTCTGCAGAGAGATTTGTACTGGGAAAAAAGCTTTCAGAAGAATGGACATATACATGGAAATTGAAGGGAGGGGAGATCACTAGGAGACAGTGTGGAGGGTTGGAGGAGGGCCTAGAGCAATATCTGAGTGGAAGAAGAAACTGCATAGTAAGCCAAAGAAGGTCTTAGAGGTAGAATGAAAATCAGGAATATAGTATCACTTAAGCCAAGCTAAGATGCTGTTTCAGGAAGAAAAAGAACTGATAAATTATTTTTTTTCAGAGGCAGAATTAGATAAGGACTAGAAAGTGTCCATGGAATTTCATACTAAAGTTGTATGGGGGCGGCTGGGTGGCTCAGTCGGTTGAGTGTCCAACTTAGGCTCAGGTCTTGATCTTGTGGTCCATGAGTTCAAGCCCCATGTTGGGCTCTGTGCTGATACCTCAGAGCCTGGAGCCTGCTTCAGATTCTGTCTGCCTCTCTCTCTGCCCCTCTCAGCACTCAACATTCTCATTCTCTCTCTCTCTCTCTCTCTCTCTCTCTCTCTCTCTCTCTCTCTCAAAAATAAACAAACATAAAAAAATTTTTTGTGACTTAGCTCAGAGCAAATTTAGTTCAGAGATGAGCATGTAGTGAGGAAGTAGTCACATTGTACAAATGGGGATAATTCATTCTTTTTTTGTTTTTAAAGTAAACTCTACCCCCAACGTGAGGCTTGAACTCACCCTGAGATCAAGAGTCACATGCCCTCGACTGAGCCAGCCAGGTGCCCTGACAATTCATTCTTTTAAGTTTGGTTTATAGATAAGCAGCCAGAGATCTATAGTTGGAGTTGGACTTGATCTTAAATGTAGAGTTTTGTTTTAAAGACAAGAGGTTTGGCTGTATTTAATATTTAACCCCAATAGGAAAGAATGAGTAGAAATTGAAAGATTGAAGAAGGATCAGTCTTGGTGCAGTTACCACTAAGTCGGTACAGAAAATAAATTTGATTATTCAGAGTTGAACAAACTTAGGGGAGCACAGCTTATCCTTACAAACACTCAGAAGCATAATTTACAAATGAGAATACCAGTCTTATAACTGTTATGGGAATCAGAAACTCATCTGTCTTGTTGCATGTCTCTTTTCCTTAAGAAAAACATACACATGAGAACCAAAATTATAATCTGAGGGCCACACTGTACTTATGGAATAGGAAAGAGAAGTTAGTTGGATGTTTTTAATGGCAAATGAAATCAGTGTATTAATGCATCCAAACTTCACTTTAGGACTGAGAAGTAGTGCCCCTGGTTAGGGACTAGTGTCTTTTGGACAGTGTTCATGATCACTGCTAGTTTTTCTTCATGAATGCCCTTTCTATGGCCTATTCTTTCCATATTAATCATACCCATTGGATTTCAGACAAGTCTTTCTGCTTTCTCTAGAGACCTTCTTTTTCTTGTAGTGACTTCCACAACTATTTGATTTATTCCATTAGGTGATTTTAGTAATATAGCTTTGATTTTTGGTAATGCTTTATAGTATCACCAATAGTCTTATAAAAATTATACAAGTATTTGAGAATTCAGTTATTTTCATGGCTTTGTAACATATTTTAGATATAGTTGGCATACTGATTAAAAAAAGAATACCAAGCAGTCTATTTTTAAATAATATTTTTTGGGGCGCCTGGGTGGCTTAGTCAGTTAAGCGTCCGACTTCAGCTCAGGTCATGATCTCGCAGTTTGTGGGTTAGAGCCCTGCGTTAGGCTCTGTGCTGACAGCTCAGAGCCTGGAGCCTGCTTTAGATTCTGTGTTTCCCCTTCTCTCTGCCCCTCCCCTGCTCATGCTCTGTCTCTCTCTGTTTCTCAATAATAAATGTTAAAAAATTAAAAAAATATATTTTTATTGTAAAAAATAATTTGAAAAGTCCAAAATTTTGTTTGGAAAGACAATAAAATTCTCCATGATCTACTTTTAACATCTTTGCATCTAGACTTTGAATCAGTTTCTTGTAAAATTTTCCTTTTGTTTCCCGTAAAACTGGAGTTCTATATACAACCTTTTAGTGTTTTCCTAATGTATTATGAGTATTTTCCTATGTTATTTGATGTTTTCTTTTATAAGATTTTCAGTGTTTACATAGATTCAGAGCTTTCAATTCACCATAGTTTGTATTTTGGCTACCAGATATTTGTTTCTAGCTTCAGTATTTTAAAATGACAACATGAAAATTATCCTCGTGGGGTGCCTGGGTGGCTCAGTCAGTTAAGCATCTGACTTTGGCTCAGGTCAAGATCTCACGGTTCATGAGTTGAAATCCCATGGCAGGCTCTGTCCTGAAGCTCAGAGCCTGGAGCCTGCTTCAGATTCTGTCTCCCTCTCTCTCTGCCCCTCCCACAATCACCCTGTCTCTCTCTCTCAAAAATAAATAAGTGTTAAAAAATTAAAAAAAAAGAATATTGTCCTCTTAAAGTTTTAGTGACACCAGATTATTATTTTAGGGTACATTCCTAAAATGGGAAGTTACTTTGTCAAAAGGGGAATGGTGAATATTTATATTCCTGCTAGAAGTAGATGAGCATGCCTATTTTATTTACTTCATTGTAATCTATTAGTGGGAATATATTATTTTAATATATTTGTTAGTTTAATGGATGAAAAGTTATTTCTTATTTTGATTTGTACATTTAAATATTATGGATGTGAAGTGCTTTTCACTTTTTTGCTGTTTAATGTGTGTGAGTAAATCGCCTTTTATTATTATTTTTTGTTGGGGTGGGATGGAAAAAGGAGAGGTTCAGATAAGTGTTAAGCCTTTTTCTCAAGCAGGAATGAAATTGTTAAGTTGTTCCAAGAACATTTGTCACTTATCTAAAATTAAAAGAAACCTTTGTATCTTTTTTGGAGGATTCATTTATTCATCATTTATTCCTTAGCATGACTATATGAAAGAAGAAGAAGGTTTTCCTGAAGATGAGGCGACTGAATCGGAAAAAAACCTTAAGTTTGGTGAAAGAGTTGGATGCCTTTCCAAAGGTTCCTGACAGCTATGTAGAGACTTCAGCCAGTGGGGGTACAGGTGAGTATCAGTTCAGATGAAAACTCCCTTACTAGGTGCAGCTGCTCAGTGAGCCAGTCAACAACATACAGAAACGTAGCCATGAAGAACTCATCAGTGATTGCATAACTCTGTGACTGCTCTGTCCTCCTGTCATCACTGTTTGCCCTCATTTTATTGTCATATATATTCTCTTTGGCATCTAACCCAGTGCAGTCTATGCATTTAGCAGTATTTATTAAAACATTACTGAACAACTTAATCCAATTTTACTGCTTTGGTGCTCTTGAGTTATGTATAATTATATATAAATAGAATTGAACTTGGAAGAAGTTATTTAATAATGTTGAACTGCTTTAGTCCTACTTTGGTTAAGAATAAATCAATTTAGACATTGTAATAGAAATTCTTAAATTTCATGTTGCTGGAGAGAGGCAGCATGAGGTAATAGTTAAGAGCTTCGACTCGGGAACCAGACTGAATTTAAATCCCACCTCTGCCCCTTCCTAACTACCTGACCTTGAGGAAGTTAACTTAATCCATCAATGCTTTAGTTTCTTCTTCCATGAAATGGGGATGATATCAATGTTTCCCTGGTAGGGTTAGTTTAGTGATTAAATAAATTAATATTTATAAAATGCTTAAAGCAGTACCTGGTACAAATAGAAGTGTTTATTAAATAAAATAAATTGATAAGAAATATATAAGAAAAATATGCAACTATAACAGTATTTACTATTATTCCTTTCCCCCATGAAAAGCTAACAAAATAGCATATTTCACATAAGATTGACATTTCATTTGGGCGAGTGTGTAGTAAGGGGCTTGCTATTTCTAATCTGCCGTAAGTTTTGTTAATGAAAATAGTGCAAGTTCTTGTTGCATGATCCATTTTAAGTGTGTTTTGTCATACTATATGATAGTTCTTTTCTTTTTGTCAAATATTTTACCTGCTTTTATAAATGAAGTGATATATTTGGGAGATTGCAAAGTAGATGAGAGTTTTATTAGAGATTTAGAGATGTTATTTGAGTTTCTGGCACACAGATCGTTATGGCTTCTCAGGAGCTAGAAATTAGTCTAATTTTTTTTTTAATAGATTGGGCTACAGGCATGGTTGTGTTTTTAATTATGAGGGTACTGCTTTCAAATTTGTACTGTAACACTTAAGCTTTAATTTATCATATCTATGATACTGCTGTACATAAGAACAATTTTGTGTCTTGTAAAATTTTGGCAAATCTATTTAGTTAGAGATATCTTTAGTACTGCTGAGATAAAGTGCTTTCTCAATAGTAGAAGTGCTGTGTTTATGTTTGTGCTCAGTAAATCCTCATTTTTGAGTTGTTTTAGAAAGAAATCTATGTAAATATTTTAAGAAAAGCCTTTTATTGGTAGTTCCCATTCACATGGCAATCATATAAGGGCTTTCTTTGCTAATTTTAATCTCACTTATAATAGTTTTCTATTGTTTCTTTTTAAAAAATTGTTTTAATTTTTTTTGTTGTTGTTGTTTGTTTGCTTTCTCAGTTTCTCTAATAGCATTTACCACCATGGCTTTATTAACCATAATGGAATTTTCAGTATATCAAGATACATGGATGAAGTATGAATATGAAGTAGATAAGGATTTTTCTAGGTAACGTTTTTCTTCTTGAAATACTTTTAGATTCAAATTGTTTTAAAGATAACATACCTTTTTAAATATTTTTCTAACTTTTTATATATAGTTTATTTTAGCTATGAAGAAATAGCACTGAAAAATTCTCTTTAAGTACAGTCATTAGGTGAAATATTTCAGAATCATTTCGATATTGGTTAAATTCTAAATGAGAGATTTTCTTGAGATAATATGCTCTTGTATAAAAAAGGTTAAGAGAACATAATGTGTATTTTTTTAGATGTTTTAATGGTAGATATTGTTTAATGTTTTGAAACTTTACTCTTTAGATTTTGAACTATCTTACTGATTAGTGTGAGCTGGAAATTTGTCTAAAAGCTACATTGTATATGCTTAAAACTAGATTTGTATAAATTACATCTAAACAAAATTTTAATGTAAATAATGTCATCTTTAAACCTTTGAAAATATCTTCTTTATCTAATTTATTTGTATTTGGATTTTTTAATGATTGAAGGTAACAGGTTTATTATAAGATTGCACTGGATGGTGGGCAGGGGTGGGGAGGGCGACATTTACTTCTCAGTTCCTATTCCTGCTCTACTATTTACTAGCTATGTGACTAGCTTTCAGGAAGTTGCTGAATCTATGTCTGGATGTGCTTCAGTCTCCTTTTTCATAAAATGGGGATAATAGTTATAGACCTTCCTCATGGGGTTAATGAGAATTAAGTAAGGCAGTATTTGTAAGTTGCTGTGAACCTTGGGCAAATCACACAACTAACTTCTTTTGGGCCTTGGTTTCTTTGTCTATAGTATGAGTATTATTCTTGATACCATCAGTTATCAAAGAATTGTTGTTTTTCTTTTGTTGTTTTTAGCACCAGTGAATCATTTTTTGCTTTTTTTCAAATGAAGTATTTCATACGTTACTACATAAGCATAGTGGGGATGCCCAGAAGCCTGGGCCATTTTGCCTTACTCTCTGGTTCCTATAGCATCTCCTGAGTCATTTGGAGCACAGTTTGAACTCTAGACAATTTTAAGACTCTATGGAAGCTCCAAAATCTGTAATTCCTATTGAAACAAAGTGAAAATTATTAGAGTGAAAAAGTTTTTTTTTTTTAAATGTTTATTTATTTTCGAGAAAGAGCGAGAGACAGCACATGAGCAGGGGAGGGACAGAGAGAAAGGGAGTCGCAGAATCCGAAGCAGGCTCCAGGCTCTGAGCTGTCAGCACAGAGCCTGATGTGGGGATCGGACTCACAAACCGTGAGTTCATGACCTGAGCCAAAGTTGGATGCTTAACTGACTGAGCCACCCAGGCATGCCTAGAGTGAAAAAGATTTGATTGGAAGCACAGGACGGGACTGATATTGATTGTACTCATTCTCTTATTCAGTGGTGATTGATTAATTCTGGTATTTGAAAATTGATTTGAAAATAAGGCATTGACTGAGCCTTTTTTAAAGCCCATGCAAAAAATCAAAGTGTGTTTTTTTGTTGTTGTTTTTCTGGTAGTTTGGTGCATTTACCCTCAGCCACACAGACGTAGTTTCCAATATACTGCTTCAGGCAGGCATTTACCCTGCTTTGAACATCACTGGCTTATCTGCAAAACTGTGAAACTTTATACTTTATAGGTCCATGATAAAGACTAAAAATTTAATATTTGTAGGACATCAGGCATAATGCCTGATATATGATATTTATTTGATAAAATAGAGGAGAAATACTTGTAATTTCTAACTCTTGATTTGGAAAGTTTTACATTTTTAAAAGAATATTCTATATAAGGTTTATGTAAACAGAGACAGACTTTTCTCAGTTGTTTGGAGTTATTGTTGAGTTACCATTATCAAATTAAAGGATATTGTGTTTAAAACTTGTGAAATCAGAAAGGCTTTTATAATTGCAAAATAAAATTTTTACTTTCAAAGTGTCTTTGTGTTGGCCATAATAAATGCTATCCAGTTTATTTATTTTTAAATTATTTTTTAATCTTTATTTTTGAGAGAGAGAGAGAGAAAGAAAGTGAGAGAGAGAGAGAGAGGGACCAGGGGAGGGGGGGAGAGAGAGGGAGACACAGTCTGAAGCAGGCTCCAGGCTCTGAGCTGTCAGCACAGAGCCCGACATGGGGCTCAAACTCACGAAACGAGTCATGACCTGAGTCAGAGTTGGACTCTTAACCAACTGAGCCACACAGGCACCCCTATCCAGTTTCTAATCAACATATTTTATTCTGTTTGAAATCCAAGTTTTCATAGATCAGTTGATTTAGATTTCTCATGTTTCGTTGATTACTTGGTAGTACTAATATTTTCTTTCTGTCTTTTAGCAAATTGAGAATCAATATAGATATTACTGTTGCTATGAAGTGTCAATGTAAGTACACATTAACTTGATTTATCCGTTTATTGTTTATGGTTTAAACAATTGCTAATAAAAAGTAAAACCACTGGTGGGGCCTTAACTTTATTTTTTCCTTTATGATAACTTAAAATGCTATGGTAATGTTATTTAATAATGCAAGTTATTTTTTTACCCAGCTTATATTCTTTAAATTTCTTTTCCATAAAAAGATTTAACTTTCATATTAGTATAATTAAAAAGAAAATTGGAGGAAATTCTTGTGAGTCAGAGTTCTAATTTAGGTGTATCCTTTATTTCTTACTTGGAGTACCAGTTTTACATCCATGCTCTACAAACATATCCTGTTTGACTGTTTTGGTTTACTGCCCTTTACTTTTACTCGTGCATATTAAAATATGGATTCAAGTCTTTTAACTTAAGAATGATGATACTCTTTTCTGTTTTCTTCTCACTTCACTTGATTATACTGATAGAAGTAGGAAAATGTTAATATGCTAGATAGATAATGTTTAAGTCAGTATTGCTGTCAAAAGTGAGGATGCTTTTGCATGAAAGATATCTTTTGAATTACTGCCTAAAATGTAAAGATCAAGAATTTAGTAGTTTAGACAAAAATTTTTTAACTGTGAAATAGTTTTATCTAATTAAGGAGATTAATTTCTGGGAGATTTCATCTGACAAAAGCTTTAAGTCTCTTTTTCATTTATTTTTCCTTATAGTAGTGGTTTAAAGAGTAAAGAAACACATTATATTTAAACTATGAGTTTGTATTATTACTGAATATATCATATTTGGCGTTATTTTAGATGTTTGAATACCATTAAAATTTTAGCCGTTTCAAAATAAACTTTTCCTATTTGTTGATTTTTAAAAAGTCATCAGTAGTTTTCTCCTATAAATTTCTTTTAATTTCTAAAAAATAATTCTTGTATTTAATATTTCATATAGCCACCATTTAGTACTTGTGATTAGGTTCTTGATCATTTTTGCAAAGCTCTTCAGTGAAGGGAGTTTATGCTTTTTACTGTAAGATTCTGAGGTTGCATTACACTTCACAGTATTTACTGAGCAAGAACTAGAAAAAGTATTGTTGATTTTTGAATACTTTCCACCAAAACTACGTAATGCTACTGTTTTAACTTTTGAACAAATAAGTGGTGTAGGAAAGTGATTTTATATGTTTGAATTTTCTGTTAGTCATCTGTTTGTTAATTTATATCTGAGATAGTTTGGCTCTGAATATAGAATTTAAAACTTCTAATTTTTTTATGCAGATGTTGGAGCAGATGTATTGGATTTAGCAGAAACAATGGTTGCATCTGCAGACGGTCTAGTTTATGAACCAGTAAGTTGAATGCACATCTTTTTTAAATAATATGCTTTGAGGTATTGTTTTCTTGAAGACAGTTTTGATATTTGCTTTTTTTTTTGTATGAGCTAGCCTTTTTTGTTTTTTAATTCAAAAGTAATTCGTATTCTTCATGAAGATTTTGGGAGGGGGAGTTATATCTAATACCAAAGTCTTGAGTTAACCACTGTTAATTGGATAAGGCTGTAAAGTCTGTTTTATAACCTTATTTGTGTTTTATATTTTTTGTTAATGCTTCCTAATAGTTTTCTTTTCTCTTATAGTTGCTTTAATGGTGAAATTTTCTTCTTTTCTTCAAATGGTTTGGAAATTCTGTCCTATTTGTATTGTACTCTTACCAGATTTAAGTCTTTAAAAATGTTTGAGCTGTATTTCTCTTACCATAATCAAGAATGAAGCAGTATCTAGAGGAGAAATTTTCTATGCATTTATTTCTGTCTCCTTCACGTCTCCATTTCACAAAGCTAGTAAAATTCTGACCTTCTCCTACTGTTTTCGTAACATGAGTTGTGTATAATATAACCAATTTATCAGAAACACCACCACATGAAAGGGGCAGGTAACACATTATAGGAGCAGGTGATAATAAGTCATGATAACCAGCTCTAAGGAAGCTTTAGGGAGTAAGGAATGGAACTCCCAGTCACTTTGAGTTGCTCACTGCTTTCTTGGCATTGTGGTACTTATGTTTACCCATGCATTCTTGAGTTCTTTTGTTTATCATTGACAGTTGTGAACACTTCTTTAAGCAAATTGCAAAGTGAAGACTAAAGGTGATGGAGAAGGATTAGAAGTAGCTGAATTGTCATGGAAAAAAAAGGAAGCCTTTAGGTTAGTTTTGATTACCAAATTATTTATAGCTTATAGCAATAAAATATATTTATGTCTTTTGATACACACTTTTTAAGTAGAAATTTCTAAAGAAAAGGTAACTTTGTTATTGCCACGCTGAATCTCTGTGCTCCCTAATTCCTGTATTCCCACTCAAAAAAAATTGATTTCACATAATTTTTAATGAGGTTAGGTACCTTACAAATTCAGGTATCATGTTATCACATATTAAACTATTATAGATAAATATAGATTTCAATAACTATTCGACACTTTTGACGTATTACATTTCATAATATTTTAAGAATAATTATTCAGTTTGAATTCTGTTTTAATGCTCTTATTTTCTACCATTATTTTTTATCATTTTGCAGAGGACTTTTTGAGACTTCTTAAGCAGTAAGAATATGTGGGTTATATTTTATAGGCTCTAGCATGACTGCCTATGTCTTTCTGTTCTTCATACATGTAAGTTTGGCTCAGGATATGGTGTTTTGTATTCAAAACTTATAGACTTTCCTTCATTGTCTTCTGATCCAATTATTTTTTCCTTCATGTATAATATATTCATGCTTGAATGCTTTTTTTTTCTTTTGCCATTCACGTATTTTTCCCATATATCCAGGTGTGGATCCCCTTTGGGTGTGGATGTTTTTGGGGTTTTTTTGTTTGTTTGTTCTTTGGTTCTTGTTGATCTTAATGATCTGAATTTTAAAGTTTATATATATATATATATATTTTTTTTTTGGCTTGTTTATTTGCTTTAATTTTGTTTAAAGCAATGGTTTTTTTACCTCTGCTTTTTAAAATTCTTACCATATGATGTTGAATCTCATGGAGTGGTTCTCAATATCCTTATCAATTCTTACATTAGATGCATATTTCATACTTCTCCTCTGAGTTCTGGGAGATTACCTTGATCCAGGATGACCAATCTTCTTTTCAGTGCCTTCATATATTTTAAAGTTCAATGATTATATTCTGTATCTTTAATATATCATAGATTATTCCATTTTTTTTTCTGTCTTCATGATGCTAAATGTCAGTGAGAAATAATTAGAAAAACTTAACACTTTTCTTCTTATTCCTAGGAATGGTATCATAGAGGAAAATTAGCCCTCATACCTGAGATTGACCACTTTTTTCAAGTTAATGAATCTTTTTATATATTCATTTATTTATTTTCTTGTCTGTCTTTAGGATGGGGATATAAAGTGGCCTATTAAGTGGTTGAGAGTTGAAATAGACTGTTGAGTTTATGTCAGTTCCTATCTGACACCCCTTCTCCAACACACACACTTTTTTTTTTTCAGACCTAGATGAAAGGGTATAAGTTTAGATATACTGTGTTTCTTTTATTATTATTATTTTTTTAAACCTTTATTTATTTTTGAGAGAGAGAGAGAGAGAGAGACAGAGCACGAGCAGGGGAGGAACAGAGAGAGAGGGAGGCAGAATCTGAAGCAGGCTCCAGGCTCTGAGCTGTCAGCACAGAGCCCAATGTGGGGCTTGAACTCATGAACCATGAGATTATGACCTTAGCTGAGGTCAAATGCTTAACCGACTTAGCCCCCCAGGCACCCCTATACTGTGTTTCTTTTAAATCATGTTAGACCTTCAGATGCTTTTGAAGAGGAAGAAAGAGGTCGGTATTCAGTCCAGGATGATGGAGTGGTCCACCAGGGCACTGCCAAATTTCCTTTTCTGTGTTTGTTTCAACAGGCTAAATTGAGCTATGGTAACTCCTCCTTTCTTTAGCTGATGTGACCATCCTCATTAGCAATCAGCTGTGGCAGCATTCTTTCTTAATTTAGAACACTGTCCAGGCCACAGATGAGCTAGGAATAGCACTGCTTTCGAATGTCCTCACCATGTGGTCTCTGGCACTTGATTGAACTGAAAGTGCTCCTAGGGTGGAGACTGCTTCTTCCTTGGGTGTCTTATTATCTTTTATCACTGTTTCCTCTCTTACGTTGAATTAGGGACTTTCATTGTTTCCTAATATAAACTTCTCTGTCCCATGAAATAAATTATGTCTTTGACTCTTTTCTCAATTTAGTCTCCCTTTCTCTCTTGTATGCAATCTTGCATAACTTATTGATGATTTCTAGCATGTGGATGCAAATTTAAAATTATTTAAAATGATAATATAGATTGTGTCCTCATTTTATGTTTCTTCAAACATTGTGAAAATTTGGTTATGAGGAGACCTAATCATAACTTGCCCTCTAAAATTTACTTATGCTTTTTCTTTAGCATTCTTTCCTTATTCTGAGTGTCTCTCATTCCTACTCTGTTCTTCTTCACATTTGTTAAGTCCCTGATTTTGTTTATATGTATTTTTTGGAGAGCTTGCCTCCCTAGCTAGATTTTAAGCTCCTGAGAAGCATTAACTTTATCCTTTCTTTTTTGTTTTACAAAATGTGAAGTATAGGTGCCTTCTTAGGTATGAGGCACTAAGGAATATGTTAGAATTATGCAGTTGTAACAAGATTGTTGATTATTACATTGTCAACAGTTTGTCATCTCTTTTAGTCATTTGTGGCATAGGAAAGTTTTATTTAAATTTAACTGTATTATGGGGCACCTGGGTGGCTCAGTCAGTTGAGCCCCAGATTCTTGATTTCGGCTCTCAGGGTCGTGGGATCAAGCTCTGTGTCGTGCTCCCTACACTGAGCATGGAGCCTGCTTGAGATCCTCTCTCTCCCCGCCCCGCTCGCCCTCCCCCCCAGATTAAATTTAACTGTCATGTAATTAAAAGTCATGTCTTGGCTAGAAAGGTAGGACCTTAAAAATATTTAATTGTATACTTTTTATTAATAATTTTTAAAATGTTCAGTATTTCTGGTAAGCATTCCTTTGTCCTAATTTATATTAAAATATTTAAAAATTATCAATGTAAAATTATTTGAGAAAGTTTTTACTTGTTTTTATGTTTTCGTACTTACTGTCCTAGTATGTACTCTGAATATTAAAAACTTAACCCTAATAACTTTACTAGGTTCCAACTCATGATCACACATTATGCTATGAGAGTTACTACTTTGCTATTTATTATCATATTTAATTACTATTTCTTTAGTTAAGAGAATTTAAAAAGTGGTGGAAAAGTAAGGAATCTGACAGCTGAGTTTATATATGGACTCTTATGGTCTCTGATTTTGGAAAAAGTTTTTAACCTATTGAGCTTCCTCCTCAGATTAAAAAAAGGCAAGAATAATAATAAACACAGAGCTTGTTCTGAAGGTTCAATGAGGAAATTAATGAATTAAGTAACATAGTACCTAGCATGCAGTAGGCTACTCAGTAGTTCCTTTACCCCCACGCTAAGCACTACACTAAGCAGTTTGGGGAAGTCAAAAGAAGAATCACATAGTCCCTACCTTCAAAAGTTTTATTTACAAGGTAACTGGGAAGCAGATGCATGCAGCCTCCTGTTTGCCACCGTGTGTTTTACAGATGTTAGATGTTTTCCTAGTGTGCTATGGTGGGAAAAAGGGTGGGAAGCATGTTGTAGACAAGTTTAGCAGAAAGAGTAATCAGAGATAATTTTATTGTAATCAGAAAGATGGAGGCAATTTAACTTGAAGGATATGGTGTATAGGATTTAGATAGACATGAGGGTCACAATTACAGGAGAGGAAGTTTCCAGGTTGGTATAATTAAATTACCAAAGGCAGAGATGTAGATGTTTGATAGAATGAAGGATTCTTCCACTTTGATTAAAGAACTGAGGATTTTAGAGAGAGTAGTAGGTTAGGACCTGATTATGAAGGATAACTAATATTGCTAAACTTAAAAAGTAGAATCAATATACTTTGTTATGAATTACCTTTATAATATCAAAAGTGGCCTTTTTATTGCAAAGTTAAATTGTGGATATTGCCACAAAGCATGAAAAGCTTGCATATTTCCCTCTATTTCTACAAGTCACCTAGTCTGACTTTGAATTGATGAAGATACTACTTAAATACAGTTTCTTGAATTATTCCTTATTTTATTCATACATTTGGGAATTACAGGGAGATTTGTGTAACTTGTTTCAAAATTGTTTATTTCATCATGGTGCTTTTCTGGCAAGAATATGGGCTTTGGATGCTTGGATATTATAGTTGAGCTTTATGTTTTTCTTTTTCTTTTATAAAAACTGTCATGCAAGTATCATTTAAATGATTTTAAGTCCTAAAATACCATTTTGTACATATGACAGAGTATCAGCTTGTCATTCCTATAAATGTGGATAATTGTAACAGGTAAATATTTGTGATTAGTAAAATTTCTTTATATTGGTTTTGAGTAAGAGTATTATAAGTTATATTATTTCACTTAGAGAAGATTAAATGTAAATCATGAATACTTGTTTTTATCAATACTATCAATCTGTTACTTGCTCAAAGAATTTTTTTTAATTATGATATAAAAGCCAAGAGAAATTGACAGTGCTAGTGATTATGTTTTCCTTTATTTCAGGTAATATTTGATCTTTCACCACAGCAAAAAGAGTGGCAGAGGTAATAAGTTAAAGTATTGAGGTCCATGAAATCTAGATCATATTTTCTCTATTTTGTCCATGGTGAATTATTCATAGATTAACATTTTTCTGGGCAGTTTTAGGGGTGAAATATTAACAGAATATAGTATTTAATCTTCACAATTTCAAAAATGTCCAATTTAGGAGAGTTTTATATAATGTTTTCTCTAGTGTACTTTGAATCATAAGTACATTTTAGTTTTCATTTACAATTTTATTAAATATTTAAAAGGTAATATGTGATCATTTAATATTCAATTTGAATAGAAAGCATATGAAATAAAGGGTATAAATTAAAAATAAAAGCCTCTTCATCATTACTCTTAGTGCTGCTGACTAGCAGTTATAACCAGAGTTAAATTTCTTGTGTAGCCTTCTAGAAATTTTCTGTTCATTTATAATTTTCTGTATGTTTGCATATTTGCTTATTTTTTTCCCATAATACAAATGGCATCTTTCCATACATTTGTTCTAGAACTTGCTTTTTTCTACCTAGCCTGGTATTTTGGACATCTTCCCATTTCACTACATATAGTATTCTGTTTTATGGATAAACTAAACCAGAGTTTTTATTTAATTTGATCTTTATCACTGGGCATTTAGATTGTTTGCAGGATTCTAATATTAAAAACAATGCTTAGTGAAAATTCTTGAACCTAATTTCTTATATACTGATGTGAATATGTGTGAGTGTGTGTGCATGTATAGAAATGAAATTTCTTTTTTAGAGGATATTTAATTAACATCGATAAGTTCTTATCACAAAGAAAAAATTTGTTAACTCTGTGAGATGATGGTTGTTAACTTACGGGGTAATCTATTTGCAAAATAGAAATATGTCAAATCGTATATTGTTCACTTAAAACTTATACAATGTAATATGTCAAGTATATCTCAATAAAAGTGTGAAAAAATACATTTTGATAGGTGATGCCAAAATATCTTTACTTACACTCTAAAACTATGAGAGTGCTTGTTTCTATACAACCTCGCCAACAGTGGGTATAACCAGGCTTTTTTATTTTTGCCAATTCTGTGGTGAAAAATGGTAATATGCTTTTTTTAAAGTCACATTTTTTTATGAATCACTTGAATATCTTTATGGTTTTTTTTTTCTGTTGTATTTCTTTTTTTGTGTGAAACTGCTGCTCATTCATGCCCTATGCCCATTTTGCTTGGTTGTTGTTTTTTTTTCTTTAAAATTAAAAAAAATTTTTTTATGTCTTTATTTTAAGAGAGAGAAAGGCAGAGAGCAAGCAGGGGAGGGGCAGAGAGAGAGGGAAACAAGGAATCTGAAGCAGGCTCCAGGCTCTGAGCTGTCAGCACAGAGCCCGATGCCGGCCTCAACCCCACGGACTGACCTGAGCCGAAGTCGGATGTCCAACCGACTGAACCATCCAGGCACCTCTCTTTATCATTTTAAATTGTCCTTTGTATATTAAAGAAAGTAGTCCTTGGTTCCCTCACCCCTACTCCCATATAGTGCTTTTTTTGTTTTCTTTTTGGTTTCCAGGCTATGTCTTGTGCTTACAAAGGCTCTACCTAATTTAAGATTATTGCAAAAAAATTTTTTTGACCCATTTTTTTTTCTAAGTACATTTCAAGGGCATTTCTCTTTTAATTTCCAGTTCTATCATTTGGGGAGATTTTAAAGTTACGGTTGAAATCAAATGTAGTTGTCTCTGGGCTTCTAGTGCTTTTAGTAGAAAGCCATCCAGAGATGAAATACATTACTTTAATCCAGAAATATTAAAGTGAGAAGCCTCCTTTCATCTGGAATTTTATTCAGTGTTCAGGACATTGTGTTTTTACTATTAAAATGATGGCGGTTTTTCATCATAGTAGAGGTGCTTTTTTTGTTTTTTTGTTTGTTTTTTTGTTTTTTTACATATCTTCATATATGTAGTATAAGCTTGGATATTTATATATTTTGAGGCAAAAGTTATACACACACACACAGTCTGCTGTCATCAACCTCTTTTTTTTACTGCTCAGCACTAAAATTGGACTCTGGAAATACAAGACACACAACGAATAAGAAACTTTCAATTTTTGGTGGTATTAGATCCAAAGATTTTGAGTCTTGAGACATGTAAATCTGAAGATGGGATCTGGTTGTTGAATCTTCTTATATTATCAACTCTGCCTCTAAACAAATATTCTAGAATGGACTAGAGATACCAGAGGACTAACGTCCTGAATAACATACATATTAAATGGTTCTTTACCTTTAGAGTTTGCTAAAAGAGATTAAGTTTTCTCTCAGTTGGTATTCAGCTTCTTAAAAATATTTAAGATCCCAGTTAATCTCTCTCCTATAGCAGTAAATAAATCTCAAACCCTAGACATAGCCTTTTTGATTTCTGCTTTTTAGTTCTAGATTTAAATTTTATTCTGAACTAAATTTACAGTGTAAAAATGACTTGTTATTTTAAATAGACCTATTTTACCAATTTTTTTAGTGAATGATGCATATTTGATCATTCACTTGCACTTCTAAAAAGTGTTTATCATCATGGTGGGAAGTGAAACGTTAGATTTACATTTGCTTCCTTTTATAAGTGCCTATACTTGTTTATAATTTTTCCCAAGTTTTATAGAGATAAATGTTTTTTAAGAAGACTTTACTTTTTAGAGTAGCTTTAGATTCATAGCAAAATTGAGCAAAAAGTCCAGAAATCCCAAATATCCACTGCCCTCCTCCCCCTCTCCCCATCCACAGCCTTCACCATTATCAATACCTGGCACTACAGTGGTACATTCCTTACAATCCGTGAACCTGCACCTATACATCATTATCACCCAAAGTCCATAGTTAAGTTTCACTTTTGGTGTTGTACAGTCTATGAATTTTGACAAATGTATGATGACATATGTCTACCATTATAGTATCTTCAGATACTATACTTCAGAATAGTTTCAGTGTCCTAAAAATCCTCTGTGTTTTGTCTATTTGTCCCTCTGTGTATAATTTTTGTACTTGGTGAGTTTGAACTTTAATACAGATGATTTTGGATTTTAGTTACCTGAAGATGTAGAATTAAAGGAGGTAAATAGAATTATATTTAAAGATACAAAGTTATTGCTAAAAATGGTAGGAAATAACATGGCCTGATGGTAGAAGTGTTAGGGAGAAAGGAAGAGAGGGAAAAATTCTTGGTTTTGTTGTTTAGAATAAATAATTTTAGGTTATTGTGAACATAAAGAATTTGGTAAAAAAAATCTTCAATGAATTTGTTCTCTGGGGCTAGGTATGTTTAAAAAGAAAATCTATGGGTTCTCAAATGTATACTTTGTTTTATAGTCTTATGCCTTACATGCTAATAGTCTTTAAAAAAATATAGGTAGAGTATAATATTTTGTTTAGAATGGTCTCATAGAATAACATTTTTCTTTGGATAAAGAGACACCAGGTGATGTTAAGTGGCACTATGGCCTATTTTGTAATGAGAATTAAATGCTTGTGGTATGGGTTTATACCCCAGTAATCTCCCACTAAAGTCCACCAAATCTGTTGTACTTGTCTTACTCTTTGTACCTGTCACACTTTATTCAGTACCCAGTGAAAGGTAAGGATTTTGTAATAGCTGCATCCATGCGTGAAAGAGGAGTTTAGATACTCAGGTGAGCAGAAGCTGCTCCTTTGTGACCCTGACTGCACACCGATTATTAAAGCCATCAGGTAGTCTGTGAACCTCAGCTCTTAGACCTTTAGTTGCCCTACGTCACTTTTCCTTCTTTTAAGGAAATGACCACAGAAAATTTGGTACTTTATTTTAGAGTAAAGTCCTGTAATAATAAATGTATGGGTTAAGTAAGTCAGCTAACCATTGTTATTTGAAAAAAGTGTTGGCTTTCTTGTACACCTAAATCTGTTTGTGACTGTTGCTTGTTGATGTTGTATGTAGGATGCTGCAGCTGATTCAGAGTAGACTTCAAGAAGAACATTCACTTCAAGATGTGATATTTAAAAGTGCTTTTAAAAGTGGATCAACAGCACTTCCAACAAGGTGAGATGTAATTTTTAAGTCTACAACTATTACGAATTTACTGTGACAAAATTTTAGTATTGGTTTAGTTGTCCGAATCTCATTTCTTAGAGAAGATGTAATCATTCTGTATGATGAAGATTTCTTTTTACTCTTAAATTTATAGCCTGTGATAATGATCAGGATTATCACAAATAATATTATTTCATTTTCATTTAATTTTTCTCTTACGTGTGTATGGCATAACTCCCACATAAAATTGTATTAGGTTTTAAGAACTAATTAATTGCATTTATGATTATTTTATGAGGATGTAGAAACTTTGGTTAGGAAGTTTGTTTTTATTTCACTTTTTTCTCTTTTATAGGTTAGAATAGGTGATATTTAGAAATGCTATAATCATTTTCATAGCAATTTAGAACTATACAGAGGTTTGACATTTGCTCAAGAAGATGTCATCGTCTATTTGAACTTAGATGGCGTGCCTTCCCTCATTCTTACTTACATCTTCCTCTGTCTCCTACAGTGCCAGAAACAGCTGACAAAAGTATGTTTTTATTGGACTAATTCTTTTAATCTTTCTTCTCTTATTGGTCTTAGTCCTGTGGTCAGATATGAAGAACCGTGGAATCCATGGAATTTTAGATTTGTGTGACTATCTATTTATCTATCTATAATAATTATGTAATTTTTTTCCTACTTTGTAGATGTATGAGTTTTTTATTAATGTGTAGACTTCAAAACACTGCTGTTGTACTTTTGACATTTAGAACATTACCTAAAAATCGATTTCTAGAGATTTTTTTCCCCCTCTACAAAATGTTCCTGCCACAGGATGGTGACTGTGTTGAGTGTGCCATCAGTAATCCTTCCTCTCATGTTGTAACAGGGAAGATGATTCATCACAGCCTCCAGATGCTTGCAGAATTCGTGGTCATCTCTATGTCAATAAAGTAGCGGGGAATTTTCACATAACTGTGGGCAAGTATGTTCTTTTAACTTACTGAAAATACTTTAGACAAGTTGGCAGCTTGGTTTAAAAGTAAATTCTTTGCTAATCAAATAACATATAAATTTTTTTTAATGTCTTTTATTTTATTTTGAGAGACAGAGCGAGCAGGGGAGGGACAGAGAGAGAGGGAGACACAGAATCTGAAGCAGACTTCAGACTCTGAGCTGTCAGCACAGAGCCCGACGCGGGGCTAGAACCCAAGGACTGTGATCACGATCATGACCTGAGCTGAAGTCGGAGGCTTAACCAACTGAGTCACCCAGGCACCCCTAACATATAACTGTTAAAGGACTATTTACAGTGTTGTGTATCTGTATTTTTGATGTTTTGAGACTTACATTCAGGGTTTCAATCTCAGGATACTGAAGACTACTAACTTTATTTATTAAAAAAATTTTTTTAATGTTTATTAAAAAAAATTTTTTTTAACATTTATTCATTTTTGAGAGTGAGAGAGACAGAGCATGAGTAGGGGAGGGGCAGAGAGAGAGGGAGGCACAGAATCTGAAGCAGGCTTCAGGCTCTGAGCTGTCAGCACAGAGCCCGATGCAGGCTTGAACTCAGGAATAGTGAGATCATGTCCTGAGCCCAAGTTGGACACTCAACAGACTGAGCCACCCAGGTGCCCCTATTTATTTTTTAAAATTTATTTTTGAGAGAGAGTGTGTGATCAAGTGCGTGTGTGTGTGTGTGTGTGTGTGTGTGCGTGCGTGCATGTGTGCATGCGCGCGTGCATGTGAGCAGGGGACAGGCAGAGAGAGAGGATCTGAATTGGGCTCTGTGCTGACAGGAGAGAACCTGAATTGGGGCTTGAATCCACAAACTGTGAGATCATGACCTGAGCTGAAGTCAGACACTCAACAAACTGAGCAACCCAGATGCCCCAAGAAGACTTCTAACTTTAAAAACTACTTCAAAACAAAAGTAAAACAGTCATGTTATAGTTTATAAATTAAATGAGCTATAAGTGGATATGGATGAAAACCTTCTACTTGCCAAGTATTAGTAGCCAGGAAGCTCTTACCTAGACAATTCATTAATTTCATGTTGGATGGCATTACATTTTTGTTTTGTTTTTCCTTTTGATGATTGTCATCAAAATGTAATCCCTGATGAATTTGAGACAACTATTTTGATGTAGTTAGAAATTAGTAGTGCCAGAGATAAAGTATGTAGAAGTTAAGGAAAAATATCAGATGACCTACCTTCATGAGCAGCACCAATATAGATACTGCCCTATGATATAAACACTTGGTAAAGTTCTGAGTAAATAGATTCTCTGACTCTCTCCCTCTCATCCTTCCTTCCTTTCATCTAGAGTTACAGAGCTGAACAATTCTTCATTATAAAAGACATTTTTTGAGTACTTGCTATGTACACAGTACCAAGCTAGATACTAAGGATGAAACCATAAAAAGCCAAGAAGAAAGTGTTTTTGCCTTTATGGTGCTGACATTCTGTGAGAGAATCCAAACTTTGAACAGTGAATTACACTAGTAATTATTTGATTATAGTTGTATTGAAGCTGTAGAAGAGAAGTATGGCCGATAAGAAACTACATAAAAGGGTATTAGACTTACTCTGCACATCAGCAGAGGCTTTATTGAGGAAAACCTTTGAACACTAGTGAATGATTGGGAATTTTATATATAAAGGAGAAAGGGCATCCAGACTGAGGGAAAGGCCATAAAGGAGGAAAAAACATTACTAGAGATTTTTTTGTTATAATATGGAGATAAATAACTCTTTTATGCAATATTATTTCAGTGTTTACAATGACAAGATCAAACATTTGTGTTCTTGTCCCATTCTTGACATTCATGTTTTGTCATTTTCTTACTGTTGTCAGGATCGATTCTGTAGCTGGGGACCTTAGAATTTCTTGATAGCATGCAGACAACAGACAATAGTTGACTCAGAGAAATTTAGAAGATTTTATTGCTCTTATGGATACAAACAATATCCTACACCCAAACTATCTGAAAGTGAGAGAGGGTAACTTTGACTAATATTTTATGAGCCTCTATATTATGGTCTTCGTTCCAAATTTCACTTCTCTCTCCATGTGATAATTCATGCCATGAATAAGGGATGCCAGATAGGAAAGTATTTGGTTTGTATCTTATCCTTATCTCTGGGATATCTTATAAATCTACTCCTAATTTTTGGTATTAGGTTTACCAAGTTCAATATTGATCTTTTTGAAGATCTCATGTTACCTTCTCAGCTACAGTATTATTCTCAACTGTAATATAAAGGAGAAATAAAAAGAGCATGATTTATAACATAATAGTATGTATTTCAATATGCAAATGTTTGAGCATGAATACATTAGATAAGGTAATGGAATAGGCAGAAGCTTACTACTTACATGTAGAATCATTAGGTATATATCAGTTGCATATGCAGAATGAAACAGATGTATTGACCATTCAAATATTTTGAATGGTATTTCTGTTGATTCTGAAATAGGGAACAATTCTGTAATACTGCAAACAAAACAAAGTATAATATTTTCTCCATTTTTTAGGAAATTTAGTATATATTGAAACTACAACAAAGTACTTTGTGTAGCTAAATGGAGTTAAGTTCTAGACTCGGATCATTATTCATAGGTTTTTCACCTTCATGAATGCTGCTTAGAGTGTTTGGAAGTCATGCAAGATGGGGAACAGTATTTTTGTGTGTGAGACTGTCCCTTTAGTGCAGGATGCCTTGCTTCCCTAGCTGCTGTCCAATAAATGCCAATAGTGACTTGCCCCCAATAATTGTGACAGCCAGAAATGCCTCCTTCCAACCCTCCAGTTTTCAAAACAATCTTTCCTTCACTGAAAATCGCATGGAACAATATATCGTAACACATGAAAAATATATGCAATTCAGATTTCACTGTCCAAAAATAAAGTCTTACTGGAACACAGTCATGCTTACTTGTTTACATAAGGCTGCTTTCACACTACGATATGAGGACTGAGTAATTGTGACAAAGACTATACATGACTCATCACTTTGTGCTGCTATTCAATGTGCAGTACAAATTATAACAAGTTAGACACAGCCTGACAGCATTACAGATGCCCAGTGTATTGCTGTCCCACAGCGTTTTATTTATTTATTGTGTTATTCTGTCAGAAAAGAAAAAGAAATATGGGTTTCAGATATACTTTTAAGGCACAGTGGAGTGTGGATTATTTAATCATATTGACCTCAGTATAGTATGTTTATTACACGATGACGCTATAGCTATGCTATAAAGATACAGGACATGTCAATATTACCAGATTAAGCACTCATGACAACATCACTAACTCTCAGGAAAAATAAAAAAAAATTTAAAAGGGAAGGTCTAAACACAAGCAGAATTTCTTCATAAGAATAGAAAATGAAACTGAGGACTGCAAACACAGTAAGTTTACACGTGACTTATGGTTAGCCAATGCTAAGGAAGGAAAGCCAATTACTGGCAGGCTGATGGAATTGTGTGTGTGTGCACCAACCGAAGAAATGCATCTGGGGAAAATAGACTGGCTTTGGATGGTTAGCTTTTTGGTGAGAAAAGTGCTCTAGCAACTGAAGACAATTGACAGCAGTAGCCAATAGTCAATTAAAAAGCAAGGCAGGCGATGCTGAGTGGGTTTCCTTAGCTCTTGATGAGTGAACAGGAGTTACTAATACTGCTTGTTCATTTTTTTTCTTTTTTGAGGAGTCAATGTGAGTTTGAAGTGATTGAAGAATTACTGTCTGTGAATAGCCTGTGTGGAAAAACTATAGACAAAAATATTTTTAAAGAAATTGAGAGAACATCAGTGTGTAGCTGCTAGTAAATATGTGTGAAGCAGAAAAAGGCTTACATGGATAAATTTTTAAAGCCTGTGAAAATGTAAGGTGTTTAAAGCCTATGGTTATCCACTGTATCATCAGAACACTTCACAGAAAATATTTGAATCTAGCATGTATTATTGAACTGATAGTGTTGATGGTGAACTTGATTTGCTCTCATGGACATAAACATTGTGATTTTCATGAACTTGTCAGAAAGAAGAGCTGAATATTATAACTTGCCCTACTACATAACAGCTTGACAGCTTAGCAGTGGTAAAGATTGTTTTGTGATTTTGGAGCTCAGGGCCAAGATTGAAATTTTTCTGAATAAGAAAACTATTGTCAACCATTATTGAACACTGAATAGCTTTGGAAGTTAAGTTTTGTGCAGACTGGATAATGTTTCTCAGTGAGGTTAACCTAAAATTATAAGCAAAAGCATTGTTTATTTTTGAAACTCATATTGTGGTAAAGTTTTCTCAATGATAAGTAACGTCAGATGATTTTAAGTGGTTTTCCTTGCTTCCCATGCTTTGACAGCCTGCACTGTCAAAAGTTAAAACCAGAAACAAGACCTCCATTCTTTTATATATTTTCCAACCTCAAACTATAGTTCCTGAAGTGTTATCAGACCTTGATGCGGGTGCAAAGGAGATTTACATATTTCCTTAACTGTGTACTTAAGGAAATTCCACCTTAAATTGCAAGTGAACTACAAAAAAAATACTCAGTTATTACTATTATATTTTAAATGTCAGGGCACCTGGCTGGTTCAGTTGCTTAAGCGTCCAATTCTTGATTTCGGCTCAGGTCATGATCCCAGGGTTGTGGGACTAATTGCTATGTATCGCTCCATGCAGGGTGTGGAGTCTGCTTAAGATTCTCATTCTCTCTCCCCACCCTTCATCCCTTACCCCTTCCCTCCCCATTCATGCACGCTTGCTTATTCTCTCTCAAAAAAATTATCTTTAAGAAAGGTTCATGAAAAATGTTCTTTCTTCTTGTGTAACTAACTACATATATTTTCAGTGTTGCATATTGGCCCACAAAGCCTAAAATACTTACTGTCTGGCACTTCACAGAAACAGTTTGCCAGCCCCCATTTATTGCATGGCTGAGACGAGTAGACTTAGCTGTTTAAAACATATGACAAACATGTTTTTATTATATATTAAGAAAATTATATAACTTAGGAAAGATCCCCTTTCTGATTTTAATTGGTTATATATTTAAATATTATGACTTTAATCTTTTTTTTTTTTTCCTTTCAGGGCAATTCCACATCCCCGAGGTCATGCACACTTGGCAGCACTTGTCAACCATGACTGTAAGCAGTTTCCAAAATTTTTTCCATGAAGATGTCATTGAAAAAGTGTCGTGTGTGGGTTTTTGTTTTGTTTTGTTTTGAGTGCAGATGCAAGGAGTATTTTAAAAGTGGGCTGTTGACAAAACAGATATCCAAAGGAGAAAATAAATGATTAGATTTATTGACTCTAATCCATTTTCTCTTGTCTTTAAATTACCTGTGTTTCTATTTATTTATAGCTCAGAAGTTGCTGGGATTAATGAGCAGAGCCTTAGTGTGCTTTATATCACTTGGAACACATTTCTGCTAATTTTTAGGGATAATGAAGGGAATATATTTGAAGTTTATTTCAATATATAAATGTACATCTGGACACATGCATACATATAAAGGATTCAAGTTTTGTGTAATAATTGTCATAAAACTTAGTTTTTAAAGTCTGTTTTAGAGGACAAAACCAAGTAATAAATTCCATAAAAAGTCAGTTTGTCACATTTAGCAATGGTGTGCATTAAAAATATATCTGATCAGTTTCATTATTTGGCTACATGGACATCATTCCATTTGTTCTAACAACACAGTCCTATTACTATATAAAGATTTGGACCAGGAACGACTCATTATCTTTGGTTATCAAGATTAGATGTAATATTTCATAGAAGTTAATTTGTATGTAATTATGAAATTTAAGATACAGCATTTTATCAGAATTTGCTTACCATTATACATTTAATTCCACATATTTAGATCCATTTTCTCAAAATAATGTTTTAAATACTATATTATTATACCTGCAGATCGAGATATTTTTATTTGAGATTAGATAGGAAGATGAACTAATCTGTAATGTATAGTTTTGAATAATTTAATTTCTATACTTAATTTTGTTTTATTCCTCTTAGCTTACAACTTTTCTCACAGAATAGATCATTTGTCTTTTGGAGAGCTTGTTCCAGGAATTATTAATCCTTTGGATGGAACTGAAAAAATTGCTGTAGACCGTAAGTATTTAATAATTACTATTAGAATTTGCATGTAGCAATTGTTTTTATAACTTTAATATTAACATATTTTTATATCTTTAATATATAACATAATTCTCTTTAGCCCCTTATAATAAATAGATAAGGATTAAGTGATTGATAATTTTATGTGGTAAGGTATGTAAGAGAGAATTTGTCCTACTAGTGGGTAAAATTTAAATGTTAAAAATATGAACCATAAGAACAAAATAAGAAATTAGAGTAACAAGCAAGCAGGAAAAAGAGTTGAATTTAAAAGCTCTCTAAATATATGAAAGGTTAATGTGCTAATAGGGCATAACTCCTAATAGGGCACTAAAGAAGGAATAAGAACTAAAGAAGTTTCAACATTATAAGAAGAAATGTTTTCTTTGTATAGGTTGAGAGTTCTAAAATGCATATTTACCATTTTAGAAACCTCTTTGGGGAATTTTACAAACATCAGAAACCTGGAGTTTTTCCAGAATAGTTTGGTTATTAACGCAGTCAGAAGTAGTACATTATAGCATAGATCTCTTTTATTACTTTTTTAACCTTCTATTCCGTTTAAAATTTCAGTTTATCCAAATATGGATGGATTATTTTCTTAATTTTATAACAAGTAATCTATCTTGTGTTTCTTGAAGGTTTTTGTTTGCTTCTCCTCTACTGAAACAGTCCTACTGTGTGACATGGCCCATCTATAGGACCTTTTAAGGACATGTAAAGCTTCCTGTGTACTAGGAATTCTAGCCTTTGCAAAACTGTGATTAAGGATTTCAATTTTTATTAATTCAAATAGACTTATTAATATTATTTTCAGTATTTTACTCTTGTAGCATTGTGTATGGTCAGATACATCAAAGATGTTTTACTTAGAATCCTCACTTCCATTCCTGAATATTTTATGTTCGTATGGAGATGCTTCACTTAAGGAAACTTGAGTGTACTAAATTTGGAAATGTGTGAGTAGAAATGTTCTGAGAATTACAAGCGTTATCAATGTATAATCTCATCTTTATGTGTATGTTGTGTACAGAAATACACTAAATGTTATGAGATGATCATTTGAAAACATTGGTTAATACTTGGTTTCAGGATGCTAACATGAATTTGAATTTTTGTACAGAATCAGTCCTAAAGAAATTAATTTTTAAAAGGCTCTTTTTGAGTTTACTTCTTCCTAAATTCACAAAGACTAAGATTTTTAGAGTTATGTTATAAAATGCCACCAGATGAGTATCAGTTGTTTACTCAAAACTTTAAAGCAGGTGTACACTTCTCCTTACTAATATATGTTCTATTGGGCTTCATTTTCCAAAAAGAAAAAGGAAATTTTTACAAAAGGAAACACATTACAAATGTGTTGTGTCAGGTAACCACTCCCTGGATGTTCCCCAGAAGTTTTGAGGGCTTAGTGCTTACATAGTGAATGCTGTACCAATTTGGACAGACCCACAACCTTTGGGACAATTTGTGGCTTGCAATAAAATTTCATTCAACAGTATCTGCTGCTCCACCCCCACCCCCAAACCTAGCCATTAAATTATCTAACCAATTTATAGCCTTTTCTTGAATTAACATTGGCAAATAGGTCTTTAGTAGTTCTCTGGCCACAACTTAAATGCTTTCTAATTTTTCATGTCATATTTTGTTGACCCTTTTGGTTATTATTCATTGTGCTTCACTCCTCACAGGTGGTAAGATTCTCTTTATCCTTCATTTCCCCCCCCCCAAATTATTATCCCACCCATGTCTATAGTGTAGGTTATTGTCTCACTGCTCTCAATTTCTTGTTTTTCATTAATAAGTAATACTTAAATACCTTTTTCTCTTAGCACTTCCAGCTCACTACCTCTGTTTACAACAAAATAGAGTTTATTTGTAAAACAACTCAAAACTAAGCACAGATGAAGCAATTCATCTTACATCAAGGGATGAAACTGAAGACCACACACAATTAATAAGCCATCTATTGGTGGTGGACGGAGTTGACACTCTTCTTTCCTAATCTTATCTGTGATAATGTTTAGTCTATTATGTCGAGATTAATAATAGAAGAACTAGTCAAACACTGTTCATGTTTTTGAAAGTTATAGTGGTACATACAGATGGTAGGTGAAGTAAGCAAAGTTGAAACAGGTTTTACTTTATTTTGTCAGAAATCTGTTAATATTCATGTTTGAAGACACCATTACTCTTAACCTCTCCCTCCTATCTACCGTTTACGCTTCCCTCCCCTATTCTGAATTACACTAGATAAGAGACAGAGAAATTGGATTGATGGAAATAAAAATTCATTGACACTGAGCAAAAGAAGATAGACACACAAAAGTACATATTGTATACTTTCATTCATATGAAATTCTAGAATAGGCAAAACTAATCTGTGATGACAAAAGACAGATTAGTGGTTGTCCTAGGGTCAGAAATACAGGGTATTGACTGCAAAGGGGTAACGGAGGAACTTTTTGAAGTGGTAAGTGGTGGGCAGAGACATTTGTTAAAATTTATTAGACCATATATTTAAAATTGGTGTATTTTATACCTGTAGTTTACATACGCAGTTATTTTCATGTGATGTGAAGTACATCTGTTTTCGTGTCAGATGTAATGAGGCCCTATTACTTATCTAATTGAAACTCTAGATAGATATATCTAATTCTAAATTTTCTAAAATATAGACCTAGAAAATTAGCCTGTTTTGTATTATGTGAACTGTTAACCTGTTTAAGGTTAATTAATAATTGGTAATACACTGCTATTGATGGTTTGTATTAAACTTAAAAATGCCTAAAGACTATATAAATATGATCCTTTTGATTATGCACTAACCCTAGACCACCATGGATAGGTTCTTATCTTCCTCCTTTGGTATCCATTCCTTGTATGTATCCAAGGACTGGCTAATTTGGTTTATTTATATATCTTAAGATATTAGTAAAAACTGAAAATATGTCTCATGGTGATTATACTATTACAACTTTATTCTCATTAGTTTCTGTACTATAAAGAAATGTTACTTTTATTTTTCATATTTGATAAAAGGATAATAATGTTATAAAAGATATCTAATGACTAGTTCATTTTTAACATTCTTTTTTTTTTTAAGAGAGAGAGAGTTGGGGAGGGGCAGAGGGAGAGGGAGAGAGACTCATAAATAGGCTCCATGCCCAGCACAGAGCCTGACTTGGGTCTTGATCTCAAGACTGTGAGATCATGACCTGAGCCTGAAATTAATGAGTCAGACCCTTAACTGAGCCACCCAGGCACCCCATTTTTTTTAAACAACTAATAGGTGTGTATACGTGACTGTTTTATACTTATTGAGAACTTGGTTACCAAGTATGAGTATATAGCTTTCATTGATTGTTTAAAATTTTTTTTGTTAACAACTGTCATAAGTAGCATTAAATTTCAAGCTAAGCATGTGTAATAGAAGGAGGGTGTATTTGGCAGTAGTATTGTTGCTATTGGATTGATGGAAAAAAAAACATTTTGTTTTTATTCTAGACAACCAGATGTTCCAATATTTTATTACAGTTGTGCCAACAAAACTACATACATATAAAATTTCAGCAGACACCCATCAGTTTTCTGTGACAGAAAGGGTAAGTTGAATCTAACTGATAAAATGATTTTTTTTTTTTTTGTATTTTATAGTCCTCTACAGAATAACGTTAGAGTTGGTACCCTCCCCCATTTAAAATTTTTGGAAGTTTTGAAATGCATTAACATTTTATTTTCAGCTAATAAAATAAAATATTAGAAATGGGTATTAGTATGCTGTAGAGCAAGAAAAGAATTAGATTTAAAAAATCTGGAATGTCTTTTCAATTAAAACAAAATATTAAACTATGATGGTATTAATGATTTTTTCCTTTTTTTAAAAATATTTATTTTTGAGAGAGAGAGACAGACTGTGAATGAAGGGGGTGCAGGGAGAGAGGGAGACAGAATCTGAAGCAGGCTCCAGGCTCAGTGCTGTCAGCACAGAGCCCAGCGCGGGGCTCAAACCCACGAACAGTGAGATCATGACCTGAGCTGAAGTCGGACATATAACCGACTGAGCCACTCAGGTGCCCCTGAATTTATCCTTAATATCTTAATTTTGTGATGTTTTTTCTTTTTTTGGTATAATTAGTTCTTACCTGCCAGCAGATTATCTGATTCTATGTTATTTATTTTTTAATTAATGTACTTACCCTGGAGCATGCATGGTTCTTCTGGATCAGATAGTAGACTAGAAGGGTTTGCCTTTCTAAGTTAGTGCTTTTTATTCATCTGATTAAAAGGATAAACATTCTGCAATCTCAGGGAGAGTGGGTTTATAAATATGTGTTATGAGGAATGGAGTTTTGGTATAGGTTAACAGACTTCACGTTTATTCTGGGGTCATGTGTTCTAATTATTGTGTTTAAGAATGGTGAATATTCAGGGTGCCTAGGTGGCTCAGTCAGTTAAGCCTCCAACTCTTGATTTTTAGCTCAGGTCATAATCTCAGGGTTCATGGGTTCGAGCTCTGCATGGAGCTCTGCACCGAGAGTATGGAGCCTGCTTGGGATTCTCTCTTTCTCTCCCTCTCTCTCTGTTCCTCCCCCGCTTGTGTTCCCTCCCTCCCTCCCTCTCTCCCTCCGTCCCTCCCTCTCTCTCTCTCTCTCTCTGTCTCTCTATAATAAATAAATAAACTTAAAAAAATTTTTTTAAAAAGAATGCTGAATATTCAAATGTTATCCAGAAGAACTCCAAGGCAAAATATAAGTGCTTTTAAAAATTTACTTTCCTCTATGTAGAATTTTCTTTTCATAGTCTTATAGCTTATGATGACTATGTCATTTAATTGTAGAATTTCACTTATTCTTAGGAGATTAAATACTGAAGTTTTTAGGGGTGAAGTGTCATGTTTGACTCTCAAATGGTTCAGGGTGAAAAATGAAGAGTGTGTGTTCGGGTGCATACACAGAAACTAGGTAATATATTGTGCTTTTAAGCATTTTAAGTTTTATTTATTTTGAGTGTGCATTTCTGTGTGTGCATGCATGCTAGTGAGGAAGGGGCAGAGAAAGAGGGAGAGAGAATCCAGAGCTGGCTCTGTGCTAACAGCCAACACAGGACTTGATCCCACGAACTGTGAGATCATGACCTGAGCCCAAACTGAGATGTACGCTTAACCGACTGAGCCACCCAGGTGCCCCATCAGTATTCTTAGGGGTTGAATGATAACATTTTTCACTAAGATTGGCAACACCGTAACATTAAGAAGTCTGTCTAGCAGCAAGGGTTTGGGGAAAATAGGCACATAGACATTGCTATGGGAATGCAAAACTGCATAGTCCCTATGGAAGAGAGTTTGACAATAACTGCAAAATGATATATGCATTTATCTTTTGATCCAGCAATTTCACTTCTAGAAATTGAATACAAGGTTATAGTGAAAAAAATACAAAAGTGATGTGTATGAGGCTATTCATTGTATTGTTATTTGTAGTAGTAAAAGATTATAAACAACACACATCGTACATCTTCACAATGGAGGAACATGCAACTTTAAAAAAACAGAAAAACAGAGGACTCCCATAAGATTCAATGAAAACCGACCATCAACAAGGCATGTCATAGTCAAATTCACAAAATACTCAAACAAGGAAAGAATCATGAAAGCAGCAAGGGAAAAAAAAAAAGTCCTTAACCTACAAGGGAAGACAGATCAGGTTTGCAGTGGACCTATCCACAGAAACCTGGCAGGCCAGAAAGGAATGGCAGGATATATTCAATGTGCTGAATCAGAAAAATATGCAGCCGAGAATTCTTTATCCAGTAAGGCTGTCATTCAAAATAGAAGGAGAGATTAAAAGTTTCTGCAACAAACAAAAATGAAAGGAGTCCATGACCACTAAACCAGCCCTGCAAGAAATTTTAAGGGGGTCTCTCTGAGGAGAGAAAAGACAAAAACAAAACAAAAGCAACAAAGACTAGAAAGGACCAGAGAACACCACCAGAAACTACAGCTCTACAAGAAACATAATGGCAATAAATTCATATCTTTCAGTATTCACTCTAAATGTCAATTAACTAAATACTCCAATCAAAAGACATAGGGTAACAGAATGGATGAGAAAATAGGATTTATCTATATGCCGTTTACAAGAGACCCACTTTAGACCTAATGAGACCTTCAGATTCAAAGTAAGGGGATGGAGAACCATCTATCATACAATGGTTGACAGAAGAAAGCTGGAGTAGCCATACTTATATCAGACAATCTAGACTTTAAAATAAAGACTGTAACAAGAGATGAAGAAAGCATTATATCATAATTAAGGGGTCTAGCCACCAAGAAGACCTAACAGTTGTAAACATTTATGCTTCAAATGTAGAAGCACCCAAATATATAAATCAATCACAAACATAAACTCATTGATAATAATACCATAATAGTAGGGGACTTCAACATCCCACTTATAGCAATGGACATATTCTCTAAACAGAAAATCAACAAGGAAACAATGGTTTTGAATGACACAGTGGACCAGATGGACTTAACAGATATATTCAGAACACTTCATCCTAAAGCAGCAGAATATACATTCTTCTCCAGTGCACATGGAACCTTCTCCAGAATAGATCACATACTGGAACACAAATCAGCCCTCAACAAGTACAAAAAGATTGAGATTATACCTTGCATATTTTCAGACCACAATGCTATGAAACTCGAAATCAACCACAAGAAAAAAATTGGAAAGATAACAAATCCTTAGAGACTAAAGAACATCCTACTATAAAGAATGAATGGGCTAACCAAGAACTTAAAGAGGAAATTAAAAAGTACATGGAAGCCAATGAAAATGATAACACTGCAGCCCAAAACCTCTGGGCACAGCAAAGGTGGTCATAAGAGGGAAGTATAGAGCAATCCAGGCCTTCCTAAAGAAGGAAGAAAGGTCTCAGATACACAATCTAACTTTACACCTTAAAGAACTGGAAAAAGAACAGCAAATAAAACCACAAACCAGCAGAAGACAGAAAATAATAAAGATTAGAGCAGAAATCAATGCTATTGAAACCAAAAAACAGTAGAACAGATCAGTGAAACCAGAAGCTCGTTCTTTGAAAGAATTAACAATTGATAAACCACTAGCCAGTTTGATCAAAAAAAAAAGTAAAGGACCTAAATAAATAAAATTAAGAATGAAAGAGGAGAGGTCACAACCAACACAGTAGAAATTCAAACAATAATAAGAGAATATTGTGAGTAATTATATGCCATAAAATGGGCCATCTGGAAGAAATGGACAAATTCCTAGAAACATGTAAAATACTAAAACTGAAACAGGAAGAAATAGAAAATGTGACCAGACCCATAACCAGTAAAGAAATCAAATTAGTAATAAAAAATCTCCCAAAAAACAAGAGTCAGGGCCAGATGGCTTTCCAGGGGAATTCTACCAAACATTTAAGGAAGCGTTAACACCTATTCTCTTGAAGCTGTTCCAGAAAATAGAAATGGAAGGAAAACTTCATAATCTTTCTATGAAGACAGCATTACCTTGATTCCAAAACCAGACAAAGACCCCACTAAAAAGGAGAACTGTGGTAGGATCTCCTTCATGAGGAAGGGACCTGGGGAGATGACAAGCGACACAAGACTTTCCAAAGCCTGATGACCAAAGGAAATAGGGACGTTCCCAAACACTAATGGAAACGTGAACAAGGGACATTTCTCAATGGAAATGTGGACGTTCCCGGAAAGCAAGGGAAATGTGGACGTCCCTGAAAGCAATGGAGACGGACCAAGAGCTGAGGGCTAATGGCAAACTTTATTAGGAACAGCATCTTATTTTATACCCTCCTTGCAAGCTTGGAGAGCACAGTAAATGTTACATGTTTTACTCAGAACAGTAGTTACAGATAAAGGAGGGACAGATCAGGAACATCCTGTAGTTGTGCGAGGTCACTGATGCACTTGGCTGGTGACCAGGGAGGCTCTGTCCTGCATGTTCTCCCAGGACCTCATCGAGTCCCATGTTCCCAGGGACAGTTCCTCCCATTACCCAGCAATCACTTGGCTGATAACCAGAAAGACTCCCTGTCTCTGTCATCGTGGTCCTGACGCACTTGACTGGTGACCAGGAAGGCTCCGTCCCACATGCCCTCTTGGGTCTCTGACAAGTCCCATGTTCCCAGGGGCCCTGAAAACAGAGGCCATGCAGGGATGGCCCTCCCCATTCCCCAGCAGAGAACTATAGACCAATTTCCCTGATGAACATGGATGCAAAAATCCTCAACAAGATATTAGCCAACCAGATCCAACAATACTTTAAAAAAATTATTCACCATGATCAAGTGGGATTTATACATGGGATCCATGGCTGGTTCAGTATCTACAAAACAATCAATGTGATTCATCACATCAATAAAAGAAAGGACATGAACCACATGATCCTCTCAATAGATGCAGAGAAAGCATTTGACAAAATACAGCATCCTTTCTTGATCAAAACCCTTAAGAAAGTAGGGATAGAAGGATCATACCTCGAGATCATAAAAGCCATATATGAAAGACCCAATGCTAATATCATCCTCAATGGGGAAAACTGAGAGCTTTCTCCCTAAGGTCAGGAACAAGACAGGGATGTCTACTCTCACTACTGATATTCAACATAGTATTGGAAGTCTTAGCCTCAGCAATCAGACAACACAAAATCAGACAACACAAAGAAACAAAAGGCATCCAAATCGGCCCGGAGGAGGTCTTTGCAGATGACATACCGTATATGGAACAAAAGATTCCATCAAAAAACTGCTAGAACTGATCCAGGAAGTCAGCAAAGTGGCAGTATATAAAATCAATGCACAGAAATTGGTTGTATTCCTATGCACCAATAATGAAGCAACAGAAAGAAATTGAAGAAGACACCAAAAAAAAAAAAAAAAATTCCATGCTCCTGGATAGGAAGAATGAATATTCTTAAAGTGTCAATACTACCCAAAGCAATCTACATATTCAATGCAATCCCTATCAAAATAACACCAGCATTCTTCACAGAGCTAGAACAAACAGTCCTAAAATTTGTATGGACCTCAAATAGCCAAACCAATCTTGAAAAATAAAACCAAAGCTGGAGGCTTCACAATCCCAGACTTCAAGCTGTATTACAAAGCTGTAATCATCAAGACAGTATGGCACTGGTACAAGAACAGATACTCAGATCAATGGAACAGAATAGAGAACCCAGAAATAGACCCACAAACATTTGGCCAACTAATCTTTGACAAAGCAGGGAAGAATATCCAATGGAATAAAGACAGTCTCTTCAGCAAGTG
This sequence comes from Cryptoprocta ferox, assembly GCA_028646485.1. Lineage (NCBI taxonomy): Eukaryota > Metazoa > Chordata > Mammalia > Carnivora > Eupleridae > Cryptoprocta > Cryptoprocta ferox. Next base: position 74,939,988 of record CM053571.1, read on the forward strand.
GTGCTGAGAAAACTGAACAGTGGCACACAGAAAAATGAACCTGGACACACTTTCTTACACCGTACACAAAAATAAACTCAAAATGGATGAAAGACCTAAATGTAAGACAAGAAACCATCAAAATCCTTGAGGAGAAAGCAGTCAAAAACCTCTTTGACCTTGGCTGCTGCAAGTTCTTACTCAACACGTCTCTGGAGGCAAGGGAAACAAAAGCAAAAGTGAATCATTGGGACCTCATCAAAATAAAAAGCTACTGCATAGCAAAGGAAACAATCAGCAAAACTAAAAGGCAACTGACGGAATGGGAGAAGATATTTACGAACGACATATCAGATAAAGGGTTAGTATCCAAAATCTATAAAGAACTTATCAAACTCAACACCCAAAAAACAAATAATCCAGTGAAGAAATGGGCAGAAGACACTTCTCCAAAGAAGACATCCAGATGGCCAACCGACACATGAAAAAATGCTCAACGTCACTCATTATCAGGGAAATACAAATCAAAACCACAATGAGATACCACCTCACATGCGTCAGAATGCCTAACATTAACAGCTCAGGCAACAACAGATGTTGGTGAGGATGCAGAGAAAGATCTCTTTTACACTGCTGGTGAGAATGCAAACTGGTATAGCCACTCTGGAAAACAGTATGGAGGTTCCTCAAAAAATTAAAAAAAGAACTCCCATATGACCTAGCAATTGCACTACTAGGTATTTATCCAAGGGATACAGGTATGCTGTTTCAAAGGGGCACATGCACCCCAATGTTTATTGCAGCACTATCAACAATAGCCAAAGTATGGAATGAGTCCAAATGTCTATCATGGATAAATGGATAAAGAAGATGTGGTATATATTTACAATGGAGTATTACTCGGCAATGAAAAAGAATGAAATGTTGCCTTTTGCAACTATGTGGGTGGAACTAGAGGGTATTATATTAAGTGAAATTAGTCCAAGAAAGACAAAGATCATATGACTTCACTCATACAAGGACTTTAAGATAAAAAACAGATGAACGTAAGGGGATTCCGGAAGCAAAAATAATATAGAAACAGGGAGGGGGACAAAAACATAAGGGACTCTTAATGATGGAGAACAAACAGGGTTCCTGGAGGGGTTGTGGAAGTGGGGATGGGTAAGTGGGTAAGGGGCATTAAGGAATCTACTCCTAAAATCATTGTTGCAGTATATGCTAACTAACTTTGATGTAAATTTAAAAAATAAATTAAAAAAGAACAAAAAACAGAAAAAGATATCTTGATATGAAATTAACTCCAGGATATATTTTTAAACACCAAAATTAATTAAAAAAGAAAAAATATATAATCTCAGAGCATTTGATCTCTGTATAGTGTGTTTGTGCTGATAGGGTGACTAAAATAGTTGTGATTCACTTAAAAAATAAGCGGAGTAACCAGAGTTCGTTAAGTGGGGGATGAGGGGAACAAGAGGAGGAGGGCTGGACTTCATTAATTCTGAAACCCAAAGTGAATCATCATTAGTGTTTTGTTACGTAAACCCCCGATCCTTCAAATAGTTTCTACCCATGTAGGTGATGACAGTATAATTATGGTATGATAGTGAACATATCAGAAATTTAAGATGAAGTCACTTTATTGGAAACTCGATCAGTGGCTTGTAAGGCTCTGTTCTAATGGGAGGGGGTTTGTAATGAATGCCTCACATGAAATTATTTTAACTTCCCTCATTATTTGTATTCCTAAAGCTTTCAGTTTAGTTATAGCTTAATAAAAATAGGGATTGTTATTACAAAAGTCAACAAAGCACTGTGGTAGCATAATTGTTTCACGCTATAACAGACATTTGTTAGACAGTTGGAACACTTGATTTTTGAAGTGTAAGCAGGATGGAATGTATTTTCTTGGACAGTGTAAAAGTGGTAGGTTTATGATTCTAGTTCCATTCCTTTCAAGAATAAAACTATCTTTAGAAACTGAACCAGTAACTCAAATATTGATATGTTTCAAATTAGTGCATTCTGTTTTCTTCCTGTATTGTATGTATCTCCTATGGTTTAAATAAAATGAACAACAGAAAGTGAAATTACTTGTTTTTAAATCTGATCACTTCAATGACAAGAAACAAATATAATTATTTTGTAAATTCTTAGCAAATAATTATTACAAAATGTATGTCAAAATATGAACTTAGTTTCTACGGATTTGATCAACGAAGAAGATGCCATTCAGTTGTAAGCTCTTGAACTCAGTATAGATTACTTGCATGTAAAGTGACTTTTTTGAGAAAATAAGAGAAAATAACTCTGCTTTTTTGATTCCTTCAGAAGCTAACCACACAAAGAATATAGAATAATTCAGTTGTCTCTGCAGAGCTCAGTCTAGTAGGACAATTCATAAAGAGATTTGGATAATCCTCCTGTATAGTTGGCTGTAGGGCTTTATATTGACTGTGCAAGTAACCCGATGATGTGAATCCCATTTTTCTCCTTCTCTTGTCTCTCCCCTTGCTTTCAGGAACGTGTCATTAACCATGCTGCAGGCAGCCATGGAGTCTCTGGGATATTTATGAAATATGATCTCAGTTCTCTTATGGTAACCGTCACTGAGGAGCATATGCCTTTCTGGCAGTTTTTTGTAAGACTCTGTGGTATTGTTGGAGGAATCTTTTCAACAACAGGTTAAGATTCATTCTTTTTTTAATTCATAGAGTGTTACACTGAAAGTAAGATACTTTTACGTAGCAGGAGCAAGAAATCTATACATTCCCATATTTTGATATTTTAAGAATTTTTTCTTTAAGATTGAATTCCACATCTCCAAAATTAATATTAAGCATTAAACATAATGAAGCTCACTGCATTCAGTGATTTAGGGGGATTATTTAGTGAGCTAGGAATCCTAGAATTGAATCCAGGTTCTGTCATCTGGTATCACTTGGTGATTGGCTTGTGTATAGGTCACCTACCTTTTCTGAAATTTTCTCATCTATAAAAACGGGAAGAATAATATATAACTTACAAGTGTGTTATAGGATTAGATGAGAAAATGCTTAGAAATAGTAGACACTTGAATGTAAATTTTTTTTCATTTAAGGTATTTTTAACTGTACAATATGTAAAATCACATCTTATGGTACTTTGAACCATGTAATATGTGCAACCAAAATTTTCAAATTGTTCTCATGATTTGGGACTTTTTTTGCCTGAGATTATGAGATCCTCTCAAAGATTACTGTTAGAATCATAATCATAAAAATTTGAGAGTTAAGCACAATAGATAAAGAAAGGAAACCATTCCTTCTTTATTCCCAACCCTCATTCAGTTTTACATGGAGCTATATAGTTTATATACTTTGAATTATTTTTTTGAACTATGTTTCTGAAATGAATGAATAGGTTTTCTTATGAAAGACTTTGTCACTACTTCATTTGAATTTCTTTAAATTTGTGGTGCTGATGTTATTTATTTTTCAAAATGGTATGAGTGTGAGCTGTATAAAGCACCCTTGTAAGACTGCATGGTGAAGGTCATGAATCATGTGGCCTTGTGATTTTGAAGGGAAATCCATTTGTTTTAAAATTCAACTGCCTTGTTATTTTTAACCATAGAAATGAATAAAGCAAACTGCTTTGTTTCCTTTTTTAATCTATTCCATTATAATTCATTGAGTCTTTTATTCTTAGGTAATAATTTAAGGAAAATAACTTAGGAAACAATTTCATTACACCATAATTTAATTGGAAACAAACTTATTTTTTATTACAGGCATGTTACATGGAATTGGGAAATTTATAGTTGAAATAATTTACTGTCGTTTCCGACTTGGATCCTACAAACCCGTCAGTTCTGTAAGTGCTACAGTAGAATGGTGCTGCCTCTAAGTCACAGCATCATTGTGAAATCTGAATAGTAGCTTTTGGTGCTCTGAAAGAAATTGCCCAAAATAAAGCATTGTGATTAGAGGATAGTATAAGGATTAAAACTAATGCTTTGGTCTTTTTTCTCCTTAGGTCCCCTTTGAGGATGGCCACACAGACAACCACTTACCTCTTTTAGAAAATAATACACATTAGCACCTCCTGAGTGAAGGAGAAAAACTTTTTGCCTGAGACATAAAACCTTTTTTAATAATAAAATATTGTGCAATATATTCAAAGACAAGAACATATGAATGAGAAATGGGAATCACACCTAGGAAAAAAAGAAAGAAAGAAAGAAAGAAAGAAAAACCCAAACTGAAATCCTATATATGTTGTGTCTGTTACAAATGTCCTAAAAGAAATTATGCAGCTAATCAGTGAATAAGCCCAACTGGAGTATTGCTTTGAAGATGACCCCTTCTGATATTTTCATAGCAAATGGGCAGTATCGAAATCAGACCTTGCTTCTTGGTGGCAAAGAGCCTGAAGGAAAGAAGTCAAATCACATCTAAAGAAAAAGGCATTGATAAGTGCAAATGTTTGCGTCCTTTTGTTTTTAAAAGATATGTCAGAATAAAATATGTAAAACATATGGAAAACTAGTCTAGACTTTAAAAAGTTGTGATCAGGTCACACTGTTAATAAAGGAAAACAGGGATGGGTCCCTATGTTATAGCCATATCCATGTTAAGCCATAATGACAAGACCATTTATCCAATAATTTGGTCTGAGGAAGGTAACTGCTTTTCTTTAAACTCTGGCTGTTGGCTTTTTCTAACTGTTTAAGGCAGGGTCGTGGAAGATTAAGGTGAATTATTACAGGGGCAGGTACCTAGGTGCTATAATATGTAACAGAGGTATCATTCACAAATTGTAGAGTGGGCACTTACACAGGGAGAAGAAAGCACATTTTTAAAAAAATGCTAAATTTTCTAATCTGATCCTTCTATATACTTAGGAAGCGGGAGGTGAGTAATAACAAGGTCCACTACTGATGATGAAAATTATCAGCCTATAAAGTATTAAAAGGAAAAGTAGAATATTTTATACATGTTTGGGTGAGGGGCAACAGGGTAACTTTAAAGTAGAAACATGAAGCTAATATTTAAATAAGGCAAGATAATGTGAGATCTGAGAGATTATCATTAAACAGTGTCCGTTAAGCTGTAAAACTGGATTATGAGTGTTTGCATTCAGACTGTCCTGAATGGGATTGATTTTCTTAATTAGTTTTGTTTTTGTTGTTATAGCTTTCTTAGTATTTAAGGATTGATTTTAAATTTCCAGACTATAAAAGGTTAAAAATAATGAGAGGGAGCTATCACTCAGGTGCCATTAAACACTGTATTTGGAAAAGGTATGCCAACATCAGTTTTCCTTTTGTAATACTTAATGATAGTAGAATAATCAACTAGCAATCCCTATGGTTTAAATCATTTAGAGAAATGGGAAAATAAAATTCCAGGTAAGTAACAAAGGCAAGTCTAAAAGACTAGATTTAAAATGGTGGTTTTTAGAAAACAGAATGTCACAAATTACAGTATGGAAAAATCAAATAGATTTTTTTTTTAAGGTAAAAAAATGTTTTCTTGAAAAGAGTTGGGACAGATAATGTCAATGGAGAGGAGAAATACTGATAAAACTGCTTTGAAGTAAAGCTTATGTTGAATGGTATTCTGTAGAAAATAGCAGAAGCATTATTGCTTAAAATAAACAGTTTGTCATTAAGAGCCATTAAGTTAACTGATTAACATAGGTGACATAACATGCTCTGAAAGATTTTTTATTCCAGAAAATTCCAAATAATGAATGAGGCTTCACTGTTATTGATTTCTTTTTTATTTCAGATACTATCCAGTATAGTTAGAGTAGGAACTAATAGAACATTTCTCAAAAGGAATTTTACTTAGAATTTTAGCTATTTGAGACTGAATTTTGGTTCTGTGAATCTGCTTTCCAGAAAGTTCATTCACGTTTCAGTTTTTTTTTTTTAAAGGTAAAATAATATTGATTTAAAACTATTTTCTTTCAGTTAGGATTTTAACAGTTAAGTGTCTTTAAAAAGGATTTTAAAATTATTTTGGTACTTACATATGATTTTTATTCTCATGTTTTCTAAATACCATATTAAAATTTTAATGTAATTAATCTGTCCTATTAAAGCTGAGTTATAAAAGGAATTTCTTTAAAGCAAAATCCTGCTTTGCCATTGATTTACATTTACTAGTTAAGAAAGGTTTCTACATGAGACTCCTCAGATAGTCAAATTTGGGTTTTTGACAATCAAAGTAGTAAGATTCAGACAAGCCTTTTGGAAGAGGAATGATGAAGTCTACCTACACATTAGGATTTGCTAGGAGTTTCTGACCTCACCATGTGTCTCTTTTCCACTGCAGAGAACACTGTACTGACCTACTTATTCTGGAGGTTTGGCTTGTGCCTGGGGCGGGCGTCTTCAATAGGGTACCCAACTTTATTATTCAGCCCTCCTTTTTCATTTTATTAGGGTATTCATAATATTTATATATTCCAGGCCCAATATTTTAAAAGTTGAGACTTCAACTTATATGAAATAGGTTTTTTTAAAAACTGTGTTTTGTATACACTGGCCTGTAAAAAGGAGTGAAATATCTAGGTGAATAATTCTCTGCTGCAGTATTTATACAGTACAGACTACCTCTTGGGAAAAGCTTAACTCAATCTTAGAATTACAAAATTACTTCCAATTCTCAATTTAGATGATTAATATCACATTTCTCTCACATTTTATGACAGCACTGCATTTTCATAGTAAATTTATTAATGCAAGCAAAGTTTGCAATCTTTAATACAAACTCGATGGGAGTTCTTAAAGGAATGATTAAGATTTAATTTTTTAATGGTAGAAGTAGGGATATATTATGCACCTTGTCTTTTTATGTCCTGGGTTAGTAATTTGAGTACCAGAAGGTAAATTTATATGCAACCTGTTTCAAAATTTAGAACTGTGAATCTTGAATTTGAGTTCAAGACGCCTATTTTTGATTGTTTAAAAATTACTTAAGCCTGAGCCAGAGGACCTTTAAAATTTCATCAGTCCCTCCCCTTCTGCTTGGAGCTCCATTGCAAACCTTTTGCAAGCCAAAGTAGATAGTCAGCACCATCCAAATTAGATCACCATTTGTTGACTACCTTATGGTATGATGCCAGGATTAATATCTAAGTATTGCCTTATTGTAGTTTCCCCCCCTTTTGAAATAATTTTCTAGTGATGCAATCACCTTGCATTATCTTAAGATTAGGAAACTGCCTTAGATTTTTTGGTTTTCTTGTGGGGTTTGTTTTGTTTTGTTTTAAGAAAAAACAAACATGGCTCATTTAGTGTCCCAATCATGAACATTTGGACTCTAAATAAAATGACAAACATAAAACAATTTCTTTGTCCTTTTACAATCATGTATCCCCAAATAAGCCTCAGTTTCTCATATTTAAGCTTCTTTTTCCTCATAGGAAAACTATGGCAATCTTTAAATATCAGTCTGTTAAATTTGCTTTTGCTCCAGATGGAGCTAAATTACTGTATGAGATTGAATTTATTTTGTATTTTCATATTAAAAAGTGAATGCGTGATGCAAATTGAGCAGTTGACTCAAGTCTATAAAACTGTCAACAGAGTTGAATCTATTATAATTGGTGAGACGTTTAAATAGTTTTGTCTTAGCAACTCCAAATTGTATTGGATGTTAATCAAAAGGAGTTAGATTAAAAACTCCTCCAAATATCATAACTCATTTATGCTATTTTGTGTAATAATTTTAAGGTAAAACAGAGTAGGTGTGGGGAAAGTATACCTTGATGAAAGCAACATACTGAAGCAGATCTTCAGCGACAACTGATCTAACTAAAAGATAAGTTCATTTCTGTTTTTAAGCAGTTATGCAAATCAACTTGATGATTTCTTATACTAGATATACTAGACTTATCTTTTATTTCTTTAAAGTAAAATTGACACAGTTGATCAGCCTCACGTTTCCCCACCTAGTCACAGTTCAAGATTAGGATCAGTATTTCAAATAAAATAAGGCCACACCTAATTTTTTTATTTGTGTATCAGAAGAACTGTTTCTAGCTGTTAAAACAATTTCAATTAAGCGCCCTTTGCCATAACTGTATCTCCACTACTGCCTCTCAAGCCAGTTACGTCGTAAAACCAGTGATTGCTAGTTTTATTTTTGGTAAATTAAAAAAGTATATTTTTACAAAGTAAGCAGTGAGCATTTTTCCTTACCTCTATGTGAGCATATGGGACAACCATTACTTTTTACTACAGATAGCTGTTCATGTTTCCAGAACATAATTATTAGATTTACACTCCTAGGAAAATAGCCGTGTGGAAATTTACATGGGATTCCTGTGCACTTTGAAAATTACTGATGTTTTTAGAAACTTTAGGCTGACCTACTTTGGTATATTCATTGTGAGATAACACAACACACTGTTTGGGGATTAGTCCCTTCTCAGATCAGTCTGTTTACTTTGAGATTCTCAATCAGCTATTTGAATGAGATGTTAACTGGAGATGATGGTGTTGAGTTAGTATAAAATTGTAAGAAATGTTTTTCTGAGTTGTATGCCCATCTGCCTCAAACTTTTTCTAGGATTAATTGCTTTAGGTGAGGATTGTCTTAAACTCTGAAATATTCATTACTGTATCAGGTATGTTGTGGTCCAGAATATAGGAATTACCAAAACTTAATTTGAAATGTAGATACCTTTTCTTTGTACTTACCATATGTCCCCTCTTTCTCAAAAGTAGAAGGCTCTTTCTCATTGCATTGTATGTATTCGACATTCAAATAATTGTCAGTTGGTCTTGATATGAAATAATTAGGGATTTTCTTTCATACAGATACCTATTTTTACTGCTTAATCATCATAGAACTTTATTCACGCCATAATGCCACAGATAAAACATGCTTCAGCATGTAAATGTAACCTTATTAATGGTGTCAGAAAAAAGTGAAGCATTAGGTATCTATGTGTTAATTTATATTCATCTGGTAGTTTCTTTGGAAGATTATATCTTTTTCTCAGGTGAGGGAGAAGATCTGTAGTAGTCAGCAGTTAAAGATACAACACTAGAAGAGGAAAACTTTTTTTAATTCAAACTTTGATTTAATCAAAAGTCAAAATGAATACTTTAACAGTAGAATTTATGGAATTGGTGAAACAAAAATCAAAAGATAGTAAATTCTTGGAATAATTATGTTTTATCCAATCTCAATGAATTATATCTTGATTTCATTTTTATTATATCTATAGTCTGTATCTTAATCATCGTAACTCAGAAGTATCAGATATCTCAAACTAAAAGTCACCAAGTGCTTTGTTTCAGAGCTGGGTTGTCTGCCTTGGAAGTAAGTTCCCAGACCTTAGATGAGATTGGAAAAGACAGTGCCGAGAAGAGTTCCCCCAAAATGCCTTTATGGTGTTCAGAAAAATCTCAATAATACCACGCTAGAAGCTGCCTTCAAGCTCTGTGCACTTCAATTACGTGAAAGCGCTTTCTGAGTATTACTTCTCATTCCAGAAAGCATAAATATAACTGCCATCATTACCATTTTATGCTTGTGTCATTTTCCAGTAGTTGTGATTATTTTTAGTTGCTTAGGCCCCAAATACTATATAATAATATTTCATGTTTTTAACATGAAATGCTGCAATTCAGCATGCACTGGTATCTCAAATACGAGGAAAGTCAGGATAACAGTTATATTACTAATATTGGAATGTGGGAACACTATTAATCCATTGGTATTATACATAAAACATTTTAAAACAGAACAGCTATTCTCTAGAGTCACTTAGTGAAGTCTGTCCTCTTCTGTACGTTGTACAGTTAACATTGTGCACTTGGGATGATCAAGATACTAGTAAGTCCTGGTGATCACAGGAGGAATTTTCCCACTACACAAAAAAAGACTAAAAATAGCATTTACATTTGTATTTAGAATTTTGTTTTTCTCACTGGCAAAGATCTGGGGACTGTTTTTTTATGATTCTAGCCTATTACCTTCCTCCCATTAGTCACTGAGGCCTGAGCAAAATAAGCTTAAATATAAGGGGTTTGGTGACTACAATGAAAGAGAAGGAAACTCTTGAGAGACGGTTATCAGGAAAATGAGTAACTGAAAAGATTTAGAAATAATAGTTGTCAGATTCAAATTATAAGAACTAATTTTTACTTACAAGTATAGTAAGTAGTCCCAATGCACATATACTTGAGCCCTCAGTCTGTACATAATTATTTACACCTCTTATTTTTTGTTTTTTTAGATTTCAGAAGTTAATTGAGGGAAATGCTAAATGTGAGCCCACTTTTCTAATTCCCTCAGCTTTCAGTCAGGTCACCATGGTATAACAAAAAAAAGGAGATTTCAGTGGACAGTTATTTCTTTACAGTATTTCTGAGGATGCAGAGCTCATTCTCCCTCTACTTGATCTTTTTAAATGTTTACTTTTGTAAGAGAGAGCAAATGCACGCATGTGTGTGTGCGTGCGCAGAGAAGGGGCAGAGGGAGAGGAAGGGAATCTCAAGTAGGCTCCAAGCTGTCAGTGCGGAGCCAAATATGGGGCTTGATCCCACAAACCATGAGATCATGACCTGGGCTGAAATCAAGAGTCAAACATTAAACCTACTGAGCCACCCACGTACCCGCAGGGTATGGTAAAATCCATCTTGGTTTTAAACTTTTATACTGGGCACTCCTGGAATGGTTCCAAGGTTAGAACTGCCTTTCTTTAGCATATTTCAGCTTCTATCATATGTTCTTCCATGCTCATTTAGTCAAAATTAGTCCTCTCAAGAAAAAAAAAAAGCTAAATGTCAACAGACAGATGTACTTTGGTGTTTTATGTTCAAGGGCATAGAGTGTTAGGAGGCAATCTGAAAATAAATTTTCCTAAGATATGTATGATTGTAGGCTAGGATATGACTTTCCTTCTCTCAATTAAATAAAAACAATATATAGGTAAGAAATAGGGATGAATACATGACCAGACATTGACAGTTGATGAGCTTGGGCATATTCTTTGTTACTTCCTAATCTTGAGAACCATAGTTTGCTGTTTTAGAGGTATCCAGGAGTTTCCAGATAAAAGGAGATTGCTGAATGTTCTTAGACCTTCAGCATGCTGGATGCCCTAAAGTAGGAGAGGAATTTGTAACAGAAGCTCACAATGAAGAACCAGACATTCCGAGCAATCTGAGATCTTGCAATGAGAAGGCGCCAGGCGATGAGGAAGAGGGCAGTGTTAAAGAGGTAGTGAATATTTCGGAGCCTGGGGAAAAGACATACAAAACCAAAGTTAAAACAGCCTCAGATACCCAACTGTGCTATCTGAAGCATAAATGTGTTATTTTCTGGCTCGTTAGGTGCTCACAGGTATGTGGCATGACCTTATGACATTTTGATTTTTTATTTCTTTCCACAACATGCCTTCTGAATGATCAGATTTCCATAATATTCCTGACTAGTTTCTCTTTTCCATAGCTGTCTCTAACCTGTCTTACAAACCTAACATAATCTTTCTTCAATATACTTTGATCATATTACCATATCACAAATCTTCACTGTTCTTGTCCACTAGAAGGTAAGTTCTAAAGTTCTTAGCCTGCTAGTTAAGGTTCCTCTTTCTTTACAATTTACTTTTCCATCCTTATAATCGCTGCATTAAAAGCCCTTTGTTTCTACCAGAATTATATCAGACTGCTATAGTTCATTGTCCCTTATGGAATAATGACTGAAAGAAACTTGAGGCAGTTTAAGGACTTGAAGAGTGGTTGAGTGAGTTCCCTATGTTAAACAGTACAGTCAGATTTCCTGCTTGTTGGGTATTCTTTATATCCCATTATGATGGGATGTGGTCGAAGAAACAGAAAAACTTGGGTTCAGATCTGGCTCCTGTACTTCCCACCTTCTTTGAGACTAAATATCTCTTTGATAGAAAAAAAAAGGGGGGAATAACAAAATAGGGGTATGGTGAAGTCTAAGTGAAACAGTGTATTATGAGGGCATAGTATTCAAGGAAGGACCTGTAATGTAGTAAATGCTTGCAAAATGTTAATTCCTCCCTTCTCCCGCTCAAATTTCATGTCTGGTATAAAATCAGGTACATGTGGGAAGTGCTCAATAAATATTAACTATTTAGGCTTACCTTCTCAAATGTTGTTTTGCTTCTGGAATCCCAGCCATATCCTCTTTCAATAAGTACTTCTTAACTCCTAAAACATAATTTTCAATGTATTCCAACCAGTTCAACTGGCGCACATCAAAGTTGAATACCTGAAAGGCAAGAAGAGATTATGGATTGCTAGAATTGCTGGAGACACTTTGTCCTTTTGAAGAAGTTTCTTTTGCATAAATTTTGGAAGACTTGGGTTGGACCCCTCCAAAAGGAGATTATTTGAACGATTATTTCAAAGGCACTGACAATATGGATTACCATTTACACAGAAATATGCAAACACAGGTCAAGCACAAATATTTGACCTTTAGGAAGCCTGTGAGGGAAATTTAAAGGAACTGGTATTAGCTGGTGAAAGCTAATTTCATTTCAAGTAAATCGGGATTAAATATTTTAAAAGTGGTGGAATAACTTTGGCTAGGGACCAAAACAAACTGTGCATCTCCTCTTTTCCATTAAAACTTTGGTGGTGTTTCCTTGGCTTACCCTCCTTTCCTACAATATCATCACTTCATTATGCAGATTAAGGTAAACTGAATAAGCAAAACCTTAAGGAATGGTTTAGCAGAAATTATAATCTGTATTTGCTTTAGAGATGTTATCTACTACGTGTGCTGTTACATGAAGCCCTTCAAAAACCTTTCTTTTAGAGTTAAGTGTTAAGAGTTAAGTGTTTCTCTTGGGACCCTAGTGTATTTCCTCCTCTTGAATACAGAATGCCATAGAACTATATTTTCCCTTTCACTTTGCCACCAAAAAGCTCAAAAACAAATTCTCTGCTTAACTGCAGTGACTTACTAAGTAAGATCTTGTAGACTGTATATGAATGGACATCCTATTTTTTCATTCTTTGACTTCATATTTTAATACATATTTTCCCTAGTTTGAGGTTTTATTTCTATTTTGTTCTTTTATATAGATTTATATAATATATATTTTTATGTCTATATATATAATTTATATAACATGATATATATTTTTATTGCAAGTTATCTCAAATAATACAGAGTATTAACAAAGAGCAGATGAGATTATTGAGTTCCAGGGAGCTTCATGGACTTGTCCAGCAACTGAAATGCTTTCAAAAGTAATTCTCCATCACTTTGTTTGGATATGTTTGTTTTCTATTGTATCACTAAATATTACTTACTCATTTATATAGAGAGGCTTTTATTTTTATACTATTTCACATTTCTATGTTAGATTTCAATAACGTCCTAGTTTGGAATCCTCATTCTGTATGGCCAATCAAACTGAATTCTAAGCCAATTCTAACCCAGAGTTTGGCAATTTTATGCAATTTTTAAGGACTATTACCTTTAAGATATTTTGAAAGCATATGCTAAATCCATAGCAGATTTGATTCTTTTTATTTTCATAAAATTTTTGGTTCTTTTAGGTTAACATAGTAAAATGTCAAAAAAATGAAGCTCTAAGCTACCTTTTGAATTATTTAGAGGGATAAATTACATGGGAAAATGCAATAAAGATAACTGTACATAATACCAGTAGCTAATTTTAAAAATAATTTACAATAGTTGAGTTTGTTTTTTTCCAACAATCTAGTTTGATCATTATCCATGCATTTCAAACAAGTACTTAGAATAACTTTGTCTACAAAGGGATATAAATATTTCTGAAAATAGCTCTATTTCATGTCAGTTTTAGAGTTGCTCAGCAATGATTTCAGGGAAAATATCTAACTTTCACTTGGTGTATTTAATATCACATTTATGGTGTTTGACTTTGCAAGTAACCCTTAGGTTCCATGACCTGAGGTAACTCTTAAGGGCTTGATTTGAATTATGCTCTGTGAGGCTGGTATGTGAGGCTGGCGGCAGCCTTCTCGCATTTCCTTCTCAGTGTGATGTGATCCCTTCTACAGCTGTCAAGTACTAGATAAATTGAGAAATGTTTTCTTTAAAAATTTTTTCTCTTTCTTTTAAATTTAAAAAAAAATTTAGTTAGCATAAACAGGGGAGGGGCAGAGAGAGAGAATCCCAAGCAGGCTCCACACTGTCAGTACAGAGCCTGATGCAGGGCTTGAACTCAGAAACTGTGAGATCATGACCTAGCTGAAACCAAGAGTCGGACGATTAACTGACTGAGCCATCCAGGTACCCCAAAAAGTTTTAGTAGTAGATGGTGTCAATCAAGAGAGTGAAAACTTTAAAGTTTAATTGAAAACTAAAGATATGCTCAGGGAACATATGACTCTGGGGGGCGGGGGGGAAAGCTGAGTACATGTACAAAGTACAAAAGATTTCTATATTTGTGAATATCAGAATACACAAAGATTTCAGGACTTAATGTTTAACTGCCAAGAAGCTAATGTAAAGAAAATAAATGGCACTGATACTAAGCAAAGTGAAGGCCTGTCTTGAGAAAAAAAAGTCTGAATTATCAAAGGTCATTATAGGGAGAGCGACGCTATATGTGCTGTAGATGTGCTAGACCTGGCAGTACTGATGGAGGGGGATGTTAGTGGGATGCACAGAAGAATAGGGGTTAGCTTTAAAAAATAGCAAAGAGGGATGCATGGGTGGCTCAGTCAACTAAGTGTCCAACTCTTGTTTTTGTCTCAGGTCATGATCTCGCAGTTCGTGGGATCGAGCCCTTGTGTCAGGCTATGCATTGGCAGTGTGGAGCCTGCTTGGGGTTCGTTCTCTCTCTGTCCCTCCCCTGCTCGCATAATAATAAACGGGCACCTGGGTGGCTCAGTTAAGCGTCTGACTTCGGCTCAGGTCATGATCTCAGGGCTTGTGGGTTCAAACCCCATGTCAGGGTCTGTGCTAACAGCTCAGAGCCTGGAGCCTGCTTCTGATTCTGTGTCTCCCTCTCTCTCTCTCCCCCTCCCCTACTCAGACTCTGTCTTTCTCCTTCAAAAATAAACATTAAAAAAATTTTTTTGAATAAACATTAAAAAATACAAAGAAGGAAAGAACTATAGCTTTGGAGATGCAGAATAATCTTGATTTAAAAAGAGCATGGGTGAGTTTTTGAGCAATAAAATTGTGATTTTTCATTGAAGTCCTATGCTGTGGGGTTAGGGAAAATACAGAGGTACTGAGGGTTTGCTGAGGACAAACCAAGGGTGAACCGGGATGGAAGCAAAGTATGTGCAATGTGACTGCAGAATAGCAGTGAAGATCTAATCAAAGTCAAGAACCCAGGTGTCTTACCTACATTAACTTATTTCCTGCAATTGTGTCAACAGTACTGATGGATTTTCCTAGCCAAAAAAAAAAAAAAAAAAAAAAAAAGGAGGGAGAGAGGAAAGGAAGAGACAAGAAGAGACAAGAAAAGGCAAAGAATTCAGTGTATGTAACTAAAACTTCCTTCACCCATCAGCTTTCCAGATTTAATAATTCTAAAGATTTTCCTGGTTTCTTGTTGGTTGTCAGCACTCTACTCACTCTCTGGTCTTCAGGACTCAGCTCAGACATCAGCATTTCCGTATTGTATGTGCTCCATTCCCAACTCCGGTTGATAAAATACTCCAGCAAGGAAAGTGTTCTTAACAGCCGATTCATGAGCTTTGTCATCCTGAGGTAAAGATCAGATAGCAAATATCAGCAAACCACAGATGGCTGCTTCCCTGCTACTCTATAGGATGGAGGACAAATTATTTTTTGAGAAAATAGAAAAAATTTCCCTCTTTCCCCCAATTTCTTCAATAAAACATTCATATTTCTCTTTCCACATTATCTGTTGAATAAAGGAAGGGGATGAAACTAAAGGAGTCTGTTCTATTAGGCATTTTAATACCAACAACCTCCTCTTCTTCCTCTTTACTACCTTCCCTTTCTCAAGAGTAGCAAACATTTTAGAAACTGAGGCAGATACTGGAAAAGAACTTACTAGGTGACCACCTACCGTGTGGCACAGTGCTGGTACTTTGAAAAAAATATTATCTTTGCTAATTTTCATAATATCTCTGTCAGGTATTTATCTACATTTTATGAGTGGGTAGAATGAGCTTAATATCGATGAAGTGGCCATGATAACATAAACGTTCAAAGGCAAAATTCCAACCCAGTTTTGACCACTCTCAGAAAGCCTCTGCTTTTATGATCTCACCACTCTCTGTCTCAACTTCAGATGGCCCACATCTTGCAGTCCTGTGGTCAGGACTCAGACCAACTCTGCTGTGTGAACTCAACTTCACAACAACTTATAGAAAACTTTCATATATGCTCTTATTTGATACAGTATAAATCTGTGAGGAAGTAAGGATCTGTATTATTCATTTTCATCTTACAGAAGGGTTAACAGCTTCACAGTCATACAGCTACTGCTTAAGCCTAGATCTTCTGGCTACAGATCACTTTGGCCTGTAGAGCATTTCTCTTAAGCCAGTTTTGTCAATAGTGATTACTATAGTTGACCCGGTAATGACTTACACTATTTGGGGAATTTGGTCTTACTTCTGGTCAAATCCTAAAGCCTGTATACCCAGTGACTTATCAGGGACTTCTCTCATTGTATCATGGGAAATACTTAGGGTAGACTCATTATTCCCTGGCCCAAGCATTATAATAGGGTTCCATTTAGCTATTATTATCTAACATTTTTGCTATAGACTATTTTTATGCCCCTCCTCCCCAAATTCATATATTTAAATCTATTCCCACCAGTGTGATAGTATTTGGAGGAGAAGACTTGGGGAGGTGATGAGTGCCTCTCTATCTCTTGGGCTTTCTAGCATGAGAGGACACAGAGAGCTAGATGGCTAAGAACCAGGAAGCAGGCCCTCAACAGATGCTGAATCTACTGGCACCTTGATCTTGGACTGCCCAGTCTCCACAACTGTGAGAAATAAACTTCTATTATTTATAAGCCTCCCAGTCTACGATACTCTGCTATAGAAGACCAAATGGATGACAATCTTTATCCATTCTACAATTCTGATGGAGTTGATGTGATTTTAATAAATTTAATTTTTAAAAATCATTATAGAATATCCTATGTACAGAATTATATCAGCATAATTTATTTTAGAAAATACATTTATTACTTTTAGTTACAGAAGGTCTTCTTAGCCCATAAAATGTAAAAGCCATAAAGGAAAAGAGTGATTCATTTTATCATGTAAAAATCTAAAACTTCTTTAGTAATAATAGTGATTACTATATTCAATGCCCTCTTATACAAATATTATAAGTATGATAACTGTCCCTTTTTACAGGTGAGGCGGTTAGGTATTAGAGATAGTAGGACTCATATGGCTACCTTGGTGAAACCAGGATTTAAATCTGTAAGTCCTATTTTGAACTTCATGCTCTTAAGACCTGCACTGTAATGTAGTTCCCTTGTATTAGAAAAAGTTTCATAATTAAACATAGGAGATAAGAAAGTGACTTGGAGAAAATATACTAAATATATATTTACACATATACATATGAGTTTCTCTAAATAAGGACAACCTAAGAGAAAAATAGGTGAGAAACAGAGACAGACAACTCAGAGGAGAAATCTTGAATGCCCAATGACCATAGGAAAGCCTAGCCCCTCCAGCAATCAGGGGACTGCAAATCAAAAGAACAAAGAGATGCCAATCATTAATTTGACAATTCAAAAGATTGATTTTTGGCAAAGTATTGATGGGGGTAAGAAAAACCAAATTTTTACCCTCATGTGCTGATGTAGTGCAAATTGTCAAACTGACAAAACCTTCCTTTAGGGCAACCCAGCAGTAGTCACAAAATCCAGACATCCTCCAATCCAGCAATCACACTCCTCAGCTTCCTCCCCAGACCCAGTGGCACGTTCTAAAAAAAATGCATGTGCACTGACATTCATGACCCCATTGTTTGGAAGAGGGAAAAAAGAAAATCTGTAGGTTTGATTTACATACCTGTACACACCTCCAAGCAAAACTATGTGTATGTCTATATGGTTGTAAGTGCCTAAAAGATTATACACAAACACACCTGGCAAGGGAAAGGATCTCGAAGGATTCTGGCATTTTCTGCCATAAAGATGATTAAAATTCCTATGACCGAACAAACTTACCCATTTCCTACAAATATTACAGTTTAATTTCTCACAAACAAAATTCATAAAGATTTTTATTAGGTCCCTTCCTCCTGTTTTTCTTTTCTACTTAGGAAACTTTGCCCTTTCTGCAGGTCTTCTTCCAATCCTGATCTATGTTAAAGTCTTCAGCATTTCTGCCTACAATATTTGTTTTTTTCTTCTTTTCCCATCTTTATTTAATAAGCACTGCTAATAAGGATGGAAATTAAACATGCTGAGACTTCCTCTGTAAAGAGACTAGCACAGAAGGCAATGCTATTCATGCTCCTGATTCTTGCTTGCAGGAATTGCCTTTGGTAATTATAATGATGACTCCTCAGAGACAATATTCAAGACACAAAATTCAACTGAGACAGAGAAAGGGATATATGTCCTATGTCACACAGCTAGATGGCGACACAGCTGCCTCAGCATCCACACATTTCATTCTACCTTGTTCCCTTTATTTCTTTTCTTACCTCTAGGTGGCAGTAAATCTGGTTCGGATTTCTCCAGATCTTTCCTCTGTCCCCTGGAGCCTACTTTAAATTCTTCCCCTTAGCTTCTACATCCTATTTGTAAAATTGGCATACTGAGAATATCCTCTATGGCTTGTTATGAGAATGAAAACGAGATCATCCCACATCATTCTGTGTGTGAGTGTGTGTAAGTAAGTGAGGCTATTATCATTATTTTAAGATTACCTAACAATTTAGAAAACCCCAGACTTAGAGTCTCAGTTGCTTTCGTTTTGGTGGATGATTACTTGCTGAATTCACCAAGCAAGTTCTTCAATACCGAACTTCCTTTATTATGATGGAGGGTTTTTAAGGTAGGAGTCCCTTTGGGGCTTCTCACTACTACTGCTTCGGTTGGCCCCAAAGTTATATATATATATACACGCGCGTATGTGTGTGTGTATATATATATATATATATATGTACACGCGCGTGTGTATATATATATACACATATGTATGTGTGTGTACGTATATATATATATGATTTGGTTGTCACCTTTGATCCCGAGATGAAAGGAAAGCTAAGGACTTTGGGATCCTAATCTTCCATGTGGCAACACTCTTAAAACAATGGACCCAGCTTCTCACCTGGGCTTCCTTCCTGTGAGCCGCAGATAGAAGTCGTAGATGATAGCAGGGGCTCTGTGGCTGACTGCATTCCAGTACTGGCTTGTGATGGTATTGGATGTGAAGTCAGCATTCGGCCTCCTAAAAGCTCTCTCAAATGGGATTTTTTCAAAGGTTGCCAAGACTTGGAGTCCTGCAGAAAAAATAAGAGTACTAAATCCAGGCACATATAAGCCCATTGTGGTCAAGGCTGCAATGGATAAAAATGATAAAGGCTAATGATTTGCTGTGTAGACTCAAGAATCAATCTCTGAGAACAATGTTAAGGGATTTATGCCAGGCAAGAGGTCACCTGCAAAAATCAAACAATGGGAATGGTTATAAAGTGGGTCCTTTTCTTGAAACCGTACTCCAAAGCAACTTCTTGGGGAAATAGTTCTAGTCAATACAGTGAAGTATTGTTCAGAAAAACTTAAATCCATCATTTGGTTCCAAGGATTATCTAGTCTATTCTGAAGGCCCCAAGACATAACCTGAGGGCCTTATTTCCTAGGTTGGATCATTACTTACAGAACCATCCAGAAAGTTTCTTCACATTTTACTAAAACCATAAAGGGTTACTTAAAAAAAATTTTTTTAATGTTATTTTTGAGAGAGAGAGAGGGAGGGAGAGAGAGGGAGGGAGGGAGAGGGGGGGTGGAGAGAGAGAGAGAGAAAGCGTGAATGGGGGAAAGGCAGAGAGAGAGGGAGACCCATAATCTGAAGCAGGTTCCAGGCTCTGAGCTGTCAGCACAGAGCCCAACGTGAGGCTCAGATTCATGAACTGCGAGATCATGACCTGAGCCAAAGTCAGACACTTAATCGACTGAGACACCCAGGTGCCCCTGTTAAGAGGCTTATTAAAGCTTCATAAAGTTTAAGTAAAAGAGAATATCAAGGCAGGATTTCCTTATGTTGGTTCACTTTAAATACCAGTCTTTTACTTCTTGGGTATTTCTGCTTCTCTGGGAATATCCCAGACTCAATCGTCCACTCTTGTGTCCAGACTTTTTTTTCACAATTTTTTATATTTTTATATAAAACCTGGTTAAAAAATTTTCAAAAGAAACTAATTTAAATTCAATATTTATCTATGTAAAATTTTCAAAGACTATGTCTAGTTCATTCTTCAATTATAATGAAGATATCAGTTCTTATGGTGATATGATTATTGTCCTCCTTAAACAAGATTACCTGGAAATCTATATAAAATATATACACCTTACACAGAAAAGATTCTCAAGAAACATCTGGCCCAGGAATCTGGACTCTTTTCCTCCTAGAGGGATTCATAATCACTTTTAAGAATCACTAGTGAAGTGGTTACTGACCATCCCGGAGAGGCAAGAGACCTATCTTCTACTTCTATTTTAGGTGCCAGCCTCCATATGAATTTGAATAGATCTTTTATTCTCCCGGGGCCTCCTATGTAAAATACAGCAAGGCCACTCGATTATTTTTAAGATTACTTTCAACTGTGACATTGTATAATTTGATAAAACAGATAAGAACTTTCAGCATGGAGGAAGAATTTTGAATTTCAGAAATGTAATTTACAGGTTTTATTTAAGAGCGTAAGGTATCTTGTTTGCTTCTCTGAATGCCTTTTTTAAATAAGTGATATCATAATTCTGTTACTGATGTAGAGGAGATTTATTTCCAAATATTTTCAGAATTACTTAGATACATGATCTAAAGAGCTGGAAATATGATCTGAAAAACTTTGATGGTAGTAGATAATTTCATCTCATTTTTACTGAAGTAGCAACTTTGCAAACAGAATAGCATAGCAGAGTGTTCTGAATTGGAAATCAGATTCTAACAAATGAAGTACATTTGATTTTTTTCTATATCTAGTATATAAACAAAACTAGATGTTCTAAAAGTTTCAGATATTTGGAAGACAATCAACTCCTAAATTGAAAAAGAAGTACAAGATTGGTTACCTAATTTTCTATTACATGCAGGATTAATTACTTCAATTGAACAAGATACTTTCAAGGTCACACGTAAGGCTCACTGTATAAATCAATGAAGAGTATTGCTGACTCAGTAACAAAAGTTAGTATTATTGAACTTTTCTAAATCTACTTGGTCATTGATCATTTCACAGTCTCAGTGATGGAGCAAGGGGGCAAGGGATATGCACATGGGAGCAGCTGCCCCAGCAGGAGTATTTCATCACGGACATTACTTATAATTGCTGACTTTTGCTCAGTTTTCTTGATTTTTAAAATATTTATAGCCACTGGACCTCTTATTGTTTACAAGCATGTAGATATTCCACTGACCCCCTTTCTCTGATAAACCACAGTACATTCTAGTTAACTCTGACACATTTATAATTTCTAATTATTTCATCTTTTTTACTAATTTTTTATCTTTTTCTCCCATTAGACTCCAAGCTCCATAACACATTTTGTCAATCCCCACCCCACCCCCATGCTAGACACTCATAGGGTGGGGGCAGGCACTACTAGTTATGTAGTTACATCTCTATACACACTTACCCATTTTGCCCCAGTTACAAGGATTGAGGTTACCAGAGGTACAGTGGTAGATTAATGTTGATTTAGGTCTGAAAAATGAAATAAAAAATAAATACAACCAAATGAAAGACTAACGAAAGAAATATAAGGAAAAATAACATTTAAGCAAGGTTATCTCAGTAATTTCTATAAGAAAGGCAACATGTCCATCTTTTGTTCCTTCTTTGGGTAAAACAAAATGGAAGAAGACTAGGGAAATATGGGTGTTCGTGCATGTGCATACAGAGATCTCACATAGGTTGATGTATTTAAGCAGCAAATGGAGGTACCCTGACAATGAGAAAGCAGGTCACATTCCTTACATGGTTATTGGCCAAAATGTAGGCTATGTTTTCTCCTAAATCCAGTTAGGCCCTGCTGGATTGGAAAACATCTAAATGACTGACTTTAAATAAGAAAATTTTAATTCTGTTTGTCATTTACTACCAAAGCCAAATATATAAACAATTTTTTTTGTACTAGGAAACAGCCCCCCATATGGTGAGCTGAGCTTTTGGCATTTATCAGGAAATGAGCAGTTCTATAAAATATAAAAGATGCCCTCATTTCACCCACTCTTATCTCCTTTGCCTTGAAAAAGGAAGCTGTATTTTAAATTACTGAATAGAAAGAAAAGTTTTTCTGGTTATCAAAAATTTTATGATTAAATGATTTAAAGAGTTTGTAGTTTATCATCAAAATACGCTTCGGTATTTATAAAACACCTCCGTGCATACATGATGGCATATTTGAAACTATATAAAATATTAATTCCTCTTTCACATTTGGGGTCTTCTACAATCAAATGCATATAATAAGCCTAACATATTCACTTTCCTCCTCATCAAATCTTTGCAAGCTGGCTTATGCATGCACACCTGTGAACTGCTGTGTACCATCCTACAGCCAACGTGAGATTCACGACTGTATCAACTGGAATTAAATCTGCCACCGCCATCGGAGTAGCCCTAATGGACCGAAGAAACCCCTTCCCAGCCTGCACAGGAGAAAAGAACATAAAATGGGTTTTAAGTAATAATTGGGGCTAATACTAATGCCACTAGTAATAACAGTTAACGCTGACCCGTTGCTGACTAGGTTATTGTGCTAAAGCTGACGTCTCTCAGCCTATCCAACCCCCCAGCCAAGTTCATCTCAAATGCCAACATTTCCATAGTGGTCCTCAGGTTCCTTTAGGGAGTGGAGTTCCTCAAATTTGTGAGAGGTTAATATATTTAGTTAATTAATAAACACCAACTAGTTTTTTCACATTTAATAGTTAATCCATAAGATTTTAAGAATTAAGGTTTCCCAAATTTCCCACTAATATTAGTTTACCATTTCTTAAGTGATATCATTTGCTGCTAGTGCCTACTAGCTTACAAACAACAGTAGACACTAAAAGTTTAAGAAACACTTTTAAAAATTAGGGGCACCGGGGTGGCTCAGTTGGTGGAGTGTCCGAACTCTTGATTTTGGCTTAAGTCATGATCTCATGGTTTGTGAGTTCAAGCCCTACATCGGGCTCTGTGCTGATGCTGTGGAGCCTGCTTGGGATTCTCTCTCTCTCTCTGCGCCTTCTCCCCCCCCAAAACAAATAAACTTTAAAAAAATTAATAAAATTCTACCATTCCACAGTTTTTTATTACTTAGGAAAAGGCACCACTTTTTGTTCAGTATCTTAGTTCACCAATCACCGATGTTATATAGATGTCAGAAATGGATATTATTCACATTAATAAAGAAGTCAGTTAATAGTCATGTTTATTGACTTTATGAAGTTATAAATGCCCTGCATATTTCCAGCATTGATTTGCAGTGGTTAGTACTTTCTTATGTTCCTAATTTCTGTTTTCTTGTAACTGTTTCTCCTTCCTTTGGACATAAGAAATCAGTTTGAAAAGTTTTAGAAAATCTGAATAAATGTGCAGCTTTATAAATAATATAATGAAACTCATTTTAGGATCATGTTAAAATAATTATGTTCTAAGTTACCATATATTCACTGCAACTACGCTTTAAAGAAGAAAGAATTGAAGGCAAGTAGAGAACAAAAAGAGAGGGGCTACCAGAGAAAACAAATCAGAAGGAAGTTCACTGTCACTGTCTTTGACAAGTAGTCATAATTCACTGTCTTATATTTGTATGTTAGTTCACATTGGACCTAGCTCTGAGAAGAACAGAAGCATTCTGAAGCATGAGATTTCTAATAAGATTTAAATTCAGGGAGAGAATTGAATCCCCATTCATTGTCCTAAAGAGTAGAGTTGTAGTTCTGGTCTTAAGAGTGTTTCAGCGTGAACTGTGAACTAGGTCACCCCTCGCATCAACTACATCAATCTTCAGTGCAGGGAGAAAGCCACTGATGTTGACCTACAGCCACCACAGACATTCCTCCTTGGTTGTGGGAGGATTACTGGTGAAAGGTATTTCCTATATTTGTCAATTTTTATATGTGAAAAATTTGTGCCAATGGGTGGTTCTCTTTCTTGTATCTGTTGAGAACCAGTTATTGATGTGTTTATATATATATATATATATATATATATATATATATATGTAAAATTTCTATCCACATACATAAACTCTTATATGTGTATTATAATAAAAAAATTTAGTAATCTTTGAGAATGTGACTTTTATTGCATCCCCAATTTGCTGTACTCATTCAAGCTATTAATAGCAAAAAGGAGGAAACAGCCCCATCTTGTGATGATCAAAGGGAAATACAGACATGGTCATTGCTCAGATTTTTCCAAAAATAAAACACCTAAATCGTAATTGATATCACAGTACCTCTGTTTTCCTGATAACAAAATCTACAAACAATACAAGTAATTTCATCCTGCCTCTATTTTCCAATCAGCAAAACTGAGATTAAATTGCTTCAATAATAATAAAGTAACATTTACGGTTTGGGATCAATGAAGCTAAAGTTAACACTAAGCATTTCCTCACCATTCCTCCACTACATTTCAAGTAGTTGTTTCTACTGTATTATACATACCGCAATAATGAGTCCACTAGGTCCATTTAAGTTATCAACCCAACCCTAAAAGAAAAAAAGATCTCTATTGGTCATACATGTCAGAAAACCATAATATATTGGTAACATCTGCAGTCAGATCTTAATAAATTTGAAAAAAGAGCACTGAGACAACAGCCAATAAAACAGTCTAATCCAGTTTTTCTAAGACCAGAGACAAAGATCAGTGGCAAAGCAGTGGATATTTCTGCACTTTACTTGTAAAAGAATGAAGATTCTGCCACCATTCTGGAGGAGTCATGGAGAATTTCAAGTTGTCTTATGACATCTTACAGGCTAAATTGCACCTTGTCTTAATATCATAACCTGCCAACCCATTCATTGACCATTGTTTTTCTCCACCTCAGGCCTGATTTTAACTCAAATCAAACATGATTTGTAGGAATTACCCATTTCTTGAAAAATGTGAAAAGTCATTGTGTCCATACTGTACTTGCATTAGCTTCTTAGACATGTTAATGGGAAGGATATGTTCAGGAGAAGTTAGAGGAAAGTATCTCTTTGAGTTTGTCTCCTAAGCCCTAAGCAAGACAGTTGACCTTATTATGTCTGTTTCTTTATCTGTAAAAGTCAAAAGTGTGTGTGTTACATAGGAGAGGAGAGAGAAAAGAGAAGATGAAGGGATTGTTGAGTCTTCCACTAGCGACCAGGCCCTACACTAAACATTCCTCATGCATTGTCTCATCTGACTGGCTCTCCAAAGTGGGTCCGGTATTGGGCTAAAATAGTATTATCCCAGTTTTATAATTGAGACCACTCAAAAGGTTCCATTGTCAGTAAGTAGTACAGCTCAAACTTGGGGGGCCCTAAAGCTTCACAAAATTGCTTCAAAAAAGATGGTATAATTTAGTGTACTTTCAAAAGGATTTTGCAAAATACAGACACAAAAATTATTATTCCTACACTGAGAATCTTCTGTGAACTTTGTGATTCTTATTTTCCCTGGCAGTTGTAATACTACCAATTTGGCCATCAAGAACATTCTGGTTTATTTAAACTATAGAGGGGAAGCCAAGAACTAAAACTATCTCCCATGGAATTTTCAGACTAGAGTTAATGAGAAGCGAATTTAGATCTCCAGCCAACTCTAGGCTCCCAGAGGAGCATCATGCTGGACAGATCTGAATCAAACATGGAATTTTGTCCTAATACAATGGGTTCATGTTTGATTTTCTGCACTAAGCTATACATTCTGAGAAGAGAGAGGCAGAGAGAGGCAGAGAGAGGCAGAGAGAGGCAGAGAGAGAGAGAGAGAGAGAGAGAGAGAGAGAGAGAGAGGGACAGGACATCAGAAAATAACTAGGGGAGAAGGACACTGGTTTGGAAGCAAAGCAAGGAATCTGGAATCCAGGTGAGTGGCCTTACCGGGAAAGGCTCC
Organism: Cryptoprocta ferox; assembly: GCA_028646485.1. Lineage (NCBI taxonomy): Eukaryota > Metazoa > Chordata > Mammalia > Carnivora > Eupleridae > Cryptoprocta > Cryptoprocta ferox. The sequence continues at coordinate 74,966,219 of CM053571.1, forward strand.
TGCCAGGTCGCTCCCACAATGGAGGGCCTTATGATGGCAATGTTTAGGTTCTCACTCTCCTGATGCACCACCATTTCTCCCAAGGCCTTGGTGTACGTGTAAGTATTGGGCCGATCCCCGATCAGCTTGGGTGTGATCTCATCAATAATAGCATCATCTAACCACCTGAGGGGAGTCAGAGTACAAAAGAATTCTAGCAACATACGTTAGACAATAGACAAAAAAAAAAAAGAAAGAAAGAAAGAAAAAAAAAGGAAAAAAGAAAGAAAGAAAAAAAAAAAGAAAAGAAAAGAAAATTCCCAAACAAGACCCTGCGAGATACAATCAAACAACACTTTTCATTTCTTGCTTGAGTTCTGGAATTCGGACAAGTCACAGGATACCAAGGTTGAGTGAGCATCTGTCCAAATCCTGTGTGCTGAATGAGCTCTTTGTTCTGTGCTGCTAAGCCCAATCTCACCAGTTGAATCCTGTTCCTTCCCATGTAGATCGATAAATTCAACAGCGATGCAATCTACTACTTTATTACGCTTGATCTCTAATTACCACCAATTATTTCCTCTCCAACCGGTTCAGGAGCACATCTGTGAGCCCCAGTCATGCCCAGTTCTGGATTCACAGAGTTGAGAGGCTCTCATCCGGGGTGCTTCAGTGGCGGCCGCACTCATTTGGTGTTGTCCAATTAACACCTAGTGCACCGATCTTGCAACCCTCAGCTTTTCGCTTTTAAAATTCCGATCAATGCCTCAACAAATAAAAGCAACTACATTTGGCAGGCTTACAATCTGTTTTAGCAAATCTATGAAATGCATTTTGAAGCTCTATTTGTAGTCTCTGGTAACAACTTGGTAACTATTTCCAGAGATTTCCCATGAATTCTGAAGTGCTCTAGTAACTATGAATAACCTGTCAAGTGGAGTGATTATAGTGCGCTGAAGCCGCTTTAATAGAATGATTATTGAATACCTGTACTTACAGAAAGACATGTATCATGAATAACTGAGTTACCATTACATCAACCTAATCTCTTTTTTAAAGATGTCAGAACCAGTTTGATAATCCCAAAGTCTATCTGCAATAAAATCATCATCAATTAAATGTTCAGGGTTTCTCTTAACTGGCAGGACGATTTGGCTAAACATTTGATATAATACAGTTTTTAAAAATTAGGCTACCTGTGGGGAATCTGGGTGGCTCAGCCAGTTAAGCGTCCAACTCCTGGTTTCAGCTCAGGTCACGATCTCCTGGTTCGTGAGATGGAGCCCGCATCGGCTCTGCGCTGACAGTGCTGAGGCTGCTTGGGACTCTTTCTCTCCCTCTCTCTCTGCCCCTCCTGCCATCCCTTTCTCTCAAAATAAATACACTTAAATACCTAAATATGCTAGTGTGATTTTTATAATCAATGTGTTTGGTACATTTATTCCTATCTGAAAAGACTGAGCTCAATCATACTATTTTGATTGTAGGAAAACCTTAGCTTTGCTCCCATGACAAATTTTTGAGCATTTAAGATGTGCTTATGCCAAGACTTCAGACACACAACTCTCAATTTTAATACCTCTCATTGGACATTGGAGTGTCTACAATGTTTTGCTTTTCCTTGCTTTGCTGCTATTAATGCTGCATGTTTGCTAGATACTCAAATGCCTTTTGATTTAAATTGAATAGGGAGAGGTCGGGAAGTTCCCAGAATAAAAACAACTCCAAATAGTTAGAAAAATAGAAGATTTCCAATTAGATGGCCACCTGAGGGTTGGGACAAAGTGTGTGGGATGATGCAGGAACCTCTCCATCTTATATTAATGTTACCTTTACCTCATCTTGTTTAATGGTCAACAGGGAATTAACTGACCTAAGACCATTTTCTTTCACCTGCAAACATACACAGATTACAAAAACTGGGTCAGAGGGAATATAGCCTGATTCCAAGAAGGTTGTAAGAAAACATCAGAACCAGCCGTGCACCAGGATTATATGTCACATGACTGTCACCAGCTGTTGTCACTAACGTTAGTGTGCGTGGAAAGGGTAATTCTTGGAGGCTCTACCAAACTTGGTGAGTTAGCTTATCTTAGAAAATGTTGGTTCTATAGGTTTCTAAGAACACAAGTGCAAAAGAAGTTGCAGTGCTCTGTAAATGGTCTCCCCTCTACTGGTCATAGTGCTACCTGTATTCTAGAGCATTATCTTTCTCTTCTATAGCATCGATCTTTTTACTTGTGAAAAATGGCAATAATTCCATCTGTTCTAAATTTTCAGGTTATCACGAGAACAAACAGGAATATTCATAACTGCACTTATTTGATTTGATAAAACAAAATGAGCCAATAAATCGAAGGCATTTTTATTTTTGGTAAAAGAACCAAGGAGCGTGTATCTACAAAGGTAATAGTTGGTTTGAAAATACCTTTTCTTGGGTGCCTCAGTGCCTCAGTCAGTTAAGTATCTGTCTCTTGATTCTGGCTCAGGTCATGATCTCATGGTTCCTGAGATAGAGCCTCATGCTGGACTCTGCACTGACAGTAAAGAGCCTGCTTAGGATTCCCTCTTTCCCTCCCTCTCTGCCCCTCCCCTGCTAGCACTCTCTTTCTCTCTCTCTCTCTCTCTCTCAAAATAAATAAATAAACTTAAAAAAATAATAAAATAACTTTTCTGTTTTTTAATTTTAAAGTATTGTTAAAGTATTTTAAAGAGAGAGAGAGAGAGAGTGTGTGTGTGCATAAGTGGGGGAGGGGCAGAGAGAGGGGGGCACAGAGGATCGGAAGCAGGTTCTGAGCCGCCAGACAGCAAAGAGCCTGATGTGGGGCTTGAACTCATGAACCCTGAGATCATGACCTGAGCTGAAGTCAGATGCTTAAATGACTGAGCCACCCAGGTGCCCCAAAATACCTTTTCTAATACAGCCAAACAACCCGTTGCCTATCTCATCCAGGAACTTCCTGGGTTCAAAGCGGACACGGGTGTAATAAGCATACACATGCATTGGGGACCTATAATCAGTTCATGCTCTTCTTTACCAAAGTCTGATTTGCTGCTGGTTGTTCTCAATTTGTTTTTAAAATAGTAAATAAGACAGCACAGAAAAAGACACTCTATAAATAAAAGTACATTTCTAAAATTAACCAAATGCTCTTCAGTGTACCTAAGATGTTTTGAACCCATGGGTCCTAGATTCTAAACTTCTACTTAAATTGCTGGGGCGCCTGGGTGGCTCAGTAGGTTGAGCATCCAACTCTTGATTTCGGCTCAAGTCACAATCTTACAGTTCATGAGTTCAAGCCCTGTCAGGCTCCAGGCTGCTAGTGCAGACCCTGCGTGGGATTCTTTCTTTCTCTCTTTCTCTCTCTCTTTCTTTCTTTCTGTCTCTTTGTCTCTCTCTCTCCCTCCCTCCCTCTCCCTGCCTCCCTCTCTCAAAATAAATAAACTTACCATGAGATCATGACCCGAGCCAAAGTTGGACGCTTAGTGGACTGAACCACCCAGGTGTCCTGATAAACATCTACTTAAATTGCTTCAAAAGAAGCAAAAAGTTATTGATTTCAGAAAGCAACGTACATACAATTTCCTCTAAATATTCCTTTTGGGGGGGCTTGAGACTTACTGAATCATTCTTCTACTATCAGTAATTTCATAGTTGAATACTAAATGAAATAGCAAGAGGAATGTGTATGTTCCTCCTAGGTTTCTTACGCAACACGCAGGGCAAGACTAGCGGTGTATCAGATGAAGCTGTCTGTTGCCTCATGGTTCATTCTCCCCTCTCATCCCACGACCATATTAATGTTCCTAAAGCCCACTTCATCAAAGTCTTTTTTTGATTAAAACAAAACAGAACAAACAACCAAAGCCAACCTCACGCACATGCACGTGCGCGCGCACACACACGGCCCTCCTTCAGTGGATCCCCATTGCCTACAGAATTAAATACAATCCTCTCACATGGTACTCAAAATGTTCATATGGACCCAGCCATCTTCCCAGCTTGACCTCTAACAGCTTCCCTACAGGTAACACACACGTGCGGCCGAAGTGGACTGACAGCCAAATCCCAAACATGCCCCCGATTTTCCTGCTCCAGTGGCCGTGCCTAGTATGTGCCCCCCATCTCTCCTACCCACACTGTGCCTCCTCTTCAGTCTGTGTCCTATGCCTGCCTATCTTTATAGAGCCTTTCTACCTCCGCCAACTCCATCAAACTTAATATGTCCCACTTCTTCTACCACACTCCATATATAATTCTACCCTGTTCTATCTTGTGTTTTATTATGAGCTCCATGAGAGCACAGTCTATATTTTAAGAAAGCACCTTTTAATCTCTCACACTGCCAAGTATGTGGGTGTACCGAAAAGACTGTAGCCATGTGACCAGAATCATGTGGCCATGGAGAAAAATGGTGTCTCTGTAACTTATTAGCTGAGAGACTTCTGAAGAGTGACTTAGCCTTTCTGAGCTTTTGATCCTTTATTAGCACAGCAGTAATGATACTATCAACTCTACGATATTGTGGTAAGGAACAGAATGTCTGTGAAAGTGTCTTTACTCAAAATAATTGCTCAGTGATGATTCATAACTGTCCTTCCCTTCTTAATGCATATTTACTAGACTGATTTAAGTATGCTAAATAAAGCAGTAAATATTTATGGATCCACTTTTCTAGTTCCAGACTCTAGTTATTTCAAGTTTTTACACAGGTGCAAAAATCCTTTTCTTTTGTCTCCCCTACGAGATGGTAACTTGGCCCGAAAAATATGGAAAGCACCAATCCCAAGCCCTATGTTTTCTGGTTAGTTATGTGCATTTTTATAATAATCATTCTAGGGGCACCTGGGTGGCTCAGTTGGTTAAGCGTCCGACTCTTGGTTTCTGCTCAGATCATGATCTCATAGTTGGTGAGATCAAGCCCCGCATTAGTGCAGAGCCTATTTGAGATTCTCTCTCTCCCTTTCTCTCTGCCTCTCTCTCAGCCCCTCCCTGGGGCTTGCTCTCTTTCTCTCTCTCAAAATAAATAAATACACTTAAAAAGATAAATAAACATTCTACTTAAGCTGTTATTCTGGAAAATTGGAATTTCATTGGCAATCCCTGATCCAATCATGCACAGGAATTTCTAAAGGTAAATATCACCAACTTTAGAAGCTAGCTATACAAAGACAGGGAGATAGATGTGTAAGAAAGGTGGCACAATTCCAAGACCAAATGCCTGCTGTAGTTGGCACAAGGGAAGAAGACACTGGCAGGTAGAAGAGTGAGGAGAGTCCATTGTTTAATGCTGATTAATGGCCATGCTTGTCATACTAATAAGAAGCATTAACTCCTAATTTATTATTCAAATGTGGCTGGGGCGCCTAGGTGGCTCAGTCAGGTTAAGTGTCCAACTCTTGCTTTCAGCTTCAGGTCATGATCTCAAGGTCATGAAAGACAGCCCCACATTGCACTTTGTGCTGAGTGTGGAGCCTGCTTAAGATTCTCTCTGTCCTCTCCCTCTGCCCCTCCCCTGCCTGCACACACTTGCACTCCATCTCTCTCTCTCTCTCTCAGAAGAAACATTTTTAAAAAAGAAGAAAAAATGGGCTGTCAGAAATAGGGATAAGATATGGGCATATAGGTATTTTACACATAGGACTACACATCTCCAGGTATAAGCTTGCTATGGAATTCTGCCATCTATTCTCACGTTTGTCTAAACGAGCAAACAAGCAAACACACATCAGCCAGGACTGTGCAAACAATGGTCGTCTCGTTCCATCAACAAAATTTCATTCATTCAGCAAATATTTGAGTCCCTACCAAGAGCTGGCAATGAAAGCGAGAAGAAACAAGAGACATTCTCTTCCTTTGTGAAACTCACTGCACAAGAGAGAACGTAGATACACAACCAGCTATTTAGAATGACCCGTGTCAGAGCAATGATAAGGATGGGCACGGGGACAATGGCAGCTCCAGAGGAGGCCACCTCAGTGCAACGGCTTCCTGGGGACAACTCTGATGTCTGAATAGGAATGAACCAGGGAAGCAGAGGTGGAAGTAGTTTCTAGAAACAGAACCATCATAAGCCAAGGCAGAGAGGTGTGAGGGAGAGGACTGATTCCTTCAATGTGGCTGCAGCACAAGTGTGAGGGAGGCTGATGGAGATGATGCCGGACAGGTGGTCCTGAATGTAAGACTGTGAGTGAGTCATGTGCGGTTGTGACTTTTCCCTGTTATTATTATTATTTTATTTTTTAAAATAAAACCTTCGTTCCTTAACTGCATGCAAAATATATTCTGTAGAGACAAAATTTATTTCATTTTTAGTTCTGGTTGGCTGTCTATTTTTAAAAATAATTATACTCTTTGGAGAACAGAACATGATAGACATAAATTTTGTACAAGTGTCAATTACAGTTTGATCATAAATCAGGTAGCAATTGCCTGCCTTTACTGGGGGATATATGGTGGGGAAGGATGGAAAGTACTGAACACCTGGAGATAAATCAACTCCTCTTCTGAGAGATGAGTTTATTCTTGTTTGAAATCTAGGGGTATCGAGTGTCTGGACACAGCTTGGGAGGGAGGAGGTGCTGTGGAGGGGCCCCTTACGACATGTGAACTGAATCTCATTTCCAATCTCTTTTCTCTGGCAAACTGTCCGAGACTTTCGGTGCTGCCTCACATCACGCTGTGATCTGTCAGGGGCTTGGATGGGTCAACAGTGGAGTGAGCCTTTGGAGTCTCAGCAGTAGAGTCTGGAATCAAAGCAGGTCTGCTCCTTTCCTGGGCACACCAAATACGTAAGCACCACATTTAGCAAGAGACAGCACTGTAAGAGGGCAGCTAACTGACAAACAATTTGATTCTGTCTGAAAATGCTCTGGGCGTCAGAGCATCTTTTCTCCAGCTATCCTGACAAGCTCTGGACTCGGAAGGTTCCTTTGCACCAGTTAAGCAAATCATCGCTTATCAGTGACTTTAGGTAACCTCTGGTCCTTTAGATGACTTTCATTCTTCTTTGTCCTGGATATTTTAAAATGACAGGTAAAAATATCTATTCTCAGAGCTTTAGGAGATAAAAATGTTTGCCCTGAAGGGAATGAACTCTTGATTTAGCTAAGCTTCATTTTAGAAAGTATATCTTAAATAGAAATACAGTATTATATGAAATTAAAATCTGACAAATTTCACTGTGAAATAGTCTATTTTCTCTGCCGTATTACTTTTTTGCAGAGTTTTTTTTTTTTTAACAAGGTAAACTTGGTAAATTGGACAGAAGAATGAAGATGCAGAAAACAAAAATGTATTTATTCTGAGACCGTGGTCACGTTCTAAGAAGAAGGTGGCTCCTGTTAGCAGGTGAGAAGAGGAAAATGCTAGACCACTATTTTTCCTTCTCTCTTTTTTTTTAAATTTTTTAATATTTATTTAAATTTGTTAATATTTTTCCTTCTTAATAGGACTATAAGGAAAGTGTATCTGGGCCTAACAGACCAAGAGACTGGCAATTTTTGCCAGATCTGGGAGGATTTCTGCTTACCTATTAGTTCTTCTTTATTAACCTTTTGATTAACTGCTTTTAAACAGTCTCTACCACAACTGCTTTCCATAACTCCATTTATCATCACTACAAAATCGGCACTATTGTTATCCCCATTTCACAAATGAAGGAACTAAGGATCAGAGAGGCCAAGGAACTCACTTGAAGTCACACAGATAGAAAGCTGCAGAACCCCTGTGGGTCTGACTCCGAAACCTTTCTTCTGCACTTTCATATTGGATGCTCTACTTCTTTTCTCTAGTGACCATCCGAGCTCATTAAGAAGTGAGAAACCACCTCTACGAAAAGTATTCCCATGCACCTCTTGCAATCCTCAACTATTTAACAAAACTTTTCCATAGGATTTTTCTATGCCTGGTCTCTCCCACCACCAAGTTCTATACTTCCCCACCTTGGGAATGACAGGAATCACAGGGACAGGGTAGCAAAAACTAGCATCTTTTCAAAGCATACAGTTTCAAGGATGTCTCACTTTGTTACCTCATTTATGAATGACTACAAAGAATCAGAGAGAACAGCAATCTGGTCACCTCTTGACAACCCCACCCTCGTCTGACCCAACTTACTCCATGGAGTCGATGATTTGTTTTGGCTCCACAGGGCATGGATAGATGACTTCATCGATGTGCTTCAGGTTACAATTTGAAAAGGCAGTAGAGATATGTATGAAGGCTTCAAGCTTTGGCATCTGACTGGCCATAAGCAAGAGCTGCTGGGTGGCAGTGACATTAAGTTGCACCGCATGCCTGCAGAAGATGAGCAGAAGGAAGGACAATGAGGCAACCCAGCATCCTGGCTTGCTGGAACTGTATCTACTCCAATAACTTGCATGTCCATCTTACTTTTGTGGCTGCACCAAAGGACCAGGAAGATGGGGCTCCTCCGTGGCTCAGTTAAGCGTCTGACTTTGGCTCAGGTCATGATCTCATGGTTCGTGGGTTTGAGCCCCGTGTGGGGCTCTGTGCTGACAGCTCAGAGTCCAGAGCCTGCTTAGGATTCTGTGTCTCCCTTTCTCTCTGCCCCTCCCCCACTCACGCTTTGTCTCTCCCCATCTCTCAAAAATAAATAAAACATTTTAAAAAAAAAAAGGACCCAGAAGAAAAGTATGAGTCGTGGCTACGCAGTTATGTGATGCCTGGAATGTTTTATATGTTGATTTTGCATTCTGTGCACATAAACCTATTCAGGGAAGTGTTGTGCATAGTGCATGTAGAGATCACTTGGTTCTAAATCAGCTGGAAGGGGGGAAATTCATAATCCTCTAAATTTGTAAAGGGGCTTCTCAAGCAGCCATTAAAAATATAAGAATACATAAACTGAGCATTTGATTCAAGAAGTGGAAAATTCAAATAAATTGTAGGGGAGCAACAGTGGATATAGGATGAGAAATATACAGGGCGCCTGGGTGGCTCAGTCAGTTAAGCATCTGACTTCAGCTCAGGTCATGATGGCCAGGTCTGTGAGTTTGAGCCCTGTGTCGGGCTCTGTGCGGACAGCTCAGAGCCCGGAGCCTGCTTCGGATTCTGTGTCTCCCTCTCTCTGCCCCTCCCCGGCTCACGCCTCTGTCTCTCACTTGCTCTCAAAAGTAAATAAACATTTAAAAATTTTTTTAAAAAAAGAATGAGAAATATGCATTTGTATTGCAAAGGTCTGGGTCAGACATAAAAACTGATGTCAAAATACTGAATTTTAGCTTACAGAACACACAGTTCTATAAACACAGTATGTGTGACAATGAAATAGTTCCTTCTAGAAATAATATGGCTTATTACCTAACTAAAAAAAGAAAAACTAAATGATCCTCTATATGTATTTTGAAAAGTTTTGAAATGACATTCAATATCCATTTCCAATTTAATTTTTAAAATTCACTAAAAGAAGAATAAAATGATTAAAGTATATGTATTTCACTTTGCTGGCTTGTATCTTGCTTCATGGTGAAAAATTAGGAACACTGCTTTTAAAGTCAGGGCCAAGAAGGATGCCTACCATCACTACTACTAAATATTGTTCCGAACTTCCACCTTATAATTAGAGAGGAAAATAAAATTAATTAACAGATATAAAAATTGTAAAGGCAGTCACAAAAATTGTTACCAGATTACATAATTGTATTTCTGGAAAACAAACAAAAGATCTAAAGAAACTATCCTGGGATATGCAATAATTAATTCAGTAAGGTGTCCATTATAAAAGTTATGTAAACAGAAAAAAATTGGAGAATAAAATGGAAGAAAGGCACAGAATCAAAACCGAACATTTGAAAAATATATCAAATTAATAGTAAATGAATAGACTATATAAAGAAAATTATAAAACTTCATGGAGGGTCACAAAAATTGAATAAGCAATATATTGTTCTTGATAGGAAGAATGAATTGTTTAAAGATGTTAAGTTTTTCTAAATTAGTTGACATATTCAAGATAATCCTAATCAAAATACCAACTTTTTAAGAACTCGGAAAAATTATTCTAAGTTGAATCAAGAAGTATAGCAGATGAGAATACTAAGGAAAATTCTTTAAAAGGAGAACAATGTGTATATGCTTGTCTAATAAAATAAAAATTACAGTAATAAAATACTGTGGTATTGGAAGAAAACCCTAATTAATGGAACAAAATAAGGAGTTCAACAATGAAAATTTAGTATGAGTTTCATTTTAAATAAAGCGTAAAAGTAAATCATTTAATAAATGTTGCTTAAGAAGTAGCCATCTGTTAGAAATGTTTTCAAAAGCTACTCTACGTTCACACCCACACAACTTTTTCTTTTTATAGAATTTTCTTATTTCTCTTTACAGGCAAATGAACTTTAAATGGGTCAAAGACTTTAACGTGACTATGAAGCAATAACAATTCCAGAAGAAATTATGAACAACTGCATAAATAATAAAAATAGCTGAGGGCAAATGATAAACTGTTAAAATATTCTGAGACTTATAAAAGATAAAAAGTTAATATGCTAAATCTTCCAAGAAGTCTTAAAATTGACAGGAGAAAAATGTTTGAATAGAAAAACAGGCAAAGAACATGAATAGGCATTTCACAAAAGAATAAAATGCCAATCAGTATTTCAACATCTTCAACTTTTTAAATTATCAATGAAATAAAAATCAAAATATGCAGTGGCATTTCCATTGTATTTGCCACATTAAAAATAATTAAAGAATTCTCATACAGTGAGACTGTGGGTGTCAGAAATGAGCATTCATGTGCACAGGGACAATGTGAATCAGTAACTCCTCTTTGGAAAACAATTTATCATTACACGCCAACACATAAACTGTTTATAACCTGGGCACATCTAGTACATCTCTAATAATTTTACTTCTGGACACTTACACAAAGTAAAGCACACAATGGTTTACAAAATACAAGCACAGACATGTTCATTGAAGAGTTTTTTATAATAGTGAAAAATTAGAACAATCCAAAAATATTCACTAAAACAGAACTGGTCAAGTATTTTATATACATGGACAATGGAATGTCATGTAGTCAGTCATTAGATATTATAAAAGAATATGTATTGACAATAAAAGACATCCAAAAGTAGAATTGAGCAAGTTGCTAAAACATTATCGATATGATGCCATTATGTTTTGGCAAAGTTGAACATAAATCTGTTTTATATGGATGCATAAAGAAAAGTTGGAATGCATCCTCTCCATGATATTAAATGGTTATCTCCAGATGATGAGATTTTTGGAGAAGTTTTACTTCTTTGTATTTTTTTTTCATTGAGAATATATATTTTTAAGAGAAACCACAGAGGAACTCACACACACACATGTGTGTGCACACGTGTACACATACAAGCTGTGAGAGGGAGAATGTACCTTAGAGGGTCGTCAAAGCGCACAGTGGCCGCACAGTGGAAGATAATGTCCGTGCAGGAGAGAAGCTCTTGCATGTCCTCCTTGCTGATGGCGAAGTCATTCTGATTGAGATCTGCGTAGACCGCTCTGATCTTCTCATGCACATTTGGACAAACTTCTTTGACCTTTTCAAACAGCTAAAACATAAACATATATCAACATGCAGAGAATGGCATCACTACCACGTTGTTCCTGTTTTCGCTGACTTGTTCCATGATCTTCCCCAAACCTGGTTTTATTTGTAATATCACTCAAAGAAGGCGGACTCAAGAGCCATTTGTTTTCTTTCATGTGATTCGGTCAGCACAGTACAATTTCCGCTCCTCTTAATTTGACAAACATTCGAAAAATCAGTTCTAATTATCAGTAAGGAGTATATTTTGAACTTTTCCTGCAGGGGAAAGGAGGGTGAGAGTAAGTCATCCGTATCCTGCCCCATCCTCCTTTCTCCTACAAGGCAGCTTTGTGTTTATATGCAGTGACTGTTTCCATTTTGGGTTGGGAAATGTGGTTTTTAGTGCAAAATTACCAGCCTTTACCAAGTAAAGCCTGCCTTTACCAAGTCTTATGGGCACAAGTTCAAAACAACTTGGCTAACTGGCCCAGATGAACAAGGTGTCTCAGCAGCACAAACATAATTAGAAAATAACAAATGAAGCAACTTTTTAATTGGGAAAACAAATAAAACTTTTATATAATCTCATTCTAATATCAATGTCAGTTATTGTCTAGTAAGACAATTACATGAGCCTTTGTACCTTTTATGGGATTTTAATTGATTTCTTAATATTCTAATTTATTTATTATAAAGGGAAAAGGAACGAGCCCTGGAAGTTTTAGCTTTTATTACAATTACTCAGATGGAACAGTCTCTACTTTCCCCTCCACACAGAAGTCCTGAGGTTAAATTGGTATTTTTCATTTTCTCAGCAAATACAATTTTAATAAAATGGCCTTTGTTTCAACCTATTCTGATAAAATGAAATTTCACTGTAGGATTGGTATGGTATGTGAACAGTGAGGAAAAATAAGGTTAAATGTTTAAAAAGGTTAGGAGCAGAGAAAATTAGTCTGTGGTTTTAATAATAATACAGTAGCAGAGACTGTCCTCTGCTTTCCTTCAGCCTAAAAGAATGTTTTCATCTATTCTCTGATCCTGAGTAGCAGGTTTCTGTTCTCCATTGGAGATCTACCCTAGGCTTTTTAAATTGGTAATAAGGACTTGATCTTAGGTAGTCAAAGAAATCAGGTCTCATCTGAATCAGGCAAGACCACATTCAGTTTTCTAGGCATGCAAGATGGTTTGGCATTGATCTGGCTGCATTTCAGGATGAGAGAGGCAAAAAAAAAAAACCCTTTCCATGCTGCTCCGCCATCTTGGCCCCTCCTCAGGCATGACCAAGTTCATCTGCCCTCTGGGAATCCAGGGAAGGTGACTAGGGAAGGTAGTCAAATCCACACGCTGGCCTGGCAAGTTATTAACCCCTGTCTCAACCTACCATTTCCCTGCACTGCATGATCAGCCTTTTCAGTAGGGGGTTCCTACAACTCTGAAAAGAATTTGGAAGTTAGATCAATCCTCAGTGCTTTTTCTGATATTTGGGATTGATGAGGTGGATAAAGTGTCTGAGGGACACTCTCAATAAGGGTCATTCTTGTTCTTCCAGAAAGGTATTTCACAGCTTTTCTAATCCTGATGAATCATAAGCATATTAAATATTGGTTTTCACAATCAAATGCTTTCCTTCTTATGTTCCATGTTGATCATACAATGAATTGGATATTTTGGGATAAATTTACCTAAAATTTGCACAATTTCCCCTTTTTTAATAATTGGATTTGTAGAAGGCTCTTTTTTGAGTCTATATGATATATTTTATTCACTAGAAATTTATTTAGGGTTTCTGTGGAGTCTTTGACTTTGGCCTGTGTTGACTTCTGGCTACATGAGAGTATTAGGTGGAAAATGACTTGTGTGACCATCCTTCCCTCAAAGGGGTTCCTCACACATGATGTAAGCTACCATACATATATTTTCTTTTGCCTTCGGTTTTTGTGACTTTAAAAGGCAGAGAATACTGTGCTGCCATATTGTACTTTCAGACCGCCTGTGCAATGTCAAAATACCATGTTTACCACATTATTTTTTAAAATAATTTTTTTACATTTATTTATTATTGAGAGACAGAGAGAGACAGAACATGAACAGGCAAGAGGCAGAGAGAGAAGGAGACACGGATTCCGAAGCAGCCTCCAGGCTCTGAGCAAGCTGTCAGCACAGAGCCCGAACAAACTGTGAGATCATGACCTGACCTGAAGTTGGACACGCAACCGACTGAGCATCTCAGGCGCCCTTGCATTATTATTTTAGGAGATAATCACCATTTCAGGAAATAGTGTTCCAATCTATATTCTATTAGTTTACATTTATGAGAGGGCATATCTGGGTGAACACAGTGTAATTTATTTTTTAAAATGTCTAAGTTTTCTAATGCAGATGGGATGTATCACGGTCAATTGGAATAAATCAGTGAATTGGCTGCATCAATTCAAACCACAGTCGTAAGTGAGGGTCACATTTTACGATATCCAGGCCCAATAATATGACTGGCCTCCTCTGGAATCTCACTATTTTGCTACAGCCTCTAAGAAAACAATACTTCTTAAATCGAGTGCTGACATTACAGCCCACCGCCATCCAATAGGACAGAGCTTTTCATAGTGTTACCCACCAGGTTAACTGCATTGGAACTGCCAGGATACATATTAAAAATGCATATTTCCAGAGCCCATCCCACACCCGTTAAATAAGAAATGACTGCGGCACACCAGGAGTTTGCATTTCACATCAAGCTCCCTGGCTGATTTTAACTGGTCCCAAGGTAAGAATGTCTTCAGCTGGAGCATTAACATGGATCATTGCTGGTGAACAGCGGCGTATGACTCATCTTCCTTTATAACTGTCTAAAGCAGTTATAGGGCATCAGTGGTTTTCAAACTGTGTAGGTGTAAGAAAAATCTAGGCACCAATTAAGAATGACTTCCTTATTCTACCCTCAGAGATCCTGACTCAGATACGTTTGGCACATAACCCAGGGAGCTGTATTTCTTAACCAGCTCCACCGACAGGTCTTGATGTCCGGATACCATACTTGGTGAAAAATTACTTTTGAAAATTTGCATCCATTTTTAAAGTCAGGGGCTCAAATTTCCCCCTCTGGTTGGTAAATTCCTTGATTCTTGTTTATTTTTTTATGCTTGACAGCACCCAGTTCTTTGAAAAGACTCAAATGTTGCCTGTTAAATTGAAATGAATTACTGTAACAGTAACAGAACCACGAGTGGGAGCTCCATTCCTGAGATCCTTTGGTTACCAGCTCTTTTGCATTGGTGGGATGAAAGACAAAGGATGACTACTACAAGTGGAAGAAACAAAGTATTCCCTTGGGTCCTCTGAATTGACGGCAAACGGGGGCTGGAAAGGCTCGGCGCAAGACCTTCGCTTTTGTAATAATGACAAATCTGGAGGACAGAGGAAATGTTGCAAATGCGTCCTCAGTGGACACCAGCTCTTCTGAAAGTTTCTTTTGCCAATGTGAGACATTAATGAAAGGTAAGAAAAAAAATAGATGGAACAAAAATGAGTGAAGAAAAGAAATATAATTTCAAAAATTTCACTGAAGATCTACCAATAAGGAACTTCACATAATTAATTTAGATTCTAAGAGCTTATCATATTCCTTCTCATCTATTTTTTACTTAATGGCATAGGACTGAGAAGGTAAAGAGCAAGTAATTACCTGCCATATATGAAAACTCAAGCAGAGGACTGCTGTGTTTCCATTTTCTGAAATCCTGTTCTTGACAGAGGCAGGACACTCTTCTGTGGTCACTGGGAGATCACAGCTGAGAGGCATCTCACCACTTCAAACTGATAACAAAGCTACACGTTTCTCTTGGAAATGTGTTCTGTTGATTCAGTGTTACACAGACAAGTGTTTCTCTCTCTTACAGACAAGTAAGTGTTTCTCTCTCTTAATTTGTTTTAAACACAAATTTATGGCAATAGTTACTGATAGCCCAGAGGCAAGAGAGAAACTTTGCAAATCCCAAATGAGACAATTCAGCGGAAAGAAGACCAGAAAGAGACATTTTCTGGATTCAATAATCTCCTTGGGTAGGACTTCTGTAGCCAGACACTGGGACTCTGTTTTTATTAGAAGCAGGAATTGGACAAGGGGTGGGGGGCATGACATTTATATTACACTTTTGAAACAATGTAGAGGTCCTGAACTTGGATTTCTACAATCAACTTTGTTTATCCACATGATCTGACTTTGGAGGTATCCACAGGGGGTTCAGTTGCTATTTCCCGAGGGAACATTTAATAATCATGAGCATCTTTGATCTTTATTCAATATACTGAGTCCCTCTTTTCAGCTATAACTATGTTATTTATTTAGTTCCAGTAGCCCACCAAAATTGGCCTAATATTTTTAACTGGGGAAAAAAAGGTAAGGTCCCTTAACCTAAAGGGCAATCTCTGTGGAGCCCCAGGGGTCCTAATGCAGAAGAGAGCCTGCAACATTAATGGGAGAAAGTTTGGAATGCTGAGTAAGGGCAAAGCAACAGATTCTGCAAGGCAGCTCTTGAACGAGAAAGACTTACCAAGAAAGGATATAATCTAAGTTGAGAACAGTTACAAGAAAGGATATAATCTAAGTTGAGAACAGTTAAACACAAATAAGTGCAAGTAAACTAAGGCAGAAGCTATCATGAAAATTTACAAAATGTTATTTTGCTAGTTCATGAGTAACTGTCATAAGATATAAAGGACTAACCTAGACGTTTCTATTGCCTCAGTGAGGACCATTTCTATAGGACCATAAAGCAGTATGGTGCAGCAGTGTGGTTACTGAACTTTGGCATACAGCTGGGTTAACTAGAAAATTCTTTGAAAAAACAAAAAACAAAAAACAAAACCCTAGATGTCCTGAACCTGGAGATTCTAACTCAGTTCTGAGTTGAAGCTTGGGCACCTGTACTTTGAACGAGCTTTATAGCAAGTCTGACGTACACTGTAGATGAGAGCCACTGGTGTACTAGAAAGATCTCAGGCTCTTTGGAGTCAGGAAGGCTTGGGTTTGAATCCTACTTCTGCCATTTATCAGCTGTGTGAGGCAATTTACTCACTTTTTGGGGCCTCAGTGTTTACATCTGCATATGTATCTAAAATGCTAATGTCATTCTGTGTTCTCAGAGAACTAATGATTCAGCATATATTCTGCTATTCTTAAAAGCAATTGTGCATTAAATTTTTTTAGTTCACTTGGCATAAAAATCTATAATGAACACCAAAGCTAACACAATGGTCAGTCCATCATCTTTTTATGTTTTATGGCCCCAATGTCATTTTCACAGAGTTCCTTGAGAATAAGTACCTGGGCCAAAAAGGAGCTAGGGTGGCTAGGAAGATGGAAACCAATCCTTTTTTTTTTAAGTTTATTTATTTATTTAGAGAGAGACAGAGAGAGTGAGTGGGGGAGGGGCAGAGAGAGAGGGAGAAAGAATCCCAAGCAGGCTCCGCACTGACTGCGGGGCTCAAACTCATGAACCGTGAGATCATGACCTGAGCCAAAACCAAGGGTGGAATGATTAACCAACTGAGCCCCCCAGGTGCTGATCTTAAAATTACTTCCACTCTCTAGCAGAACTGGTGGCATTTCTGCACTGTCCATGCTAACGGACTGGAAAAGTGATGATGCTAATTCAGAGGTGGCCATGGTTTTACCTTCCTAATGAAGTGGTCATCATTGGGAAATATACTGTCTGGGGAGCAGGGCTTGCTGCCAAGACAATCAGGGCTTGGAGGACACAGCTTCTCAGGGAGGCAGTGCAATGTGGTGGGGAAGGTGTAAGCTTTAGAGGTAAGAGAACAGTGTTTAAATTCTTTACCACTTCCTTGGCATTTCCTTAGGCGACAACTTTCTTGGATTAGTTTGTCATCTGTGAGGTAGCAAGAAAGCATACCACAGAGTTGGGTGAGGGTTAGAGATGGTCAGGAAAGTCAGATGCCTAGCATAGTGCCTGCTACTTAGCTTCTTGATAATAGGAAAACTCCTTTTCCACATATACAACAATACTCAGGTTTCAAAAGCTGCTAATCAGACAGGTGTGTGTGTGCATGCGTGCGCATGTGTATTATGTGGGGTCATCGAAAGGTTTCTCATTATACTGTGTGATCCACATACCTCTGCAAATTGAATGTATTCCAGAGTCAAGTTGAATATTGTGGCTTGATGGCTTTTTGAGTGAAATGAGTATGGGCAATTTGAAGCTTTTAAGAAAGAGACCTGATATCACTGGAAGAAATTGAAAGAGAAGCAAAAAAGTTGGATGTGTGAAATCATGCCAGTGATTGAATTACCTAGTAAATTGTATTGTAAAAGAAAATAAGAGATCGAGAAAATAAATGCTTCTGTTTCTGGGACTGTTATGTCTTTAACTTTTTTTTTCTTAAAAGAAAGGAAATGACCCACAGTGGGTCGGCTTAACATGCTTCAACTAATCTGAGTTGAGTAACTGTCAAACTGAAGGCCAGTTACACTCTTTTAAAATTGTGTATTTGTTAATCATGGGAAATTTAAATTCCTGGCAAGATTATATTCTTTCTAATTGTCCTAAGTTCATAGAAGCCTCTTGCTTTTTGTGGGATGGTTTCTCAGGAAAAATAAAATATAGTAACAGAACAAAACTGGCTTTGGGAATTTAAAATACAAACTTCTGTTTCCAATTGCCTTTGCCTTATATAGAGATTTAACAGAATCATTAATGCCAATCAGAAATTCATTTCTGAAAGTTGGGAACAAGCAGATCTTACACAGGGTAGCCTTGAACCAAGCATGAAAACGCTTTTTTCCTTATGAAAAAGCCTTTGAAAAGTCAAGGAACTTTTACATAAAATGAACATTTCTGTTGAGTGTTTCTTAATACTCAACAATGTCAGATTGTTGACCTTTCCTTTGCAGGTGTTACTTGGTTCAAAGTTAATTTGTTTAAATGCACTATTTTTCCTCTCAAGGATTAATTTCTCTAATGCCTTCTAGAAACTACCAAACAGAGATAGGTTATGAAAGGAGTCAATATACTATTTCATAAAATGTTACTGTCTTCCATTGTCTTAAACCTGGTTAGTTCTATGAACTGAGAGCCCAGTGTGTGACCTTGCATGGTTCATTAACCACGGCTCTCCAGGGTATTTCAGAGTTGATTTATCTCTCGGGCAAATAAGGGCTTACTGAGTAATTCACATTTTTCCAGAGAAGTTGACTTGAAGTATCCAGTGCAACCTGCCAAGCTCTGCCTTTGTTTAAAAATCCACTTCCTAGTGACATCGTACAAGATAGTCCTGCCCTGGAAAACTTGAATTTTTCCTGGTCTTCTCAGAGGATTAATTCTAAACCCAGTATAATCTCATTGTAATCCTTTCCTTATTTGATTACTATAGTTTAATAGGAGAAGCCCAATCTTTTTAAGGATTCTCTCAAAAAAACCTTTTTTAGATACTAACCTCTCAATCACTCTTAATTAACTACCCCACTCAATATAATTCAACTCCCTGGGGTTTTATTTTCAAATATGGACATTGTCTCCTTGATGTTCTCTTAAACAGTTATTAGGAATAGATTACAACCAAGTTAAGATCCTAAATTGGTATAAGTGGGACATGATTGTTGTAAAAAGGAACACATCTTTAAGGCACTAAAGAACCTGAAAACACTCACATTGCTTGGAACTTGACAACTGAATGAGTTATTGGCAACTCATTATCTGTTGTAGTGGGGAAAAGCCATGTCCTGTTATGCAAAGCCATATTCAAGATAGCAAAATAGATAAAATAGCAATTTCTCTAAAATTGTTTTTGCTACAATGAAAAGCTGGTTGGGTCATAATGAAATGAACACGTTTTTCATAAGTAAGAGACTAAGTGGCCAGCCTGGGATCCCTGGGGTCCCATGATTTGAACAGCATGGGTCTGTGATGAGCATATTCAAAACTCAGCGCAGGAAATCTGGCTTATTTTCCTTAGAAGTTGCTCAGATTTTATGAAAGAAACTAGAAAATTAAAAAAATAATGCTGGAATCATATTTCTAATACAAATCAAATAAAATTATTTAATTTTGATAAACAGTTTCAAAACTCACAATCAACTGAACGTATATCTGATGACCTAGTTCTGGAAATTCATGATTGCCTTGCTGCCTTGTTTATTTACTTTTTTAAAAAGTGGGTGTTTCCTCCCCCACTATAAACGTGAAGCATGTTCATTGTTATTGTATTTGCAAAACTTTGGGAAAATGTTACTGCTCTTATTTGTTCACTATGAAAGAGGGTGCTTTTCTCCTTCCCATAAAAGTAAACATGCTCACGATAATTGTAATTTGAAAAGTTGGAAGTGCCAAAAAATAAATTAATTCAAGATCCTACCAGCATTTAAGGACACTAGTTGAGGTGATACTGAATATGGTTTCACATCATTTTTTTTGTACTCAATATATTAGAAGTATTTTCTCATGTCATCGAATAGTTTCTAAAATATGAGCTTTAATGCCTACATACTACTGTAACAAATGTCTGTATTAAGGCTTATATTATCATTCCTCTACTGTGGAACATTCAGATTGATTCTAGTTTTTATTACTATAAATTAACCTACAATAATAGATTGGTACAATATTCACGTGTCTCTGGTGGTTTTCTTAGAGTTTCAGCTTAATTATCTTTGGGAGAAAGTCCTCAAGAATCTGCCATTAATTCAGGTATCTTTCCCTCTATTGGTATGTTCCCTTAAGTGCTCTGAAAATATTTCAGAAACTTATATATAAGAAAGCTGATCTGTTCTGATTCTTGAGCCTCACTTCCCTGTGGCCAAAGG
Source organism: Cryptoprocta ferox (assembly GCA_028646485.1). Taxonomy (NCBI): domain Eukaryota; kingdom Metazoa; phylum Chordata; class Mammalia; order Carnivora; family Eupleridae; genus Cryptoprocta; species Cryptoprocta ferox. The sequence goes on from CM053571.1 coordinate 74,986,565, forward strand.
ATTAAAAACAACCTTTTTTCCAAAGCATCTCCCACTTAATTGTCTCTCTCTGAAAGCACGGAACCAGGAAGTGAGAGGTGGTAGCTGTCCACACAATGCAAGGAAAGAAATGAATCAGATGCGCGAATTTTGATAGATACAACAGGTGCTCCCTTGACTGTAGTTCCTGGGAACATGGTGGGAATCAAAGGCAAACTGATAACATTTTACTTTATTATGTCTCAAAGAAATACTTCCAGGGGTGCCTGAGCGGCTCAGTCACTTCAACATCCAACTCTTGATTTCAGCTTGGGTCATTAACCCAAGGTCATGGGATTGAACCCTGTGTGGGGCTCCACGCTGTGCATGGAGCCTACTCAAGATTCTGTCTGTCTCTCTCTACCTCTCTCCCCTACTCATGCTCTCTTTCTCTAAAACAAAAAAAAAATTTTAAAGACACACTTCCAAGCCTAACTTAACTGATATGACATAACAAAGCTTAATCTACCTTTAAGAGTACTACTGTACTTTGAGATGGGTTAGAATTCATACACTGCTATGTGTGACTGAAGAGACATATTGCTTAAAAATGATACCAGGCCCTATTTAGGGCTAAGGTATGACTGCATTTAAATCACCCCGTCTAGGTCAAAATAAAGTTAAGTGACAGAATAGACACTGGGTCTTGATTCATGAATGATATTTAATAAATATTTGCAGAATCTGAGGCCTATCAGGAGAAACACTAACCCAGATAGTAAAATTCTTCTGAGTAAAAACCAGGTCATACAATAGAAGTAAAGTTTGTCCTGGACTCAGACAAGACCACTGAAAAACTAGAATGTATTAAACTTGTTCATTCAACAGATGCGGTCGATTACGTACCACGTGGACAGTGATAACACATGAGAATAATGACAATGGAAAGGTCTTAGATGTAAAATTTAGAGGGAAACATCGGGGTAATAAATGTGTTATTGGTTTTGGCTAACCCAACACACATGAGAAAATGGTGTGTTATCTGCCAAACCTAAGACTCTTTTACTCTCACTGGATCTGACATTAGGCGAGCATAAAAGCAGACAGAATTATTAGGAAATCAAAGGTTTATGGGGGTATTCCCTGAAGTATAACCCTATCTTGGAAAGTTGATTGTGGCAGCCCACATATTTTGAATAACCAACTTGCACTGTTCCCCCCAAACTCTAGACAAATAGAAGAAAATTAGAATTCATGTGAAATATTCTCACTTTTAAAATATGATGCTGCAAAAATGTTAAACTACCTTTTCCCCCTTTTAGGTAGAAGCCCAAGATCTGTCCATTCGGCATGCTTCTATCTGACCACATATGTCAAAAATTTATGAAAGAATAATGAATGCCTTTGCTACAAAACCAGAAATAGCCAGAAACTTAAGAAGACTTTTCCATATTTCAATCTCTTGAGCATTTTGATGCTACAGTAATTGTTTCCTTTTAAAACGTTCATTAATACATATTTTCAATAGTTTTACTTTATAACAGCAAAGTCTTCTTTAGGGAGAGGACAAAACTTAATTAAAAAAGAAAAATACTTTTATTCTGAGGTTGAATTTAGGAGACTGTGTGAAGAAAGTCTTAGCAAAGAGGATGGTATATGAGCCTGATGGTTTACAGAAGGCTAACTTTATTGGGACTATCTTGAAAGATATGGAGAACAGGTTTTTAAAAATTGCAACTGGAAGGCATCTATGGGACTAGAAATGGAGAGTTCTAAGCATTCAGGTATTTAGCAAATGGTTGCTGGTTGGTTTTTTTTCTTGGTTTTAAGTTACAATTAAACTCTAGTTTAGTTGGAGATGACCGATTGATAGCTATGTTTTGGATTAGTCAAAGTCAAAAGCTGATTATTTTATGTTTCACATTAACAAGACCCATAAAGAAATTCTACTTCACCTTTTTAACCCACAGGTCAGGTTTGGTTTCTCTACACCTTAACTGAGTTATGATTGATTACACTCCCCGTTCAAGATCCTCCCCAAGATTATTCAGAATTCTCAGGTGGCTAATTTTTCATGGTTGCCTCTGCTCTTGCTTTTTCTCTAACTCAGTGATGCATTAAGATTATTTTATAAAAACATATTTTGTCTAACACGTTTAGGTATTCTGTATCCAAATGCATTTTGCTGATTCTCTATTCCATGAGTTGGCAGATTTCTTCCATAAGAGGCAAAGTCAGTATGATTTCTGTTGCAATTACTCAACTAAACTCATCACAATCACAGATCTCACAATTAATTTCCCATCTTCATCAGCTGAGTGCTGTTTTATTACCGTTTTTTAAAATAGTAGGGGAATCATCTAGCTTTCAGAAGACAAAAAAGGCCTTCGACTGGAGTGCCATCCCCTAAAAGATAAAGCTCAAGCTTCTCTATTTGAATAGTAATATTAAAAACTAGTATTTTCTGAGCTCTTACCATGGTCCAGGCACCATTCTAAGCGTCTTTCCTGTATCAGCTCACTGACCTCTCAAAACAGTGTGGAAGAAAATAGCCATTACTATCCCCATTTGGAAACTGAGGCTCAGTTATGTAAAGCCACAGTGCTTAGTGGGGACAGGACACCAACTCAGGTCTGTGACACTCCTGAGACTATGCTCTTCTCAGGATGCTTGCTTCCTAACATCCATTCTTGTGGGTCTTGATAAGTATCTGAATTATCATTCAGCTGTTTCCCCTTCTCCAGGTAGCCGCTGTGCCTCAGGAGAAGATGGTCTCACCCCAGCCCCAGGGAAAGACTTACTGATCTAAGTGTACTCCTACCCTCTGCTCAGTGGTTAGCGTAGATCTGGAGTTTCTGAATAAATCAGTACATGGCATACCTCATGCCACAGGGGTTGGTCCAGAATTGGTCATGTAACCTAACCCAGGCTGGTAAGATAGAAGGGTAAATCTGAGGTTTTCCAGAAAAAAGGTTTCATCAATCTTGAAAAAGCGCTTCAGGGAGAGCCAGCCTCTCTTTGTCCAAAGGCTGTCACATATATACATACACATGAATCCTGCAATGATAACAACCATCTTATTCATAACTGGGATAAAACTAGAACAAAATGGCAGAGCTGAGAGATTCATAGACCAAGGTGGCCAGAGTGCCAGCCCATTGCTCATGACTGTGGTCCTGGAGTTTCCCATCGTATAATCAACGTATCATCTTTGTTTTCTAAGCCAGTTTCAATAGAGTTTTCTTCAAACTGAAAGTGACCTAACTAATACAATTGTATGTAGTCTTTCAGAATCTGGCCTGAACTAGCATGCCTTTCTAGTTCTTAAAAACTCACTTGTTTGGGGCCAAGCAAGTCACCCAGAGGTTCTCAAATATACCATACCAGTCATCCATTTGCAAGTGTGGTTCTTTCTGCTTAGACTGCCCTTTGGTCTCCTCTCTCTGGAGAACTCATTGCATTGCAATCACTCTTTACACGACTATCTCCAACACTTCACTTGGCCATGTCATTTTTGTCTTCATATCCTTAGTACCTAGCATCCATGTGACATATAAGCAAGCACTTTCGTAAGTGTAGAGCTAATAAAAATGATGGGCAGCATGAAAATCTGAGTCACAGTATGGTCTTTCTATATAAGACACTCAATAATCTAAATTAGCGCCATGTAAAACTCTCTGTGATTATAGGAATGTTATATACCTGTACAATAAAGCAGCCAGCAGCTCACGTAGCTATTGAGCACTGAAATATGTCTATTGTGACTAAAAACTGAATTTTAAAGTTCATGGTTATAATTAATTTGAACTTAAATGGTCACATGCTCTAAGTAAAAAAAAAAAGCAACAACAAAAAATATAATCTGGAAGGGTTTTTTTTTTTTTTTGTTCAAAAGGAGTCTATTCACATATTTTAAAAATGTAATCTTAAGGTTTGTCTTTCTTTTGAATTTTTAGTTTCAAAATGAATATGAGTAATAATACCTTATATGTCACAGTCAGTGATAAGGACTGCACAGTCCCTTCGCTGCACACAGCTTTCCTGACAGCCAATCAGCAAGTGCATCCTCATATTCTGAGGCCAGCATTCATGATTTTTGTAGTGGAAGCTTTTCAGTTATTGAGTGCCCAGAAATAAAATGAAGCACATCATTTGTTTCCCCATGGAAAATCTGTTTTTTAAGGAGTGAGGGGGTCTGATACCCAAGTGCTCATTTACACCTAAATATTTACACCTATAATATTTACATATTCTATGTTTTCCCCTTAGAAGAACCTATGGAATAATACATATACCAAGTTACCACAGACAAAGTATGTAACACCTATACCTTACAGAGTGTGGACAACTGCCAAGTATTATCGCATGGCTACTTACTAACTATATCTGTTCAGAGTAGAATAGAATAGAATAGAATATCCAAAAATTGGTGGGGAGGGGGAATTACCTTGAATTTAGAGGTAGGAAAGGGTTCTGTTGAACTGTGATAGATGTCGAGGTTGGAGAGTCTACTCTAGGGATTTTAGCACTTTGATTCTTACTCAGTAATTTCCAGAACATAGAGTATCTGCTCACCTGCCCTGGACAGAGACTATGCTCTCTTTCTTGTCCTACAGGAAAACACCACAGATTTCTGTGAGCAGTTGGTTGCCATCTTGTCTCCTCTCCTCTACCTGCCCAGGCACCCTGACCCCCATTTGCAATCTGGGGCTGTTGGAACACTGTAGTGAGTCATCTTATCCAAGGCTCTTCCCCTAAGACATACCTTACTGTTTAGGATCTGGAGAACCCTCTGCTGCGTTGTCTGGCCAGCCTTGGACCTCACAAGGATGTAAATGACTTTCAGGTTGGGGCTGGTACGTAATAGCTTCTCCATCAACACTTTACCCATGAAGCCTGTGGCCCCTGTAATGAGAATGGACTTGCCACCATAGAAAGCTGCAATCATGGACATGATTCTTCTCTTTGTCTTTTACAGCTCCAGAAAGAGATTCCTGAAAAGGAAGAGAAATAACAAAATGTTACATTTTGGAAGTTCTAAAATGCAGTCATTTAAAACATTTCTGGTGCTTCCAAGAGTTTTGAATGCAAAAAAAGGTCCAAGTGAGAAGATTGTGCTTTATTGATAAATGATTCATTTCCATCAATATTTACCGATATCACTTTATACGACAGACTTTATGCCAGGAATTGTGGGCAAAAAATTAGTGAGACATGGTTCCTGCTCTCAAGAGATTGATCTTAGACAAACGAAGGAGACTGACACCGAAATCATCACTAAATATAATACATGAGGGCTAAACCAAAGGGGTCACAGAGGCACAGGGGTCCAGATCCTGGATAGCAGGATCTGGAAATTTCAGGGATGTCCGCCCTTCTAGGTGGTGATGCCTGAGGTCAAACTGGAAGGCCGAGAAGGGCTGGGGTAAAAGTTCCATTCCAAAAAGCAAAAACAAAGGTACAAGGTGTGGTGGCTCATGCTGTATGGAGGAAATAAAAGGAGTCCAGAGTTACAAGAACATAAATGATAAGGCTAGGAGTGGCCCCAGCACCTGTGAAAATGAAGCTGAGAGCAGCCATCATATTTTTTAAAACGTACGACGGAATTACTATTATAGTGGCAGTTTTATTTAGAGAAAATATTGGAGCAAATAGCTTTTGGTTTCACTTGAACTAACAGGCCTTTGCCTACCTAACCATTTCGGAATAAATATGTTTTTCTCTTCCTTGAGCTGAAAAGGGGCCTAGTGCCTCCCTTTCCTTGTATATTAACTATACTTAGGGTTGAAACATGGCAAAGACAAAGGGGAGATAAGGTTGAACAAGTGAAGCCACAGACCAGGGACTTGGTTAACCCTGAAGTGGCACCAAGTGAGTCTATTGTTCTGTCCATTTACGGCCATTGGCAGGAGCACAGAGAAGGAGCAAATCTGGTAGTGGGAAGCCAGATGCAGCTCTCAGATCCTGGGCCTCCGGAAAAAGGGACTGTATGCAGTAGGCATGCAACATGAAGTGTTTTGTCTTTATATGGGTTTAAAACTGCCCATTGGAAGCATTTGTCGAGAGCTTTGAATGAAACAGTGCTGTGGTGTGGGTGCAGACTTCTTCCTGTCACTGTCACTGACAGCCACCTATAGCTACTCTCCGGTGATCTGCTGGATGGGGTTGGGTTGAACTTGCAAAACAAGAGCCCAGGGACTGGCCCTGACACCAGAGCTGTGGCAAAGGAAAAAACAGGCAGAAGAGTCAGCACCATGCCTTGTCTAGTCCAGTCAAGATTACTCTGCCAGTAATTCCTCAAGGAACTCCTTAACTTCTCACAGTCATAATTTACAAATTGTAACTATTATAGTCATAATTTATACTGTAAGGATTTTGAGTCTGTTCTTGGGTGGAGCTCTTTGCCTTTGGAGGACTCATTCACTCATGAATTTATCGACAATTTTGAGGACCTGTCCTGCCGGTCTCTGTGTGAAGTGCTGAAGATGAACAGATATAAGGCACACAGACCCCTGCACTCCCTCCCGCAGAAGAGGCCAGCAGTACAAAGATAAGTAAATATGCAAACAAGATAATTATAGACTGTTACAAATGCAAATAAAACAGGGTTCAATGACAGAAATCATACCCAATCATCAACACTATTTACATTAGGAAATCTGGATTTCAAATCATGTTAGCTATATTCCCTGAGTTCCTATTTAAACCCCTCTTATTGAGGGTTGATGTGACAAATACTATTTTGAAGAACACATTTGGACTTTGTGAAAAATAGCAATCATATTTTGGTCATGTTCAATAATGTTATTCGTGCTGCGATCTATCCAATGATTTTCTTAAGATTTTATCACTTGGTAAAAGTATTGACAAGTCTTGCCTTGAAGCTAGGGAAAGTGCTGTCACCAAGTCTGGAAGGCAGTATGACATCCCAATTTAGTGCACAGGTTCTAAGCAAGATGATCTGAAATAAAATCCCAGTTCTACCACTTACTGGCTCTGTGACCTCAGGCAAATTATGAATTTCTCTAGCTGTAATTTTCTTATCAGTAAGTGGAGATAACAAAAGCATCCACTTAATAATGCTGTGGTAAGAATTATATGAGTGAATACATCAAAACTCTTAGCAATCAGGGTGCCTGGGTGGCTCAGTCGGTTAAGTGTCTGACTTCGGCTCAGGTCATGATCTCATGGTTCGTGAGTTCAAGACCCATGTGGGCTCTGTGCTGAGAGCTCAGAGCCTGGAGCCTGCTTCAGATTCTTGTCTCCTGCTGTCTCTACTGCTCCACTCCTATTTGTACTCTGTCTCTCTCTCTCTCAAAAATAAGGATAAACATTAAAAAAAATTTTTTTAACTCTCAGCAATCAAAACAGTATTTTATTGGCACAAAACAGATACCTAGACCAGAATACAGAACCCAGAAATAAATCCACATTTATATTGCCAATTAATCTTTGACAAAGGGGGCAAGAATATACAATGGAGAAGAGTTTCTTCAGCAAATGGTGCTGGGAAAACTGGACAGCCACATGCAAAAGAATAAAACTGGACCTCTTTCTTATACTATCCACAAAAATAAACTCAAAATGCATTAAAGACCGAAATGTGAGACCTTGAACCATAAACTAGAAGAAAACATGGTGGTAATTTCTTTTGAATTGGCCATATAAACATTTTTCTTGATATGTCTCCTCAGGCAAGGGAAACGAAAGTAAAAATAAACTATTGGGACTATACCAAAATAAAAAAACTTTTCCACAGCAAAGGAAATGATAAAAACAAAACAGCAAGGTATCCTACTAAATTGGAGAAGATATTTGCAAATGATATATCCAATAAGGGCTTAATATCTAAAATATATAGAGAACCCATACAAATATACACCATAACACCCCAAATAATCTGATTAAAAATGGGCAGAGAACCCAAATAGACATTTCTCCAACGAAGACATCCAGATGGCCAACAGACACATGACAGGATGCTCAACATCACTCATCCTCAGGGAAATACAAATCAAGACCACAGTGAGATCTCACCTTACACTTGTCAGAATGGGTAGAATCAAAAAGACAAGAAATAACAAGTGTTGGTGAGGATGTGGAGAAAATGGACTCCTTGTGCACTGTTGGTAGAAATGTAATTTGGTGCAGCCATGTGGAAAACAGTATAAAGATTTCTCAGAACATTAAAAATAAAATTACTATATAACCCAGTAATTCCACTATTAGGTACTTCCCAAAAGAAAACAAAAACACCAATTTGAAAAGATATATGCATCCCTATGTTTACTGAAGACTTACGTGGCATTACAATAGCCAAGATATGGAAGTAACCTAAGTGTCCATCAACAGATGAGTGGATAAAAAAGAGGTAGACACACACAATGGAATATTAATCAGCCATAAAAAGAATGAAATGTTGCCATTTGCAACAACATGGATGGACCTAGAGGATATAATGCTAAGTGAGATAAAGTCAGACAGCAGAAATCAAATACCATATGATCTCACTGATATATGGAATTTAAGAAACAAAGCAAACAAACAGGGAAAAAAGAGACAAGCAAAAAACCAGACTCTTAACTACAGAGAACTAGTTGTTGCCGGAGGGTGGGTGGGTGGGAAGATGGGTGAAATAGATAAAGGGGATTAAGAGTACACTTATCATGATGAGCAATGTACAGAATTGTTGAATTATTATATTGCACATCTGAAATGAATATAACATGGTATGTTAATAATGTCAATAAAAAAGGAAGTCTCTTAGTTTCCTATAATATAACTCAGTAAGTATTAGCTATTAATACAGCCATTGGTTATACATTTTTCCTCTTAATAATTTCTGGTTTTTCCTCCTGACATTTTTTCTATTTTTAAAAAATTTTTGATTATTTATTTTGAGAGAGAGAGAGCAACCAGGCGAGAGGCAGAGAGAGAGGGAGGGAGAGAATCCCAAGCAGGCTACACACTGTCAGTACAGAGACTGACTTGCGGCTCTGCCTGAGCAGAAACCACGATTTGGGTGCTTAACTGACTGAGCTGCCCAGGAGCCCGCCCCTTTGACATTTAAGTACTCTGTCTTATGCATTTAAATACCCTCTTTTGGAAATAGCAGGTGATTTACAACTCAATCATACATCCAGCCAAGTAAACTGTTTCCCCAAATGCAACTTTACTTGATGATGAACCTTGCCAATTCCTTTTTATATAAAGATGTTTTGGCACCATACTCCTTTAGTATATTAGGCATAAATGAGCATGGTTGGCAGGAAAATACAGAAGAGAAACTGAGTTTGGATAGGGTTACTTCCCAACCTCATTTGTTCTAAAAATGTCAGATGCTTGTTTTGCAATACCATATGCTTTAGTGGAGTCATATTTTCTAGAAATGCAAACATATTGTTAAGATATTAAAAAAAATTCTTAAAATTTATTAATGTTTATTTATTTTTGAGAGAGAGAGAGAGACAGTGTGAGTAGGAGAGGGACAGAGAGACACACACACACACAGAATCCAAAGCAGGCTCCAGGCTCTGAGCTGTCAGCACAGAGCCAGATGTGGGGCTTGAACCCACAAACCATGAGATCATGACCTGAGGCAAAGTTGGACGCTCAACTGACTGAGCTACCCGAGCGCCCCTTAAAATTTTTTTTAATATTTATTTATTTTTGAGAGAGAGAGACAGAGCTTCAGCAGGGGAGGGGCAGACAGAGAGGGAGTCACAGAATCCGAAGCAGGCTCCATGTTCTGAGCTGTCAGTACAGAGTCCAATGTGGGGCTTGAACTCCCAAATCATGACCTGAGCCGAAGTGGGATTCTTAACCAGCTAAGCCACCCAGGTGCCCCATTACTGTTCACATATTTTTATCACAGACACAGTTTTGTAGCATGTGATAAAAAATTTTAGGAAGCAGGTAATATAATGAGCCCATTTCCTATGGAACAAAGGAAAGTTTGATGTGTCCCCAAAGAAGGGAATTTGTCTGCTCTGGCTGGAGTCCAAATACTTCTGAAATACAACCCAAACCATGGCAGAGTACAGAGAGTTCTCCGACAGAAAAACAAAACATAAAGCAGTGTTTCCTGCACTCATTACCCAATTGTCAAGAGCAGGTGGCAGAGGACTGTGGCCAAGACTGATCAAGGCAAACGATTCTAAAAACTGTCAGGGAATTCCTTATTCTCCAATCAAAGCTATGTCAGAGATGTTTCTTCTACTTCTTGCTTCTGCTCTCAATATATGACTTAACACTGGTGTCTGAAACTCCTATATAAAATTTGGTTCCCTGAATTCTACTTCATATATTAAACTTGCATGGTCCAGGAATTGTTAATCCTGAATATAATTCATTAAAATAATTATTTTAAAAATTAAAATAACCTTACATTCAGTAATGGATGTTATGCAACTCTACAAGGAGGAATATGTATAGGGTAGCTGACCAGGTCATGGTTTGCCTTTCATATCTTCTGATTGCCAGTGCAGAGAGCAAAGGACAATTTCCTGTCCCTCATACTCATGATATATATGGGTTATGGGAAGTCTAAGACATTTTGACAATTTCCAAAATCATCCCATATAATGTAGGACATATGATGCTTGATTGATAAATGAGGGGGCCTATGAAAGTCAGCCAGTGCATGTTTGTTGAATGCCTACTATGTGTCTGATACTGGCTGGGCACTGGAAATAGTAGTGAATAGGCTGTAGGCGGCTTAGATTCTTCCTTTCCATTCTGTAGCCTTCTTTCTCCTTAAGATCATCTCCCATGGTCATGAGTATAAATAGCTAGTTTTTACTATCCTTTCGGTAGTAAAATGAGACTGTTCTCATTTCTAGAGAACAGATGTGAAAATACTGAATCATAATTGTTGTGCCAAGTTATATACATTTTTTTGCTGGTTTCAGCATATAGGAATTATTCTTTCAGTGGTTCTTCTGGAAAATAAAAAATTAAGATTCAAATATGTAAGGGAGACAAGTTTATCCAAACTTCTTGATAGTCTTTTAGAAAAAAAATATTTAAAAAGCCAAAAATAAACAAAAAAAACAAGGTCTTTGCCTCTCAGGAACCTTACACAACCAAGGTTTCTTAGTCTTGGCACTATCAACATTTAGGGATGGATAAGTATTTGGGGGAGGGGACTGTCCAGTACCATGCAAAGTCTTTAGTTGCATCCTTGGCCTCTACTCACTAGATGGTAATAACATCGCTCTTCCCGAGCCTGGGGTGACAACCCAAAATGTGTCCAGACTTTGTTAAATGTGCTCTCAGGAAAACCTGCCTTTCTTCAGAGAATCATCATTCTTAGGCCTTCTTCAATTCTCATTTTATAATATTCAAGCACATCATACTAAAAAATCAAGATTCAAGCCTTAAATTTCTGTTTGTGAAGCTAAGCACAAATAAGATCCACTGCTACCCCTATTTTACCTATATTAAATCCTTCATAGCTAAGTATATTTACCCAAGCAAATTACACATGTGGCAAATCCTGATAGTATTCAAAGTAAAGATGAAGGAAGATTTCTTCAGAGAAAGATTACCTCTTTTTTATTTAACCAAATCTCTTCTGGTCTCTGTGCTTTAAGTTAGACTATGAACCCCACCTTTCATACAGATTGAGCCTCTCAATTTTATCCATCTAAACTGATTACTGGGAGACTTTGGAAAGAGTGGCAATCGGGCCAGCAGGAGATCAGCCAAGGAAAACCACTTAGTATTGGCTACTGTATATTAATAATTCTATAACTAATTGAGCCAATCTCATCTATAGATAATTCTATTACCTTTTTTGAAGATTCAGATGTGATGTGTATGAAGATGTATCTCATGTAGGCAAATGGAGTGTCGGTTGGCAATGGGAACAGTAATATGGGCTTATCTACTGAAGAAAATTGATGCTCTTTTGTAAAACTCAGTAAATGAAAATTGTTCTGCCTCATCAAAATTGAACAGCTGAAATTCTTTCAATAAGTGTGTTGCATTAATCGCACAAATGCATTAACAAAATATTATTCAATGAACAAAAGGAGACCACAAACTTGTGAAAACATCATTAATGTCCATTACAAATCCCTGTAGGAAGGCTGTGGAGGGGGGATGAAATAAATGACAGTAACTGTATAATAGTGTGATAGGATTAAAGGGAAAGAGTCTCTTTTCATGTAATTTCTTTCCATAATTTCAAAAGGTAATTTAATAATACATACTTTGAAAAAGTTCTCAGAAAGTTAGGGCAGCTGGTATTTTTTATAGGCTCTTCTTTGCTGTGGGCACTAAAGCTACAAAGAAATTTGCAAAACAAACCTCCTTAGTTTATTTATTTTATTTGTCTTTTATTTTAGAGAGAGAGAGAGCATGCAAGCTAGGGAGAGCAGCAGAGGGAGAGAGAGAATATTAAGCAGGCTCCATGCTCAGCATGGAGCCCCTTGTGGGACTCAATCCCATGACCCTGGGGTCTTGACCTGAGCTGTAATCAAGAGTCAGATGCCAACTGTCTGAGCCACCCAGGTGCCCCCAAACCTCATTTGTTTAAATTGTGTTTAAATTATTGTTGAAAATGTGGCTCAAATGATATTACACACTGTTATGGCCTGAATTATGTCCTCTCCAAATGCATAAGTTGAAACCTTAACCCCTACTGTGATGCTATTTGGATATAAGGTCTTTGGTTACATGAGGTCAGGGTGGGGCTCTAATTCGACAGGACTAGTGTCCTAATAAGAAGAGGAAGAGACACCAAAGAACAGTCTCTCCTTAAACATTAGGCACCAAAGAAAGGTCATGTAAGTACGTAGAGAAAAGGCAGTTGTCTACAAGCCAAGAAGGGAGCTCCCACCAGAAAATGAATTTTCTGGCACCTAAATCATGGACTTACACAGTCTCCAAAACTATAAGAAGTAAATGTCTGAATGTCGGTTAAAGCCACCCAGTCTGTGGTATTTTATTATAGCAGCTTGAGCAGACTAATGCATGCACATGAACAGATACATGAACGTTTTTGGATGAGTAAAATAACTTGACAGTAATTCCTATCAACCTTACTCCCATTCTGGAATAAACCTTTATAGTGAAGCAAATGTATGTCTCATTTTCCCATCTTTGCAGATAGAGGTAGGCTATTGATTCGTGGCATTTACATGTTTGTGAAAATATGGACAGGTGTTTTACAATAAACTACAGAGACCTCATGAATCTAAGCCTTAAAAGTCTATATATAAGTCACATATCTGTTTTCAAATGCTTACTGGGGAAAAAAGTATTTTCATCAGAGAGTTCTTTCTTTTTTATTTAGCTTTGTTTCCAAATTACACAAGTCAGTAATAAACTTAGATACCTTTCATTGTGGGCTTGTTATATAAAGTCTTTCTGCAAGAACTTTTAAGTTCTTGATGGGGACACATTAACCTCCAGGGGTTGGGCAACTGATGGGGGCACAGGCCTCACTAATCAAATTAGCAATGAGCCATAGTCAGGAAAAACCTATTTGGAAAGAGTTCTGAAGGGGAAAGGACAATCCTTTGGCTTTAGGAACACAAAATTTACTAATCACCTTAACACAATCTTCCTAGTTTCCTTGTGCTTAGCTCATTAGTAAGAGTTCCAAAAAACCCTCCAAACTTAACAAAAAGGAAAAAGGAAAAAAAATATGACCTGAACTCATTATTTCATCATAATTGATTAAATAGGTGTCTATAGACTGTCTACAATGTGGGACCTATTGGGTTTTGTGTGAATAATTAAAATGTAAACATTCTTCCTAAATGGTAAAGCATTGTGAAAACGTATGGTATCATTACTATTGCTTATAGGTAAGTCAAACAATAGGCAACATGTGAATATTCTAAAATGGTATCATGAGAGGCACCTGGGTGGCTCAGTTGGTTGAGCGTCCGGCTTTGTCTCAGGTCATGATCTCGAATTTCGTGGGTGCAAGCCCTGTGTCAGGCTCTGTGCTGACAGCTAGCTCCGAGCCTGGAGGCTCTCTTAAGATTCTGTGTCTCCCTCTCTCTCTGACCCTCCCCTGCTCATGCTCTCTCTCTCTTTCTCAAAAATAAACATTTTAAAAAAATTTTAAATGGTGTCAAGAGTCACAATCGGATGAAAATTTGATGCTTCCTATTTTGTCTTGATGAATTATAAACTGGTAAGATTATAAATAAAAGAATGATTGATCTATTAACACAATGACCAAAGGAACCCAATTGAATGGATAGTAAGCTACCCTACTTTTTCATGCTCTGCTTAGAACTAAAGACTATTTTTTTTCAGGTGACATGACATAGATTATCCATCCATCCATCCATCTATCTATCCACCCATCCATCTATCTTATCAACAGATAAAGGGAGAGAAAGAGATAGAGAGGGAGGAGAGAAATAGGTGGGGGAAATAGGGGGAGGAATGAAGAGATAAATGTGTGTGAGTGGGGTGGGGGGAACTTTTAAGAAACTGGCTCATGAGATTATGGAGGCTTGGTAAATCCAAAATCTGCAGGCTGGAGACTTAAGGAAGAGTTGCAGTTTAAGACCAAAGGCATAATTCTTTCTTGGGGGGAAGTCAGTCTTTGTTCAACTGAGTCCTTCAACTAATTGGATGAGGCTCACTCACACTATGGAGGGTAATCTGCTTAACTCACAGGCCATTGGTTTACATGCTAATCTCATTCAAATACACCTTCATAGAAACATCTAGAATAATGTTTGACCAATATCTGGACATTGTGGTCTAGCCAAGTTGACATATAAAATTAAACATCATAAGTCCACCCTGTTGACTTGGGAACCACACAAATCTCCTTAAACCATAATTTCCAAAATAATGACAATAGCAAACTCATACTTCTGTCCAACATTATACGACTATCCTGCATACAACTAGAACTATTAACCCTTTCCCCAGAAGAGGATGCAAAGTCTTTGGGTAATATTTACTCTTCTTCCTGATACCCTATAACTTAAAATACTATGACATAAAGTTGAAAGCAGTTAAATACTATGATATAAAATTAATATATCTTATGTCACATGATAAGAGGATTAGATAGTGAGGAAAATATTTGTTTTATACAGACATACACACATGAATGTATTCATAACAAAATAAAAAAATAATCATGACAATTACAGTCATCATTTCTATAACTAGTCACATGGCTGCAGCTGGTATTTGTAACTACATTTCAGTTGGCCTTTCAGAGGGCCAGGATTCTTTACCAGGTGGGGGTAACTCAAACTTTCATTCCTGAAGGGTCTGGGTCATCAGCAGTCCTCTCTGAATTGGATCATTGTAGTTTTTCATTGACCTTGATCACAGGGCATTGTAATGCTAAGTGATGCCCCGAGGGATCTCCTGTATTTCAGACACACTCTTCCTTACCTCCAATGTGTTTCCTCTTGGTAGTTAGGATCAATACTCCCCCAGCCAGCACAGAGATTCCCCTCTTTGCCTATGGATTTAGAGGCATGAGAAGTTCAAAGTGGCCAGACAGTAGTCTTAACTTCCAGTTCTATGGAATCTTTGTTGTGTCTCCTGGTAGAACCATTCTTCCCTTTGGAACTAAGATTTCTAGGCCAGCAGAACACGGGTCATGGGGAGAGGAAAAAATTTTTTGATAGTGGGCCACTGGGGTAATAGTGAATGGTGACACTCTCATTTCTGCCCCTTAACTCATTGACCTGTGAATCTTGGCTACGGGAGAAATAGCACCATCTACTGGAAACTGATTCAGAGCATATACAGCCTTATGGAGAATTTTGCCCCTTTCCTTCAAGGTACTGCCATATAACTGGCACTATAAATGAGTTTTCTAAAGACCATTACACCATTCTGTCAAGTCAGCTGCTTTGGGATGGTGGAGAACATGGTAAGACCAGTGAATTCTATGAGCATGAGCCCACTGTCACACTTTATTTGCTTTGAAGTGAGTTCCTTGATCAGAAGCAATGCTGTGTGGAATACCATGATGGTGGATAGGCATTCTATAAATCTGCTCATGGTAGTTTTGGCAGAAGCATTACATGCAGAGAAGGCAAATCCACATCTTCTATTTCAGTAAGAACAAAACACCGACCCATGATGGAAGTAGTCCAATGTAATTAATCTGCTTCTAGGTAGCTGGCTTTTCATCCTGGGGATTCAGTGTTGGTCTCCTTTGCTGGCAAACTGGGCACTCACCAGTGTGTTTGTGGGAAAGTTGGCCCTAGTCAGCATAAGTCTGTGTTGCTGAGCCCACACATAACCTTCATCCCTGCCACTATGACCACTCTCTTTATGAGTCTATTGGGGGATAACAGGGGTAGCTGAATATTCACAGAATAGGTCATCCTATCCATTTGATTATTAATATCTTCCTTGGCCAAGGATATTCTTTGGTAAACATTTATGTGCTGCACAGGTATCTTCATGTTTTGGCCCATTCCACATCCTCTTCCCCAAACTTCCTTGTTGTCAATTTTCTAATCATGTTCTTTTGAAGTCCCTGACCATCCAGCCAAACCATTGGCCGCAGGTCATAAATCAGTATACAGTTATACATCTGGCCATTTCTCCTTCCAAGCAAAGTGAATAACCAGGTGCACTGCTTGATATTCTGTTCACTGAGAGGATTTCCCTTCACCACTGTCCTTCGGGGATGTCCCAGAGAAAAACAGTTGTTCACTCTGGGTGGTACCTACATCTCTCTCTTCTTCTGTCAACTGATTATAAGGAATTCCTCACGTGGCCATAGATGCGGGCTGAGAGCAAAAAGGGAGTGTAGCACTAGTGGGGACCATGAGCCTTTGGGCCACTTCTTCATGTAAATTACTTGTGTCTTTAGGGCTTTCTTGGGCCTGATCAGATACGTAAAACTTGCATTTGATGATGAAGTGCTGCTGTGCATACCCAACTTTATGGCTTGGTGGGTCAGATAAGACCCAGTTCGTGATGGGCAGCTCAAGTTGCATGATAACTTGGTGGCCTATGTTAGGTGTTCAGTTTCCACTAAGGCCAGTAGCAGGCCTAAAGCTGCTTCTTAAAAGGAACATAGTTATTCATAAAGGATGGCAGGGCTTTACCTCAACTCCTCAGAGTCTGTACTGTGACTCACCAGTAGAGGTCTGCTTGCTGAAGGCTCCCAACAGCATCCCTATCTGCCATTGCCACTTCAAACACCACTGGATCTGCTGGATTATATGGCTTAAGTGGCAGAGTGGCTTGCACAGCAATCTGGGCCCATTTCAGAGCCTTCTCTTCTGCGCCCCACCCCAAAATGGCAGCTTTTTGGGTTACTCACTAAATGGGTCAGAGTAACACACCCAAACAAGGACGATGTCGCCTCCAAAATCCAAAGAGGCTCAGTAGGGCATTGTACTTCTTGTTTGGTTGTAGGAGGGAACAGATGCAGCAATGTACACTTTAACTTAGAAGGAATATTTCCATGTGCCCTATGCCACTGGACCCTTAAACTCCCACTGAGATAGAAGATTCCTGAATTTTTGTTGGATTTTACCAATAAAGTTTTTGTTGGTTACCACCCACTGGTAACAAGTATCTTACAAATAAGTCTACAGTACTTGCTACTTCTTGCTCACTAGGTCCAATCATCATAATGCCATCAATGTAAGGGATCAAAATGATAGTTTGTGGAAGGGAAAGATGATCAAGATTCCTGCAAATTAAATTATGGCATAGGGCTGCAGAGTGGATATATCCCTGAGGTAGGACAGTGAAGATGTCTTGCTGAAAGCAAATTGCTCCAGTAGTTTTTATTAACATGTATGAAGAGAAAAACATTTGCCAGATCTATAGCTATATATCAGGCACCAGAAGATGTGTTAATTTTCTCAAGCAATGAAACCACATCTGGTACAACAGCTGTAATCAATGAATCACCACTGTGTTAAACTTATGATAATCCACAGTCATTCTACAAAATCCATCTGTCTTCTACACAGGCCAAACAGGCAAGTTGAATGGGAATGTGGTGGGAATCACCACCTCGGCATCTTTCAAGTCTTTGAGGGTGGCACTCATCTCTGCAATCCCTCCAGGAATGAGGTATTTCTTTTGGTCTACCATGTTACTAGGTAAAGGCAGTTCTAGTGGCTTCCACTTGGCCTTTCTTGCTCCACAGGTCAGAGATCTGTGGAGATTCTGCCAGCTACTGGGTATATCTATTTCAATTATGCCTTTCTGAACTGAGGAAATAACCACAGAATGGGTTCAGACACCTACTGAGCCCACTGCAAGATGGTTCTAACATAACACTCCCCTGATCACCTTATCTCCATAAGCTCCTCTTCTGACTGATGGACTACAGTGCTTTGGGTGTACAGTGCTTAGTGTTTTGGGTTTCCTAGGATTATTGTCAGTTCAGAGCCAGTGTCCAGTAGTCCCCAAAAGTTCTCATTATTTTCTTTTTCCTCAGTGTACAGTTAACCTGTTTAAAGACTGTAGGTCCCTTTGTGGATGGAGGAGGAAAAAGATTAACAGAATACATTTTTAGCAATATACAGGGGTCCTGTTTCAAGGGGGGCTGGCTTCCTCTTAATTCTGGATCTATAAATTGGCTTGTATCTGGGAATTGATTCAGGGGTCATAACTCTGTTTTTATGATTCAAGTTAGACTTTTGTTCAGTTGATCTAGAACTTTTCTGCTTATACAGATCAGGAAAGAATTTTGTAGGCTTCCCATGTATTTCACTTCTAGGAACACCATGATCAACCAGTCAATGCCCTTGCACTCTACAAGTCAGATTATATTCTGATTTCTGCTTCATTCTGCTGTTCATTATGGAACAATGACCACCTTGACTTTGGCAATAGAGGGTCATCACTTGGCTCTCACCACACCAGGATCCTCAATGCACTTAGGTTTCCCAATTTAATGACAGCTGGCCTCACTGTAAGTTCAGGCCTACAGAGAAGAATGATCACTTAGGTCTTCAAGGATCCTGGGGCTCCCCTCACAAATTTATTTCTGTGGTCTAGCCAAGGTGACACATAAAACAAACCATCATAATCATTAATATTTTCTCCTAACACATTCACCATATGCAAGACTTCTCCCACAAATTGTAATGAACGAAATCCTTGCTTGATGGCTTGGTAGCTGAACATAAAATACATATTGAGAGGAAGGAAGTTTTTCAACCCAAGTATTCATTATTAGTAAACTCTTCTATTTCTGAACAGTCTCAGCTTAAGTAACACCAACAAAAAATTATGTGAGGTATAACAGAGGTGCAGTGAGATGAATACTGGTGTAGGAATTAGCAGCGAAGCAGGTTTTATTTCTAGGACTCAATTTTTTTTTCTCTTCTGTGAAATAATATTCTATCTACTTCACAGGGCAGTTCTAATAATCAAATGAAGTTAATAAATGAAAGAGATTATTACTCCAAGTGTTATCTGACTGAAACAGAATGATGTTTCCCTTGTTCTAGATGTTACATACTATACTATTAATGCTACTTTGATCCTGAATCCAAATAACCTCATGTTTATTTATTAATAGGCATTGAGGGTACACCTTGTCACCCTAATTAGATAGTAAAACACTTGCCACAGATGTATTTTATATTGAATTATTCCTTACATGCTTATGCAATGAAAAGTGGCTTGATAAATATTGTTAAATCAGTGAATGAATGAGTCAGAACTGAAGGACTGATTCATTTAATCAATGAATAAAAAATCAGGGAGTGGTTCACAAAGCTTAGTAGGTATTTGAATCATCTGGAAAGCTTGCTAAAATGGCCCTTTACCAGACCCCATTTTTTTCAGATTCTGATTTAGAAAGCTGAGGCAGGGCCCAAGTAGATTTGAATGAGTACTGTACTGATTCAGACGTAAGTGGTAAGAGAAATGCAGGTATAGGGAATTTGTGTTCTGATTCCAGATCATATTTTGTACCTTAGCCTCCATCCTTAATGTAAGCTAAGCCTATCTTGTCTCTATGATTTTTTTTTTACTTAAAACAATACATAAAATAATCTGCTTACTTAAGAATTCTCATTTCTAACAATAGTAGAATGTGGCAAACACAGTTAGAACACTGCAGAGCATGGCTTCAGTCCAGCCTGAGCCTCAGTCTGAGCTTCCAGGACCTCCCACTTGTATGAAGGTAATTTTGATCTAGAGACTTTGTACATATTTTCTGCCAGTGTCTGAGTTCACAGATGTTACCCATAATAATGTATGCATCAATAGAGGTGAAATGGGGACACATCTTTTCAAATAAGTAACTAAAGCTTTGAAAGTTATTTTTTTCTTTGTGTTCCTGCTTCCCAACTGAAAAGTTGAAACAAATAGCTATTTAAAGGATTGTTAAAAATATAGTGCAAATAAATGAACAGATATTTGTATAGAATAGCATACCAATGATTAATAAACATATCGTATAACCCCAGCATGAGAAAGGTTATATACAACAAGGTGCCCTAATTTCTTCTAATAAGATACAGTCTGCCACTCATATGGGTTCAAAGACTTATTCAGACTTATTCAAGCAGAGTTTAGAAATAAGGCTGGAGATTTCTATTTCCCAGTCCATACAACCATATCTCAACCTTTTATTCAACCAAGGTAACTGCATGGAAACAAAATAGCTGGAATGTATAAAGGTCTTTAACAGCAAGGCCTTATTAAAAGGAAATCAATTCAACATCATGAATTCAGTCCACCAAAAAGACAACCAATTCATAGATTAACACTGAGAAATTACTACAAAACCATAGCGGGAATTATTTTAGAGAGCTTGTTTGGAGGTTCTAGCAGGGGAGCACAGCTACTCCTATACCCTTGACCCAAGAATGGCCCTCCTCTATCGGGGAAGGTCATCCTCTTTGACCGATTGTGCAGCTTTGGGAGGGACGCACATGGAGCGGTGAGGGAGGAAGGGGACACCTGTCTAGCCAGCCAGATCAGCCGAATCAACCCTGGCGATCAATGGGGTGACAGATGTCGCAGCCAGATAGCCCTCAACTCCTATTTTTTGTATGAAAATATTACAATGGTGTATATGTAAAAATATACATGGTATGGCAGAATTTGCTACTGTCAATGATCAGACACAGTATTTTTTATCTGATCCATCCAAAGAAAAGACACAGCGTTAGTTACTTCATGTAGTAAGATTCCAGGAGCTTAGTCATTGCCACTTACCAGCTAATTATCCTTGAACCACATGGGAAATTATATTTTTTAAAAAGGTTAATATGAAGGCTAATTATATGTAAATCAATATGGTGAATTAGAAATCCTTATTTTCTAATGGACTTTACTGATCATGACCTATGCCAGTACATTGACAGTCTCTTGATACAGATTATAGATATAAATATAGATATAGATGATATAGATACACAATTCAGAAATGGGCAGTTAGACCTTCATGAAGGATTAATTCTGAATTAAGGCTAATACTTTTCCCTGTACAATCCTCCCCATAAGATCTTATTCTGTGTCAGAAGCACAGCAGGCCACAAACAGCATTCATTCTTTTTCTGATAACGTACAATGAATTCTGTTAAAAGGCAACAAAGATTTTAGGCATTTATCTTTGAAATAATGGTACTTATAGAACAGAAAAAAATACTTCATGTCTATATTAAACTGGATGTAGTAGCTATATAATATCAGAAGAAACATAACAGATTTTGTACAACAAAGTGCAAGCTATCAGAAAGACACAGTCCATTGAAGCTGCTTTTGGGACAACTTCTTAGTCCTAATCATTTAATATCATTATAACAGAGAAAAAGAGGCACTCTGTTCTCTCCTCTAGTTTCTATGCTATTTAAACAGATACTATCTCCATTTTAAACTCTCTTTCACAATGTTAATTGATGTGAACTATCCAATCAAATCATCTATGTTTCACATGCTTTTCACAGTATATTTACTGGAATTGTAAACCCACTCTCTCTTCATTTTACTGTGGCCAGGGACAGAATATCTTTCAATTTATTAAGGTTCCTATGACATCATCTGACCTCTGCTGTCTAGTTCTAAATGTGAACTATTATTTCATAATTTATAAGCCAAGCCAATTTATTACTAATCTGTGTCATATCTAGGGCAAACACCTATGTATACTTATCAATCAAAAATAAAGCTATAATAAAGATGTGGGGCTAAGGAGAAGGAAGAGAGGAGAATTTCTGAGTCTGGATTCTTGCCTGCCTTTGAAGGGTCTGCCTCCACTTACCATGTTCTATTCTGTATATTTGTGTACATGAGTTTTCTGCTGTACAAGCATTGCAGTTCTTCAAGGGCAAAGACCTTAGTCATCATTTTATGCTTTATATATTATAGCCAAATGACTAAGTTCTGTCAGATCCTGTCTCTAGCTGCATTTGTGTTCATCAGTGATCTCACATCCGAACCCTGAGCTCTTTGAGGGTGGGAACAGTAGATTTACTTTTTATCCCTACTGCCTGATAAACTCTACGTGGCCAATCAAGGTTATTTAAGTGAATGAATACATGAACAAATGAATGGATAAATGGATGTGTACGGTCAAGTGCACCCCACTTGGTGGTGGATGGCTGGATGCTAAGCCATGTCTCTTGTCTCTGAAATCCTTGTCTCCAGGGACTCTGCCACACAAAAGGCCAGAAGCTCAGCCTGTCACATTGACATGGATGGTCTCCAAAAGGCTGTGTGAACCAACTGGCTTGGAATATATATCTGTGAAATCATCTGAATAACTTTAACATTTTTAAAGTTCAAATTTGGTACCACTTCACATGGATGTTAGTAAGAAGCTGCTTCAAGTCGTCTTTCCTGTTCACTGAACACTGCTTTAAAATTCCATTTGATGTATTGATTCGCACTTCCTTTCCAGAATTCACCAACCTGGGGGGCCAAAGGGACCAAAATAATCATTCTTGATTTTGCGTATCATTGTAAATTCTGTGACCAATCATTTGATTATTTTTGGTTCAATCAGATTTTAGGAGTTCTGGTAAAAGAAAAGAAAAGAACATACAGGAATATCTAAATTACATAGCAAGTAGCAGGCAAGGTGACAGGTAATATTTTCATAATAGCTAAGCTACTTGATCTAAGTTGGGAAATTCATTCATTCATTCATTCACTTATTCATTCATTCAGCTGCTGGCTAAGTATATACTATGTTGGAGGCCTTGTGCTAGATCTTGGGGATATAATGAGGAACAAGACACCTACCTGGTCAGGATAAGGTGCCTTGTCTCTCATCACATGAGAGTTCTGGTTTTTAGAACTTCTAACACATGCAAATGGCTAAAGCTCATTTGTATCCCCAGAATAAGTCCTAAACTCAGGATGAGTTTAAAGACCTATTAAGACCCTGGAGTTTCTTTTAGGCTTGGACAGTTCCTATAAGTGAAATGAACGGGATGGACAATTTCAGAGTCTTCTCACGAATCCACGGGAGTTTTGCCTACAACTGATAAGCCATTCTGACTCTGACCTACAGGAAGTACCTAGTTATACCAGCACAGTCTGGCTTCTCCCACATCCACCCAGTTCTGATCCAAACTCCAGCAGTGACGTGAAGAAAAATGCACCAGAGAGCAGTGGTTTCAAACATCTGCAGAGACTGTATTTCTATTTATTGAGCACGTGCTACACGATAACAGTATGACGCAATTCAGAGACCGAATAACTGGGCAATGTCCAGAACATGTATAAAAATAGAACTTTGACCTTCCCAATCTGCCCGGGAACCCAATTCTTACCTGCAATAATCAAACCACAATGCCAACCTACTATAAATCAGATTTGCAGGAAGTCAAATTGCTACCTCTAGTAACAATCCCAGAAGCTGAACTGTAACTTTTCTGTAATAGCTGGTCCAGAACAGCCAGGACTTGAGTAACAATTGGCAGCTTCTCTAATTTCTGTCCCTGTTTCCAACTTAGAGAAAGCCAAGTATGTGCCTTTCACCAACCACTCAGGATACCCCACTTCTAATGAGCCCACCTACCATTTCTCCAAGCCGACAGCCCCCAATCAGGACACACATAAAACCTTTCTGTTTTCCACTATAAGGCTTTCCAGCTCCTCTACTTGTTTCTGGGTTTGTGACAAAATGCAAGTGACCACGGCTGACTCCCTTCCTAGAACAAGCTCCCAGAATAAATTGCCTCTGCTTGTTCTCATTTGGTTAGTTTTCCTTTATTTCTACACAACCATTATACTCATTTTATAGATAAGGGAATTTACAGAGATTAACTTTTAAATGGAGCCATCCAAGTGGCAGAGCTGAGTTTTGAACCTGATCTCACTAATTCCAAATTGATTCTATTAACCATTACCCAAACGTAGAAAAGATAAAAGTAGCTTTTCCTCCACCATCCTCTGCTAAACCTAATTTGCACTTTTGGAATACTTTTATCATTTCTTAAAAGAAAGGCATTCGAGTGTAATGGTATCAGTTTACTGGTCTGGTAGTTAAACAGGAAAGTTCAATGCAGATGTACTATTAAGAGTTTAAGGAGATCTCTAGGGTTGGAATGGTGACCCTAATTACATATTTCCTTACCATGATTTGAATATATGAACAGGTCTAGAGCCCAGTAGGTGGAAAGACATGAGTCACTCGTGGGGCAATAGTTCTGAATGTGTTGTCACTGACCCATGGGACCACAGAGATGCCCACTTCTGTTGCATCGACTGAACTAGGGCAATTACTGAACGTGAACTTCTATGGAACTTTAAAAGATTTAAAAATAACATGTTAGCTCCAGAATGCATAATTTTAGCATGTGTACAGTACTGGGTAAACTTACTAGTATACTGATGTTCAGAGGTCAAGGGCAGTTGGTAAATGATAATATGATTTTAAGTAAAAGTTTTTATTTTAGTTAGTACATTTACTGGTTATTTTAGGCTACCTAGTTCTAATGGAGTAAAGGTGCCAAGGTTAAGGCCTCAAACTCACACAGACTTTCCTCTCCAGTGCACAGAAATCCTGAAAACCTGTGTGAATCCTTTTATGTAACATGAAAAGTTGTGCACTGAAAGGAAGGCACAAAGATATCCAGAGGCAAGTCCATACTGAGCAGTCACACTCAGCACTCCAAGAACAGATGTTGCCCCCACATTTGCTGTTATTTTTCTGGCACTGAGTGTATTGACTGAAGTGATTTCTCTGTAGACCCTGGGAAGGAAGAGGAGTTTCCTCACCACACTGATGCACACCCCAGGGTATTCCGCTACACCCAGCAGCCATTCTCTCAAGAACCAACCCCTCCCTGGGGCAGCTGAGGTACCTTCTCAGGAATGAAAGGCAGGAAGGACAGACCCCACCCCCCCCAAGCCACACCTGTCCCGCTGCTGGGACCCACAACAAGAAAAAGGAAACTATTTGCTTTTCACTTCAAATGCTGGCACAGGAAGGAAAGGAAGGATTTTACATTATATATATATTTTTTGAAAGATAACTCAGAATATAAACATCAAAGGAAACATTTGGAATATTATCAGGTTGCAGTGAAGTCTGCAAAAACACCTCAGTATGTGAGACTAAAAAAATAAAGGGATGGACCTGGAGAAATAAGAAGAGAGAGGAGAGCAATCT
Organism: Cryptoprocta ferox; assembly: GCA_028646485.1. Taxonomy (NCBI): domain Eukaryota; kingdom Metazoa; phylum Chordata; class Mammalia; order Carnivora; family Eupleridae; genus Cryptoprocta; species Cryptoprocta ferox. The sequence goes on from CM053571.1 coordinate 75,012,081, forward strand.
TATTTTTTTCTCCCTGAAGAGAAGGACAATACACACACATAAAACCACACATTTGCAGATTATCTAGGTGAAATAAATCTACCATTTTAAGAAACTTCTCCTTCATGTTCATGAGAAAGTATTTTTAGATTTCTGTCAAATATAAAGTGAAATCCACAGTAATATTAGAGGAAGAAAAAAAGAGAAGTGGAGAGATGCATTTTAGTGTATATTTACATACATACATGAATGCCACACATTATATCTGTGCACACACATACACTTATAGATGTAATACATACATAACTTGGTCTTTCTTTAGTACAAATTCAAAATGGCATTTGCAAAACTAGCCTGTAAATATTCAATGAAATTCCTAGCACCTTAGAGAAAGTACACCTTTTATCCGTGAATACTGACACAATTCAGTTATCCTTTCCAACTACATAGCTCTTCCTTCCTCCTCTCATCAACAAAACAAAACAAAAAACAAAACCCAAAAACAAAAACACCGTATCTGGAATTGGTGTTGGCCTAGATGTTCTTAGAAGCATTTTTAACACATACAATCTCTCTCTGTAAAAGCTTACAGAGAGAAAAAAGAATAATGCTAATAAAATGTAAAGTGATAATATTGCACATAGAGAATTGTAATTCAGAGGAAAGAGAAAGGCAGGAAACTTCCCAGGGAGATCTTTTTTTTTTTTTTTTCTTCAGGAAAGGGAAGTATGGGCATGTTAGTCATGGGAACCATCACCTCTCACCCACTCTACCAGAGAGAGAGGTGGGGGGAGAGATAGGTAAGAAGAAGGAAGAGGAGGAGGAGGAGGAGAGACGGGAACAGGAGGAAGAGGAATTCCAGAGAGGAGAGAAAGGGCCTGAATACATTGGTGGGAGAAGGAACGGGAACCAAAAAATCTGTGCTGTGAATGATGAGGCAGGAACAGTTAAGTGAAATTAAAAACAAAACCAAACAAAAACCTTCCCATTTTGTGCTGTAACCTCCCTCTGTGTCCCTGTAACTTTAAGAAGAGTCTGCTATACATTTATGTTAGTGGTACTCTTCATAAAGGGAGCATTGTCTGCTACTGGGAAGTGTCTGGAAAGAGCAGCCAGCACAGGCGGTGAGAAATTAGCAGGCAGGTGAAGGATCCAGTGGGAGCAGGAATTCAGAATGAGAAATGAGCAGGAGAAAGGGAGCCTGTCAGGAATCCCTGGAAATTTGGGTGCAAATTCTGATTTCACAGAACCTGGAAAGCGGGGCTAACCTATGCTCTTTGCGTGCTCAAGGAAAGGTTGACTCTGGCCAGACACCAGGGGGAAAAATACCTGAAACTATACTTTGTATAAGCAGTGGCAAAAGTAAATCTTGTGATTCCCTGTTGGAAACTGGACTCAGAAGAGTATGAACAGTTGTCTTCTTGATAGTGGAAGGACAATTCTGAGGCTCTTGGAATGATGGAAGAGATAAGGCTAGAAAATTGGAGCAGGAGATACCATCTCAAATACAGGCTAAAAGTAATATTGGAATTAAGACCAAGATGAACTAACATAGTGAACAAATAATTCCTAAAGTATCTTTCTGTTTAAAAACACAAAAAGCTAACTTCTCTTTCACAGAAATAATAAATGAAATATTCAAAACACCACAGCAAACCTGCATTGTGTCTTGAAAAGGCATGTCGATGGAGATATATAATAATTACCTACTAGAAAGAATTTTTAAAACCTGAGCTCATAAGTATAAAAGATTTTGACATGCTTTATAAGTATATATTGTTGAAGGATAATATTTTTCTGCCTTTGCTTTTTGAAAAGTTATGATATCTTTGGTTATGATGACTAGTAGACACTTGCATGTTGGTCTTCCAGCACCTCTTTCTCCTTCTACTTACTGATCAAAACCTCCTTTCGAGGCAGCATCTCTCTCCACACTGTGGGTAGCCTCCATGAGCTTATCTATCACCTAAGACATTTTGTCCCACTTAGCCAACGGGTAGATTTTTAACTTTGCATGAAGGCAAACATCATTAAAAAATACATACAAATTGATACATAAAAGTTGATATATAAATAGGTAAATATAGAATATATATAAATAATATGAATATAAATATATATACATATATATGTATATATATGGAGTTGATTCATTTAGTGGTAGCATGTTGACAAGATAATCTAGTCAATTAATACCTGTCTTCTTGATACTGAAGGCAAGTCTCTGAAAGCTCTTAGGAAATGGAAAAAGACTTTTTGCCCTTTCTAAGGCTGGTTTTTTAGCCATCCCTTTGACTGTGTGGCTACTTCATTTACTTCCAATAAATTTCTTGTTTCTTTATATTGCTATGGTAGGCAGAATTCTAAGATGACCCCCTTCCCCCCATGACCACACCCTGTATAATTCCCTCCTCTTGAGAATGGGCAGGATTTGTAATTTGATTCTAACCAACAGAATACAGAAAAGGTGACAGGCTTTCACTCTCATGATTAGGTTACCTCAAAAGGCAGAGGTGAAGGGATTTTACAGATGTAATTAAAGTCCCTAATCAACTGAAAAAGGAGACTATCCTTGGTGGACCTGATCCCTTCGTATGAATGACTGTCTTTATAAGAAACAGTTTCTTCTCCTGGCTTAGAAGAAACAAACTTCCCTGAATTCTAAAACTGCATGCAAACTGTGAGATAATAATTACATGTTGTTTTAAGCTGGTAAATGGTGGGTAACTTGTTACACAATGGCTCCAGGTACCCTGGCTGGTTTCTGTTGCTTACAACCAAAGAACTCTGACTGATAGAATGCTGAATCTCTTTGAAAATTCCTTGGCTGAAATCTGTGAAGCTTATTTTAATCAATAAGTAACAAAACTGCTTATATTTCTCTTGGGATTAAATGTCACAAAACATGTTGTCTTCTATGTACCTGCAGTTTAGCATGAGTTAAACCGTCCCTCTCTCACTGTGATCAGCATAACCTAGCTTTATCAAACTTTTTTGTCTCAAGATCTCTTTCTACTCTTAAGCATTACTGAGTACCCAAAGAGCATGCACGTGGTTATATCCAGTGGCATTTAGCCTATCTGAACATAAACTGAGACATTTAAAAAATATTTACTTAACATTTAAAATGGTAAACCTATTAAATGTTAACAGAAATAACATATTTTTTTGAAAAGTAACTATATTTTCTATAATGACAAAATCTACATTGAGAGGATTGGCACTGTTTTACATTTTTGCAAACCTCTTTAATATATGCCTTGGCAACTAGATTTTCATATCTGTTTCTGTATCCAATCTGTTGCTATTGTTTTGGTTGAATATGAAGAAAATCTGGCCTCACACAATATATAGTTGGAAGAGGGAGGAGTACTTTAAAATCCTTTCCAAATAATTGTGGATTTTTTTTATATTATACCAGAAACTTGGCAAGTTGTAGTTTCGTAAAGTTTAGTACAATGTGGAATCTACAACCATATGAATTTTTCATGTTCTGTTACTTTAAGACACATTGGTCTTTCTCACTATTTAGATGGATCTTTTAGTTATATGCATAATTTTATAACATCATGCATTGGTCATTTGGAAAAGTATGATTTACTGAGTTATGCAGATCTTCCAGATGTTGTCAAATTTCATTATATGATATAAAAATATCATAGGTGTTAATATGATCACCAATCTCCTCAGAAAAGCCTTCAAGTATTGGGAAGCTGTCAAGCTCTCAGTGCTTGACACAAGTCTTTCAAGACCTTTATTTGAAAGGTCAAAGTCTGTCATTGGCAAAAATGCTGTCAGTTGTTTACCTAAGGGACAGGGTCACTTAGTTTATTTTGAGGAAATGTCTGTCAAATACCCAGATCTGAATAACCAGAGTTTGTCTAGGAGTCATTCTTGCAGATAAAATGGTATTTTGTGAAAAAATCAGCTAGTTCAGTTCACAACCCAGTCACACAGGTGCTCTTCTTTGAGACGCCCAGCCTTCTTTGGTATGCAGTAGAAGCTCTTTATATGTACTTTTCATTCCATCACACAAAATATTAAAGACACGTAAGCAAGGGTTGAAATACAGTTATTTTAACATTCTTCAAGGACATTCTTAAATGAAACTGGTCATTTCTTTTAAGCTCGGAGGCCCTGAGGATCAAGAACACAATGACTATGCGGACAGGTTGGGGGCACTGCCATGATTTGCACTGTTTCACCCCACATCACTTTTGCAACATTGGTGCAAATGTCAACACAATAAAAAGGACAGCTAACATCTTAATATTTTTATAAAACTAGCGTTGAAAGTGTGGATTCCTAAAAGTTTCTTGGCAACTACAGAGATCTGCAGACCACACTTTGAGAACCAATTATCTATACTATTATTTGTGCCCCTATTCCAAACGTTTTTGCACTTAGCTCTAGGTGGATTTCATAATCTTTTCAGTTTAAGTTTAGAATTCTTTAGGTATTTTCAAGTGGAAAGGAATTGCTGGTCCTGTTCATGAGCACAGAAGTCCTTATATTTAACTTATTACACAATTTTCTGAAAACAAGGCAGGAAAGGGGCACTTGGGTGGCTCAGTCAGTTAAACACCTGACTCTTGATTTAGGCTCAGGTCATGATCTCATAGGTCGTGGGGTCAAGCCCCGCATTGGGCTCTGAGCTGACAGTGAAGGGCCTGCTTGGGATTCCCTCTCGTTCCCTCTCTCTATGCCCCACCCCTGTTCCTGCTCTCTCTTTCAAAAATAAATAAGCATTAAAAAATTAAAACAAGGCAGGAATTTCTTTATATTTTAGATTGGGCTAGTAATTAGCAAGGGTTAGAAAGACAGTCTTATCAGGATCAATGTAACTAGCTTTAACTAACTGAGTTAAAGCTAAAATTTACAATGTGTCAGCAGTTTAACATGGTTGATACTCTGTTCTCTGGTTTTCCTGTTTCAAAAGACTGGGCATTTTTGATTTGTTGTTTCCCAAACCAGAAACTAAGTCACAAAGTTACCAAAGGATCTGGCCTTCCTTTTATTCCTAGCTTGCCTGTGTCCTGGTTCCCTCTCTTTGGTTCAGGTTCTGAATTGGTACTTCAAAAGGTTAAGGGAAATTCTATCTGAACATTAAAGCTTTAATAACAAAAGCACATCTGCCCTACCAGCCACGTCTCTCAATCATTGATTGATCCCACAAAACAAGATTTCCTGTTTTTTAACTCAACCTAGAATTCACTGGAATTATCGGGAAAGCAACATGGTATGGACTAGCAGCCCTTTATTTCTTGACAAAAATATAACTCTTGTCTCATTTGCTCCTATCACCTACCACATTCCCCTCCTTAGATCTGGGTACAGCACCTATTATAAACAACGCTTTGTGCATTGTAGATGCCCAGTGATGCCAGTGGAACTGACTGGTACCTGGGCCAGAGTGCATTCAGAAAAGGTGATGTGTGGTGACAAGATCTGGCATGTCTTCCAGGTCTATTCTAAGGGAAAAAAGCCCAACCACAAGTGAATGTATACCCACTACAGATTTATCAGACCTGGACTACACAGTGTACCTCTTATTTGGCCACACACTTTCAGGACTTATTATAGGAAGTGTCTCAGTAATAGTCAATATTCAAGTGAATGAAGTACAGAAAAATACTAAGAGATGCACAAAGGTAAATTTCCACAACACACAAAGCTGCTTAAGTTGCAATCCCAGTATGTATGACAGTGAAAATATGATGAGATTTTCTAATTTGCACTTAAAAAAATTCCCACCACTGCTTATTCTGTCATCCTGACTCAGGATCTTTATTTTCATTCTAGTCTATTAATCTTACCCAGCTTCTCTATGAACATATTTCCTACTGCCTAAATACAATAAAACATTGATAGAGAGAAGCCCCCAAAAAGAGAACACAGCAATGCAAATGCAATCCAAAATGAGTTCACAAATTAACTTTTGACAGGAGATAAGACATATATTAATTTGTTATAAATATAGATAAGTTCATGCAGGTAAATGGTTGGCAAGGGGAAAGGAAGTAAGGTGATGGATTGTGCAATTTATCCATTAGGGGATAAACTGACAGAGTTCCTATCTTAAGGCTTCTATTTTCTTTCAGAATGGGAGAGAAAGTCAGTGCTGAAAACGGCATGGGAAAGTATGGGTCAGAGGGCTTGAGGAGCAGGATTAAGGAGCTACTGTAAGTGTTGTGAGAAAAAGGTGCCCAGGGCAGGGAGAAGTACTGCTGAACCAGACTGGGGCTCTAGGCAAAACCGAAGACAGTTAGTGACATCAGCCCGCACACATGTGCAATTTCCTACAGCTGTGCGTGGCAGTATATGAATTGGTGCCGTGAAGCTGGACAGTGGAGTTTTTCCAGGATTTGGTAAAGTATGGAGGGTAGCTAGAAAATTGAGTGTATGGTTTAAGAATATGGTTGAGGAGAATGATCAAAAATTATACAGTCTAGGCCATGTAAGGATGAAAATAAAGCCACGGTGGGGGTAGAGCTGATAGACTGGGAGAAAGTGCGGGGGGCAGTCAAGGGACTAGAGCACTCATTGAGGTCAAAGAATAGGTATAGCAATGACAACAATGAAGGCTTTGGCTTTTCAACAACAGATTGTTTTCAGAGAGTGAGATGCTGGAGTTCACAATTCCACAACTGATGCAGCTGTGGGTGGCAGGGTTCAGGATGTGACCATGGGAATAGCTGTCAATGAGGAGTTAATCTGATGAACACTGGAATTAAATAGACCTAGGAATACTGGTGGGGATGGGCATATTTGTTGGGTCATCCACACTGATATAGGAGAATCTGGAGTGAAGACGGGGATGATGACTCAGATGCCAAAGCTATGGAAGAGTAGGGAGGAATAATCATAATGAGGACAGATGGCAGAGATCTTAGGTAGAACAATAATCAGATGCCATGGGCTACAGAAAAGATGTCTGAAGATACAATACTTAGACCATAAGAGGATGCTGAACACTCTCGTGACCACAGGAAAGAGAGAATAAACTATTTGAGATAATTTCTAAAGGGGTATTCAAATTTCAGTTAAAGCAAGGAGGTAAAAAATGTAGAAGACTTCCACAGCATAATGGAGAGTAGGTGGGAAGGATGCAGTAGGAAAGAAAAAGCCAAGAGAAGAGAAGAAAGCATGAAGGAATGTGGATATGAAAATATGAGGGAGGACAGATATCATGGGAGGTTTGCAATTTGGGTATTAGCCAAGGGTGGAAAGGATGATACCGGCTGGAAGGTGGCTCAGGGTCAGTGCAGATCTATGGAGTGCTGCAAACTTGAACATGCACAGGCTGATGCCTTTGCTCTAGTTTTCCAGGAGAAAGTTAGTGAGAGAATGTCTTTAAAGAAATCATAGCCTAGCACTGCAAACAATTAGATCAGTCCTGGGGCTCTTGCTGTACTGGAAACAGCATTCGTCTCTTCCCAGAGATAAATCATGAAATCTGAATTCTTGGATTCCGATTCCTACCCCCCTTGAAATGTTCTCTTTTTTAGCAACATAGGCCACAATATCATACCCATCTTTTCTCTGAACTTTTGGAAATCGACATTCACGAAGTTTCAGGGTGTGTATGCCCAGTGTGCCCATGGTTCTCATGAACGCTGTTCTGTCGCTACCCTTGGACAATGTCTCCTATTGGACCGGGAGGTCCTTGATGGAGAGAGTTGTTTCTTTTAAATCTCTGTATCCCCAGAAGTTTGATCTATGTCTGGCACACGACAAGCACACAGTGTTTGTTGAATGAATGAAACCATATAAATAAACCTACTTAAATCTGCACCCATCCTTTCCAATAAAGAAAAATGCTGCCTCTCTTCATATCCAGGGCTCATTCCTCTACTTGGGTTTGGATTCCATTTTCTTCTGTCTTCTTTGAGAGGTATATGATTGATGATCCCTTTCTTCTCCTGCATATCAATCAGCTCCGCTCAAAATTATCCTTCCTTTTAAACTTTGGAATCATCTCTCTTAAATTTACCCTCTCCTGCCTGGACCTTACCCCTGAGCTTCAGACTATGGTGTGTGCTTACTTGACATGTCCACTTGTATATTATAAAGACTCCTTAATCTTAAGATCTTTTTCCTAAAGACTAGTTCTCATTCCAGTTTCCCCTGTAGTCTTGAATGAAATCACTGTCCACTCTGTTGTTCAAGCCTGAAAGCCAAGAGTCACCTTAGGCACTTATTTCTCTGTAACCTCCATATCTACCCACCACTTCTTAACAGTCACCTCCTGAATTCATTTAATTGCCTGCCTCTCCACACCTACGACTACTACATGACTTAAGGTACCACATCTTATCTGGACTGTTACATTTATTACTAAGTTTTCTGCACCCATTCTAACCCACATCACTCCCCAACTGCAATTTCTTTGCCACACTGCAGCCAGTTCCCATTTGGAAATGACAATCTGTTAGCCTGAAATGTCCCTTAACCCTTCATATCTTCCTATTGCTTCAAGGATAAAGGCTGAAATCTCTAAGGTGACTTAGGTCTGATGCGGTTTGGTACCAGCCTATTTTCTCTAGCACATTGGACAACATGTTCTCCTATGCTTGCTTTGCTCAGACAAGGTATTAATCAAACATGTCAAGCCTCTCCCTAGACTTGGCACATGTCTAAGAGGTAACTTAACATACCCCAAAACAAACTCCTAAACCATCTCCCTCAACCTGCTCCTCTAATAACTTTTCCCATCTTAGTAAATAAAGTCTTGGCTCTTTGTGTTGCTCAGTGCAGAGATCCTGAGGCCATCCTTGACTCTCTTTTTCTCATGCTCTATCTCCACTTCTCAGCAAAGCCCATCAACTCTACCTGCAAAGTATATTCAGGATCTGACCACTTCCCACTATCTTTGCTTGTACCAAATTAGTCCAAACCCTTATTATAATAACCTCTAAATGGTTCTTGCTGCCCTTACCTTTGCCCCACTAACAGTCTACTCTCTATGTATTAGCTTAAGTGATGCTTCCCAAAGGCAAATCAGGTCTGTCAGTTCTAAGCTAAAATTTTCCAGTGCAGTCCTCACATAAAAGGGACCAAATCACATGACATAATTAACCTCCCTGATGGCCTCTACTATCACTGCCTCCAGTCTCTCCCAATACACACTCAGACATGGTCTCATGTGTTCCTAAAATATCCCAGGGATGCTCTACTTCGGGCTTCAGCTCTCATTTTGCTCTGATATGCCTCTGCCACCCATAGCTGCATGACCTGCTGCCTCCCTTTCAGGTCCCAGCTGAAAGGCGGCTTGCTAGGGGGACACCCTGTATACCTCATTCAGCTTATTCTTTATTTTTCTTCACAGCACTTACAACCACTTAACAGTGTTTATATTTATTTGGTCATTTGTTTATAGTCTGTTTCCTTCCCCAACCAAAATGTAAGCCCCACAAGGGCAGGGAATTTGTTTTGTTCACTGCTGTACTTTCAGCAGCAATAACAGGGTCAGACACATAGAATGACTGCATGATGAATATTGTCCTATGCTCTCCAGCCCATCTTGGTCTTATCAACTCCCAGTCACCCTTCAGATACCAGTTAAATCATCATTTCTTCTGAGAAGCTTTTGCTGACCTTCCATATTTGGTCTGATCTGTATTTATTATCTTTCCATGTACTTTTCTCTGTTAGCTTTTATCACAGTTGTAGCTTTATGCTGCTGTCTATGATGTACTGATTAAAATTGCTCCCCCCCCCCACCAGACTTTAAACTCCATGAGGACAGGAACACTCTGCTTTTGCTCAATACTGACTTTTGCATTTAGGGCGGAGCCCAGCACTTAGTAGGTGCTCAATAGGTTTCTTGAATGAATCAAAAAACAAAGGGAAATGGTCTTTAAAAAAAACTTTTTGATGTTTTTACCTTACCAATTTCCTTTTGCTGCTCAGAACTACTTTATTTTTCATTGCATTTTCTCTAAATTGAAAGATGAAACTGTCAGCAGGTACATCCTGAATGGAAAGTGGGATTGCCAGAATAGTAATGCCCATGTGGCCTGCCCGCGGAGCTTGTTTAAAAATCCAATTCCCAAGCCTCACACCTGAGTCTGCCATGTGGAGCTATTAAAAAATACCAGCTACATTGCAGGAACCTCAGACTTTATCTTATTTTGTTTCTCCATCATTAGAAGAATTAGAAATGGACTACAAAATATATCAATTGTCAGACAACAGGTAAGCTGCAAATGGAAGCTTATCATGCCATACTCAGTGGGGAAGACTGGCTTTAGAAATACACTCGATCGTGGGTGGATGTGCTTTTAAAAACAACCACTGTTGACCTAACTGCAAAGAATGTCAAAACGGAGCAACTACAGAAAGAACATTGCTGAGTTTCTGCAAATAAAGAAAAAAAAGGATCTTAATAGTCTCAGTTTCCTCTGCCCCAAACAAAGACACTCTTTTATGAGTTTCACCCTAAGTCACTGCGGATGCATCAGGATAGACACACGTTGGGGAAGATCAAGATTTTCTGTGAGAATATGATGGAGAAAAATTGTAATGAAGCACTCCAAAAACAATCAATGTTACAGTAAGTTTCTCAAATGAAGGTTTTTGTTAGTGCCATACTTAAAAATAATAACTTGCTTAATATCTAAACCTTTAAAGTAAATGTAACCCTATGCGAGAAGGTGTCACTTTTCAGAAGAGAAAACAGAGATATCACACTAATATTTTACAATAAAAAACCTGGCAATTTTTTTTGTTTCATTTGGAAACAAAACAACCTATATCAAAGGTAGGACTCTTAGAATATTTTGCTGAGGAAAAGGTAAATTTGGTTAGTAAAGGTAGTAAGGCTTAAAAAACTCACTCTTTAAAAGAAAAAAAAATGAAAGCCAATTGTATTGACCTTAACAGAGTGCCAGTGCAATACACATAGTTTGTGGTTATTACTCTGTCCTGGTGTTAGGTCTAGAACATGGCAGGTGTTAATTGCTCTGGAAAACAAAATGCAACATAAAAATTCTCAGGAGAAACGTTTTTTTTTTCCTATCATCAAGAGAATGTTGGGGTTTTTTTTTTGATGTTTCCTTGGAGGACACTAAAATTTCCTATTTCATAGTGTTCTTGAAAAATTGATTGCTTAATAAAGTAATTTGCCCAGATAACACTGCTTGGAGACAATTAGTGTAAAATGCCCATATAAAAGGCAAAATGGCAAAAAGGATGATGCAGAAGGTCTCGAGGAAAATGCTATAAATACAGAGTATCTTCTCAGTAAAGAAACAAACTATGCAAGAAAAGGGACCTACTTTTTACGCATATTTTAAAATTGCCCATTCATTGTTCATTAACTCTAAGAAAGAGGAAAGGGGGGAATTCATGTTAATTGAAACAGGTAATATGAATACTTAAACAGATAATATGGGTTAAACAGATAATATGAAACCACTGTATCAAGGATAATGGATAAGCCATAACTGATTGTATTGACTTTGTTTTATTTCAGAGATCTTCATTACGTTTCTATTTTCTTTAATTTAAATACCCTTCTCAAAGTTGTCTAATAAGTTCTTTTAAATGTTGTCAATCAAAATGCCTTGAACAAAATGTTTTCCTAGCTCTTAGCAACCAAGGAGCCAAATTTGTTGACAAGCACCAGAAGTCAGAAATATAACAATTACAGCACAGAGGGTGTCCTGCAGAAATCAGGGCACCTCTAGACTGTAAGGGATCTCTCACTCTTCACCAAGATAGAAAATATTACCTCCTTTTAAAGAAGAAAAGTGACATTTGGTTTGAATTTTATTTTCTAATCATATTTTTAAAGACCTAAGTAAAATAAAAAATATTAAGTTTTATCTTTCAAATATACCACCTCATCATGCTTTTGATGATGTTCCACCAGGATATCTCCAACATCTTCCCAAATGGTACCATTTTGCTCTAAAAGAATTGAACAGTCTTCTGCATCATTATTTAAAATATCTGTTTAGAGGAATTCAGAGCCTCCACATACTAACTCCAAACCAGGATGGGACTAGGACTAAAATGATTTTGAGGTGAGATGAAAAACAGTGTGAAAATTAGGTGTATATCCAAACTCTCTGATAAGATGGGCAGAAAATATATGCCTACTCTACAATACTACACCAAAATGATTTGGGATGGATTAGAATTTCATTTTAAAAGAAACTCACTATCATAAATAGGTTTGTGTTTCTAAAATAGTTTTAAAAAGGGACTTTCAGTTTAAGCTTTTACCAGAGCAAAATTTGTATGTGAACTTTTGCTAATTAACTCCTTACAGTTACTTTAGTGACTAAGACCTTGTCCCCGTTTTGTGAACCTTCACTATGAGAAGTGAAAAGATCAATAGCTTAAATCCTAAGACAATGTGCAGATCCTATGTGATGAAATTAATAGCAGAAATTATAGCAAGTATAGAGGCTTGACTATGGGTTTGAGGAACAAGATTTCTAATTTTCCTTTCTCTCAATTTCTTCACTCTGAGTCAAGTTAACTCATGGAGGAAACTATGTAATAAAACCAGAATAATATCTAACCTCTGCTAAAATAATTAAACAAGGAGGCCATTAGACTGAGGTGGCTTTCATGCCTGAGTAGCCTACGTAAGCAAACCAAACCCAAGCCTATAATGCCTCAAAGTTAAGAAATTGAAACCGAGGCCTTCCCAAATAGTGCAACCGCTTAAGCTATAGCCAATCAAATAATTTCTTTGCTTTGCTTCTGGCTTAGCACAGCCCAATTCAAATTGATTTTTGCTCGGGTAAACTCCTAAAGTGTTTAATATGCCTCAGTTTATTGTTTAACACTTCCCAGTGCAAATATCATCCAACAAAAGAAGTAAAATGATTACTGACATTTATTCAGCATTGTGTTGTAGACAAATATCCAATGTGTCATATAATTATATTCTCATATATACCTTACAATAACTCCATGAGGTAACAAATGACAACTCTCTTCCCAGGAGCTTAAGTAGTTTGTTTGCAAGTCTGATAGCTGAGGGAGGATGGGTGGGAATCTGAACCTGGGAACTCTGTCCCCAGAGTCTGTTTCTTTCTATATGAAACCAGTAAGATAACCATGGCTAAGTGTCCTCTAGGGTAGAAGGCACGCACTTTCACCTCCATGTGTTATTTAGTTTAGAAGTCAGGCAAGCTGTAATCATTTCTGGAGCTGAAACAAGGTGAGGTCTCGAGATGCCTGAAGACATACTAGTTGACAACTGCAGAGCAAAGCTCTGGCAGCTCCCCTCCAGGGAGAATTTCATTACTCCTCACTGGCCACCAATTTCCAAATTTCCACATCCACATTTGCCCCAGGGGCTTATCGGGTAGCCATAAAGGCCAGAGACCTGTATGAGTTCTGATCCTTCCTTGAGTTCCCCTTCACTGAAATTATTATTATAGAGTATTCCAAGAGCACCTTCATCCAATTTTCCCATTGGGAAAATATATGCTAATTGTAGAGAGCATAATGTATCTAGAGCTATCCTATGACCATAAACTTTGATCCACAGTAATAACAATAATAACATCAGCAGCTAAGACTGTGGGTATCAAGCCTTCTGCTAAGGGCTTCATATGTATGATCCCATTTAAGCCGATAACAAGCCTACGAGGCAGGCATGATTATTACAGACGGGAGAACTGAGGCTCAAAGAAGGTAAGTAACTTGCCCAAATGTTTTATATACACAAAGTTAACTAGTTACTTGATAATTCACATTGTTTTTATATCCCTTTGCTCAAAAAGGAACATGAAGAAATTAAGTACTCACTTGGTGACCCATCTGTTGACGGAATCATACATCTTTCATAATGTGGCATTAATTCCACTTTGCAATTTCAATATACTATTAATAACTTGTAAAAACATTGCTTGAGTCTAACAAATCACTACTTTGGTATGTATACCATTTGAATACATTTCATGGAGAAGGCAGGTGAAGTGTTTATGAAATGAAGGTCCCATTCCAATTCCCTCATACCCGACCAGAATGAAACAGTCAGTCTTCTGCACTTTGGGCTTGACTATTTAACAACACACACATACATACATGCATGCACGCACACACACACAGACACACACACATGTACACACACACAAATCTATTGTTAGGCATGAGCTCTGAATGAATAATCTCTTCTCTGAATATGAAAATTAAATTCTGTTTTTTAATTGATTTTTCCAGGCAAATTTAATAAAATGATCAAATACAGCTGAAGTCTGGTATTCTTCGCTGGAGCTCTCAAGTTCCTTTTCTACTATAATCTATGCTTGAATCCCATACGAAAACCATTAGATTTTAAATCTGCACCAGATGTGCCAAAGTGACACTTGGTAATGCACACAGTCAGGGAAGAACTGAATTTCAGAGACTGGCGACAGCCATCTCCACCCCTTCCCCACCCAGCACAGCCCCTTCCCTGCTTCCACAGAATGCTCAGGATTTCATGTTATGCAGTCATAAGGAAAACCATTTTTTCTTCATTCAAACAGTTAAATAACTTGCAACAATCATTTGGCTTGTACTTCACAGCCCAAAGTAAACCAAGCACTCATTTTTAACTAATATAGAACATTGCGGATTGATTGATTCTACTTCACAGGAAATTAGTCATTGATTTCTGAGGTTAAATGAGTTCTGGTAAGCCAAGGTGGAGACCAAGCAAAAGTGAAAATGAGGTAAAAAGACCAGTCTCTCACCCCAAGACTCATTTAGTTGTCATTCCTACTATTAGCTTTTGATAACATCTGGGACTTCATTCATTGCTTGTTTTTCTCTTACCTACTTGTCCTATTTCTCCTGCTCCAGGTTTCCTTAGGACCAGAAGAAGATATGAGTAAGAGTCGAGCAGGGAAGGTGGCAGAAAACTTTAAACCAGGTCTAAAGAGCAATGGAAGGGGCTCCCATAGCACCTCACGACCAGCAGCCTTTCATCAGGGGAACTCTAGAACCTCAGGAAAAAGGCTCACTGCACTATTATATCCATGTGCCTTAGATCCAGCTCATCCCAAGCTGACATTGGAAGATTCTGTGGGCTGGGCTTCCATGGACATCTGCAACCACCTGTGTGTTGTGAAATGCAGACAACGCCTTCTGTCCTAAAATGTTGCCATTGCAACCCATGCAAGCCAGAGTTTGAGAAACCTAACTTGGTTATCTCATTGATGATCAGAAACTGGACATCATTTTGAAATTTATTTAATCATTTCTTTATCCAGCAATTAAAATTGATGATGACTTGTTATGTTTTAAGCACTGTATTGGGTGTTAGAGGTAAAGCATTCTGAATGTGAACAATGCACCAAAAGCTATGGACCTCCACAAATTTATGTCCATCCACTTCCCCTTTACCTATGTCCCAGTTTTATGCACTTGCTTGGGGATATGGAGAGAAGGAGGTTTTATTCAAGTAGGAATGCACAGCAGTTAAGAGAACCATCTCAAGGTCATGTTGTTTGGGTTCCAATCACAACCCTCACATATTTTA
Source organism: Cryptoprocta ferox (assembly GCA_028646485.1). Taxonomy (NCBI): domain Eukaryota; kingdom Metazoa; phylum Chordata; class Mammalia; order Carnivora; family Eupleridae; genus Cryptoprocta; species Cryptoprocta ferox. The sequence continues at coordinate 75,027,550 of CM053571.1, forward strand.
ATTAAGTAGCTTTGGGCCAGTTTTATAACTGCTATGTACTTTGGTTTCCCTGTCTGTCATCCTGAGATGATAATAATAGTACCTCCCTCAGAAGATTGTAGCAAGGATTAAAAGAATTTATATAAGTGATCCAGGGCAGAGCCTGGCAGAGTCAGCACAATGTAAATATTACAGATATTCTCATTATCCTCTGAGGTTGATCAGATTTCCTAGATTTCCTTCAGAACAAATTGTCGGTGTGGGTACTGTACATTCTATTAAAAGATTTTGTTCTGATGAGAATAGCTGGTGTCACTCATTTATACTAGCATTATGAATAATGGTGGAGGATATGTTCCAGAGCTACAGGAGAACTAGTACAGTACCTTTACCCTTCTAAATTTGGCCTTATTAGTGAGTAAATCTAAACTTAGAAATATTGTGGTGACAAAGAATCCCTACTTAACTAAACTTCAGTCAGTCTCCTCTGAGCCCTCTTCTCCACCAGGTCTTGACCTTGACCTGCTAAACCCAGTTTAAGAAAAAAAACAATCGGGCTAAACCAGGGAATCTCCCCATGCTTGATCCAATCAAGCTCTTCTTCCACCTTTGATAGGGAACCAAGTTCTTCTCCCTTCCCCCACCTTAATATCTCAGCAAGTTTTACATTAATTTGCCATCCTCTGTCTCATCCTGTCTACCAGCTAGGAATCCTTACTTGCCGCTATTTGTATTCAGAGTTCAGTTAAATCTCACTCCCCAGTTGCCATAGTCTTGGCTCCTATTGCAATAGTCTTGAATAAAGTCTTCCTTGAAGTTTTCAACACTTCCATCAAAGTGTCAGGATAATTTCTTTTAACAGTGGAAATAATCAAATATCACTGTTGTTGAGATACAATTAAGTCGTTACAAAAGCCAGTGGGAAAAAATTCAAATAGACTGAAGAGTTTGTGAAGCTTGTATACAGCCTTTCCTATGATAGTAGTATGATAAAGGTGAAGAGTGTCAGATGGTAAAAGCAAGCAGAGAGAATTTAAATTACTTCCCAGACATCATCTGTAGTTGTTTTTCCCATTTAAAATAAGAGAACTACTTGTGTTAACCTCAAAACAACCTCATTTTCCAACACTGGTGGAATAAAGATATAACATTTTTAGGCATATAGCATCATGCCTGACTGCAGGGTTTAAAAGGGGAGAAAACTGGGCGAGACCATTTATCAGGAAATAAAGTGTTCAAAAGTTGATAAATTAGAAAGACAAAAACTAAACTGAATACATGGGGTATTTTACTTTATTTTTTAGATTTTTTTTTATTTTTGAGAGACAGAGAGAGACAGCATGAGCAGGGAAGGGTCAGAGAGAGAGGGACACACAGAATCTGAAGACAGGCTCCAGGCTCTAAGCTAGCTGTCAGCACAGAGCCCGACACGGGGCTCAAACCCACAAACCGCGAGATCATGAACTGAGCCGAAGTTGGACGCTCAACCGACTGGGCCGCCCAGGCGCCCCTAGCTTTTTTTTGTTGTTAAGCATCTTTTTAATTTTTATTATTTTTTAAATAAATATTTATTTATTTTGAGAGAGAGAGAGGGAGAGAGAGAAAAGTAACAGGGGAGAGGTAGAGAGAGGCAGAGAGAGAATCCCAAGCAGTCTCCATCCTATCAGCACAGAGCCCAATGTGGGGCTCAATTCCACAAACCATGATTTCATGACCTGAGCTGAAATCAGGAGTCGGACGCTCAACCAACCGAGCCACCTAGGTACTCTAAGCATCTTTTATTTATTATTTTTTTAAGTTTTCTTTGAGTAATCTCTACGCCCCACATGGGGCTTGAACCCATGATCCTGAAACCGAGTCGCACATTCTTCTGACTGAGCTCTCCTAGATGGGGTATTTTAAAGTGATTAAATTTGAGCTCAAATTGAATATATTTTGAAGAGAAGGAAAAATGGTCAAGGCCAGAGTCCATTAAAAATTCTCACCTTGAATGTCAAAGAAAAGCCCTGAGTTCTAGCCCAGCCCTGTTTCTAACTAGCCCAGTAACCTCACTGAGCTTAGTTTTCTCAGGTAATGTGCAGGGATGGTGATTTCTACATACTCTCATAGATCTAAAATTCTTGATTTGTAATACATAAGCACCACAATAAAAGATTTGGTCCTAAACATTTCAGACCTCTAGGTTTCTAAATCTGGCTTGAATGCTTCTTTATTTTCATTCAATTTTTCAATCCCCAAAAAGAAAAAAAAATTTTCTGCATCTGATTTATAAAAAAAAAAGTAAGGTTTTTTAAAGAGAGGGAACCAAATGATGCTATTACATTCCTCCCTGGGGTTTTTTGAAAATGAGAGAGCTGATATATGTGCTACAGATAATAAGCATTTGCAGAATTACTTATATTCTGCAAATAGTTTTTAAGGACTGAAATTGTTCCAAACTTTAATTGTTCATTCTTTTTTTTCTTTCTACTCAGTTGCAACATAATAGTATAAATTATTATCAAGAAAAGATTTTCACATATTCATGATGTGAGATAGTTATTGATTATATAGGTACTGTTCTAGGTGCTGATGTATGCAGTCAACTACACAAAGTCCCTGTTCTCTAGAAGCAAACCTTCCATCAGAATTGTCCTGTTTAATAATATTAGTAGTTCATGATTGTAGAACAGTATGAAGAAGAAAATAAATATCACCTATGTTAGAATGTTTGTCCATTATTTTTCCAAATATTTTTTTCCAAGAAAGATTGTAGCTGTTTGCAATCCTAATTACCACATAGTTTTTATTTTGCATAAAATTTTTTTTAATGATTTCAGGAGTAGAATTTAGTGATTCATCACTTACATATAACACCCAGTGCTCATCCCAACAAGTGCCCTCCTTAATGCCCATCTCCCATGTAGCCCATCCCCCCACCCAACACTCCTCCAGCAACCCTTGGTTTGTTCTCTGTATTTAAGAGTCTCTTATGGTTTGCCTCCGTCTCTGTTTTTATCTTATTTTTCCTTCCCTTCCCCTATGCTCATCTGTTTTGACAAACACTTCTTTAGTGTATTATGGGCCAGATTCTGTTCTAATTGTTTATAATATTAACCCATTTAATTCTCAAGTCCTATGAGGTAGGTAATAGTAATAATAATGATATGATAATATAACAATAATACGAATAATAATTCTTGGGTACAGAATTTTAAGTTGTCAGGTTTTTAATTTCAACATTTTAAAGCTATTATTTCATTATCTTCTGACTTCCATTGTTTCAATAAAGTCAGTCCTTATTCTTACTGTGGTTTTCCTAAACATAACTTTTTTCCCCTTCCAGCTGCTTTTAAGATTTTTCTTTTTACCTTTGTTTTACAGCAATTTTCTAGGTGTCTATTTTTTTGTAATTGATTTTCTTCTTGGTGATCTGGAAACAGGTGAGGGCTGGACTCAAATCTGGGGGTTATCTGCATATGGAATAAAGTATAAACAGGTACATTTGCAAAGTGACAGGAAAAGAAGACACAAGAGAAGAGACCGTCCTGAGTAACCCTAAGTACAAAGATGAAAAATGGGCCAGAAAAAGAGCATCAAGAGAAGTAAAATAGAAACCAAGAGTAGAGGTCACAATCATGAAGAGGAACTATCAAGGATACTCGTGAGCAGTGGTAAATGGAATAGGCAGGTTAGCAAGAATAAAGACTGGAAATGGGTCACCAGATTTAGCAATTATTTTTTTTCTCAAGAGAACACATTTGTTTTGTTTTTAGGGCAGAGGTAGAAATAGAAGCCAGGTTTTTAAGCATTTGCCTTATATTGTTTCAGGTTCAGGTTCATATGTTTCCACTGTATCTCAATGAGTATGTATTCTCAAGGAATAGAATATTTCAAAACATACTTTGGGAATTTCTAGCTACTGTTTTTAAAAAGCGGTTAGCCAAATATCACTAATACAAACAGAGGACATGTCGATCGCGGACATGTAGCTAAAATATATTTTCTATTCAGGTCAGTGAAGTCTTGTTGATAGGGCCTCCAGGTTTCTGCTACAGCCAGGGGCACCTTCCCAACAAATAGAAGGATGATTTGGGAAGGCTTGTATTGGCCGATAAAGTACACCCTTGACATTTCCCCTCCCTTACTTTGCCCACTTTGTTTCCATTATTATACCTCTAAGGCTTCCCCCAGTATCACTCACATTTTCCATTTTCCGAGACATGACAAGGCTGGTCCCATGCTCTGTAGTTTTATATTTTCTCTAATAACATTTTGTCCTTGTTCACCATTGTATTGCTTCTAACAGGGGAAAAAAACTAAAAACAAATATCTGACAATAGGAAAATAAAGGAGTTAGCTTAGCCATCTAATTAAATACTATGGAATAATTTAAAATTTTTTCTTTAACATTTCTTCATTTTTGAGAGACAGAGACAGAGTGTGAGTGGGGGAAGGGCAGAGAAAGAGGGAGACAGAATCTGAAGCACAATCCAGGCTCTGAGCTGTCAGCACAGAGCCTGCTGTGGGGCTCAAACTCACAAACAGCAAGATCATGACCTAAGGTGAAGTCGGATGCTTAACCGACAGCCACCCAGTTGGTTAATCTGGATAATTTTTAGGCATAATTAATAATATGGAAAAATGTCAATATATTAAGTGAAAAATATGTCAGATCTGCATTCTGGTTCATAAAATAAGAATACACTTACAGAAATGATAGAATATTTGAAATTGGATTTACCTGAATATAACAATATGACCATGAGCACAATGTTAAATGGTTTGGGGTAAGGAGTCCCATGTTATTCCAAAATAGATAACCATTTAAGCAATATGCTATAGTAATGGCTACCAAATAGCTATATATGAGTCAGCTCTTTATTTCTACATCCTTTGAGTGGTTTATAAAGAATGTCATATTCCAATACAAAGTTTGAATTTTCCATTAGCTATTTTTTTTAAAGTTTGCTAGCTCTTCCAACAAAGACAAAATGGAAACCTCTTGAGTTGGTGTTCATTACCATGATCTATACTATACTCGTAGTTGATTAATGTGGTTTCATTTTATGCCACTAAAATAAAACTTCTGGAACATCTGTTTTTATGTTTTGTTTTAGAACTTCTGATTGACATTTAGATGGAAAGCTGAAGATTTATTCATGTTTCACTTAAAAACAAAAAACTAACAAAAAACATTTCCTCATTTAGATGACCATAATTAAATTAATTTGATAAAAAGGTAACTAAGACAGCCAAAGCATGTCAAATAGAGAATTCAAGCTATTACACAATATTTCTCGTGAAAAACTACTTATTTAGAAAAGAATCTGAAACATCGATTTGTCCTGTATATAGAGGTATAGAGAGAATTCGTGTCTCTATTGAGATGCTGTCAAAATTAATTTTCCTCTAATTCATATAGTGCCTTATGAATAAATCCCATGAGCCCTTTAATATCCCTGGGGTCAAGGAGAAGAATTTTCTTCATTTAATATATAGAAAATCTAGCACAAGAGACTGACTCAATTATTTTAGGAGACTGAATAATTCATTGGGAAAATGGAAATAGAATGCAGCTCACACTCTTTCCCCCTTTACATAAAGTTATAGTTTTGGCTTGCTATATACATACAGGCACAAAACTGATCTCTAAGTCACTACATTAAAATTATAAGTACTAACAAAGGGCTCAATACAGCCTTTTTTATTAGTGTCAAAATCCTGTTATGTAGTCATCTATAAATATGCATACACATAATCTACTAAATTCATACACACACACTCCATATTATATTAGCACCATTTTATAGATGGAGAGAGCAGAGGGTTTAAATACTTGTCTGGAATATAAAGCAAGTCTTAGCTGAAGAACAGATATAAACCAAGTATTCAAATGGCTATTTTTCTCAATGCTATAGCAGGGTGCAGAAGAAGCAATTTGCAGACAGAAGGAAGATCTTTGCTGTCTGGATGATATGCGATGAATGGTAGGATTCTTGACTGGCTAGAAGGTATTTATTTTCTGTCTGAATTTAAGAAAACAGAGTACAATAAGTAAGTTTCTCTCTTTGGAATTAAAAAAAAACAAGACTGAGAAAGTTCAGGGGGAATGTATAGTTTAGCATTTTATCTCTCTATATATCTATCTCTATACCTAATATTCATTCATTCATTCATTCAATAATGTGCCAGCTCCTATTTCCTGCCAAGCCACTTATGTACTTGATGATCAAGCCAGAATTTCTCATCATGCAGCTTATCTAGCGGGAAAAGTGATTAGGGAATTTTAGTTAATTTCAGTGCAATATTACTGAATACTGTGATGAGCCTACCCAATTAATGTAATCTTAGGTTGCATTTATTTAAGAACAACATCTAGAATAATAGTCTATTGAATTCCAATCTGCACTATTTTAATTATAACCAAGGTCTGAATGTTCCACTCTAAAAGAGATATGATAAACTGGAACACATTTCATGAAGCTGAACATAAAAGTTAAAGCACTAAAAACTATGTCATATGTGGAATAGTTGAAAGAACTCAAGGGTTAGTCTAGGGAACAAGTGACTTAGAAAGGACACGATTGCTGTCAAACATTAAAAGGACTGACATGAAAAAAGCGTTAAATTTGTTCTTTCTTGTTTTTAGAAGCTAAACTACAATAAAAAGCTAAATGTTGTAAATAGGTAAAGTTCAGCTTAATATAAGAAATCATATTTTAATCATCAGAGCTGCTAAAGATAGAGAGCTTTGCCTCAGGAGTTAGCAGATGTATCCAAGCAGAGGCTGAAAAACCACTTTGCTGGTACATTGCTCAAGATCCGTAATTATCCAATGGATGGCTGAGCTATGTGACCTGATTATTCCTTCCAGACATGAAAGTCTATTAATTTATGATGCAAATTAGGCTGTATCAGGACAACAATTTATTTATTGTTTCAGAGTGTTTCATTCTTTCAAAAGATTTACTTTCGGAATGATCTTAATCAATGTTGATGTTCAGAGAAAGAGCTTATGTTTACTTTACTCGTGGCAATGGTTTATACTGTCTTGTTGCACTTTTTTCTCCATTACTCACTGTATTAGTTTGCTAGGGTTGCTATAACACAGTACCGACAACTGAGTAGAATAGCACAACAGATATTTACTGTCTTACGGTTTTGGAGACCAGAAGTCCAAAATCAAGGTGTTGGCAAAGCCATGCTCTCCTTCAAGATGCTGGGGGAAGGTCTCTCTGCTAGCGTCTGGTAGAGCCTTGGTTTGTCACAGCATAGCTCTAATCTTCACATGGTTTTCTACTTGTATATTTGTCTCGGGGTCCAAATTTCCCTCTTTTTAAGGACACCAGTCATATTGTATTATGGGCCCACCCCTCTTCAGTATGACCTCCTCTTAACTAATTCCATCTGCAGGCAGACCCTATTTCCAAATACAGTCATATTCTGAGGCACTGGGTTAGGACTTCAACATATGAATTTTGGAGGGACAAAATTCAACTTGTAACACTTGCACAACACCATCTTTCTCCATCTAACTTCCTTATGTTATGGTTAGGGAAGCTACACAGAGGTTGATCATCTAGTGAGTCACTTGCTTATGATGACATGTACCCTGCAGGAGCAGTGGACACCCTAGACTCTCTTCCTGGCCCAGCCATGTATTAGACATAGCACTTACCTCCTATGAATACAGTTTTCTCAACTCATAGATATATTTATCTTGTTATTATATATTTACATGACAGAGTTTGTTATCAGTCAAATAAAATGATGTGCATGGACTCTGTAAATGTAAAGTACTCTGTAAAGGTCTTACAAAGAGGCTAGGAGGAGCTCATCTAAACTTCTGCCTGGGTTATTCAAAAATATCAACAAGAAGAATGTTGACTCAACAGAAGCCAGAGTAAAGATTAGCCCCATGAAAAGCAGTCTGGGGCATGAAGACTTATATATGGCTAAATATATGTATATAAACAGTACAGACATGAAAGTACTAAAATGGCTTTCTCTGCCTATATAAACGACATACTTTCATAAGAGTAAAATTCAAAAAATCAAATTTGGGCTAGCCAGCACCATACTCTAACAATTTAGTATCAAAATGAATGTTTAATAAACAATCAAAGGAACTGCAGAAGGATCAGCCATTCTTATTGCCACAGCTGATGCATCCAGACTCTATCATGTTTTTATTCGTAGAGCTAATAAGGTCAAACCATTGCCAACTTCAGCAATGGCCAGCATGACATAAGCTCTACCTGCACCTGAGATGATGCAGGAATTTGTGGTTGGAAATCAGTGCTGGGTTACACTTACAAGTTCCTGACTTTGGACAACTCTTTGAGTTTCTGTCTCCTGGATTACAGTGTCTATCTCATGGAAACACTTATCAGCTCTCTCACCCACAGTAACAGTTGTAATGATACTGATGAGATGAAGCAAGAGAAGTATAAGAAATAAGAAGAAATTAAGTGGCTTGTCAAGGTCACAAAATTAGTGCCTATGAATGAAGGGGGGCAGGGATGAGACTGAATCAGCTAATTTGATTGAGATCATTATTCCATCTTTCACATTTGTGTGTGTGTGTGTGTGTGTGTGTGTGTGTGCTGCCTTGGAGCAGAAAAGCCTTGATATACTTTTTCACTAGTGGCAAGGAGGCAGGCCTACATCATTCACTTCAACCCAGCCTGTCTAGCTACTCTAACTTCTGGTTTTCTAAGAGGACTGGAATTCAGCAGCAGTGAGGACCTCTTTCCAGAGTTGGAGGTGGTGAAATCACCACTCCCACAACTGACCTAAGTGGCCTTCATAAACTATGAAAAGGTATTTGTTCTAAAGGGAGGCATCACTTCCTGAACTGTACAAGTTTAGTTCCAGGTGAGTTGGAGCCCTGCAAGCTAGTTCAATCTCAAAATCAGTACACTGATGATCGACTTAATCCACCTATGGAAAAAAAGAAAAAGATAGTGAGAGAAAACTTTGTAGGAATACATTTTGTAGAGTCAAAAGCAGTTTGAAAGACAAAAATCTTTGCTAAAAACACTGATTCCAGAGGAAAACATCTTGTCATTCATTAAACCATATGGTCTCCAATGTTCCTTTTTAATTAGAAACATATGATCTTTGGACTCTTCCAAGTGAAATTCTTGGATCAACCCCCCCCCCTTTTCCTGTGCAGTACTTTGTCCTTAGTTCAGGCCCATATTACCTCCTGACTGAATTTCTGCAACAGCCACCTAGCTTGTCATCTGGCTAACCTCGTTTTCCCTTACAGAGTATTCTGTGTATCTCCCCCAGGCTAATCCACCTAGAGCAGATTGCTTTTCTCACATTAGTTCTGAGTAGTTTCTTCAATTTTGCAACTGGAACATTCTCCCATGATTCTGTTCCTTTTCCTCCCACTACTCAGAAATTAAGTCCCCCTCATTTGTCCGATCCCATGTTTGAGATAAACATGCCAGTGCACACGATCACTTCTTTTCAAAATGTGTATTGCAGCTGTGGTAAGGATCTCTCACTTTGGTGGTATTGATTCTCTAATGGGCTCGTGTTTTACAATGTCGTCCCCAGCGCTACACTGGCCAAAAAGCCTCTTTTGTCTTTCTTCTCTCTAGCACTTAGCTCCAGACAAGAGTTCTCAATAAATACTTTCTCATACCTGAATATCAGTTGAATTTTATAAAATGAATCATAATAAACCTTTTAGTAAACTCTGATAGTAGAAATATAAGTGAAGAATGAACAAGATAATGAGTGTGATATTTGTGCAGCCACATGCCACATCCTGTCAAGAAAGGCTACACAGAAAAACTAGAGGAAAATTCCTTGACTCTTCCCCTCTGATGAAATCTGTTACTCCTATTTCAGTGGAATGAATGGCAGGCTCGAATCCCTGTGTCCCTGAAGTTTGGGGCAAACGACTGCCCTGTCTGGCCTGCAGCTGTTCAGTAATGAGTAGATGAGTGTGAACAGATGGCAGAAACTGACGCATTCTGTGGCGTTCACCAGAAATGCCCACAGTCTTCAAACTTCAATTCAGAGGAAGAAGCACAGGAAGAGGACTTCAGTTGCTCTCAAACTGTGGTTGTTTTTTGCCCCCGCATACAGGTTGTGATACTGCTCAAAGCTCTTGTTCAGCCAGGAAATGCTAAGCTTCTAGTCAATTGCCTTTTAAGTTATTATATGAATAAACAGAGTCTTATGGTGATTATGCTGTGTTCAAGTTCTGAACTCATGCAGTGGTCTGAAATTTACCTCCTTTTTAAGATCTGACAGAATTGGATCTGCAAAGAATCTTATGAAATGTCAGCTGTAAGCTCTAAACCATTTCCTTCTAGCTGGGTAGACATCTCTGGAAAAACTATCCAACTATCTATCTATCTATCTACTATCTATCCATTCATCCATCCATCCATCTATTCAACCTCTCTCAGACCAATATTTGCAGTAATATGATAGAAACTTTACCCAGGCCAACCCTTCAAACATGGAAAAGGAGAAAGAGGCAGAGAGACAGCAAAACAAACCAAAGTAGCAAATGGATCCAAGCCGTGGTGAAAGCATGTGTGTTATTCAGGCTATGCCAGTGCAGAGTCCCCTCATCCCAGGCAGAGGCATGAGAGCTCAGTGTGACCCGGATACCCTGTCGGAGACACTAACCCTGCTGCCTCAGTGGTTCCCCTTCTGGCTATTACTCAAGGGAATGCTACACAGCAGTTGTGCTTCGGTATGAATCACCACATCCCCATAGTGACAGTGGGAATCCTGTATCTGCATGAGGAACTGGTGAGGTATTAGCATGTGTCTAAACTTAATTTCTGTCAGACTTAGGCATCCAAGCAGGGGGTGGAAGTGGGAAGTGAGGAGTTATGTGATATAGAGGAATTCTAATATCCTTCTCCAGAAAAATCAGGTGTTATGGCTAACTATCCCGAGCCAAATATGTTGCCAAAATTCCTTGGTCTGGCACACAAGGTTGTTTAACAACCAGATGAAATCCAGCTTTTCTGCCTTCTCTCTTTTTGTCCTCCTACACCAACTTTTTACTGTGACCAAACAAGCTTTGTTTCTTTTTTTTTTTTTTTAAATTTCAAGAGAAATTTATTTTTTTTTCTTTTTCCTTTTTAAACTTTCTGGTTTATTGTCAGGTTGGTTTCCATATACCACCCAGTGCTCTTCCCCACAAGTGACCTCCACCAAGACGATCACCCCCCTTTACCTTTCCCCCTTCCCCTTCCCCCCTCAGTTTTTTCAGTATTGAAGAGTCTCTCGTGTTTTGTCTCCCTCCCTCTCCCTAACTCTTTTCCTCCTTCCC